>CM028700.1:47767315-48117873 GCA_016771965.1 Brassica carinata
ACTCCCCGACGGAGGCGAAGAGGCCCGACTGTCCGGCTACAAGGGAGATATGGCGGCCGAGGATGGAGATTTTGGTCTCATCCTGGCCGACCTGAAATCCGCGTGCTTCCTTCCGACGTGTTCAGAAGACCCAGAGGGGAAAGACCTGATGGTCGGAGAAAACGGAGGTGGCGCGGCTCCAAGCTCGGACGAGGCAGCGGGTGAAGAGGGGGCGTAAGTTCTGAGGATGACTTGGGTTATATCTCTTGCGAGAGATTTTTTTTTATGTTTTTATGTTTCGGCCTTGAATGGCCTTGTTTGTATTTCGGGACTGGCCGTGTGTAGCTTTGAATCCCTGCCGCTCCGCGGCTTTCTTTTTATGGTACGATAATCGAATAACGCTTTTTATGAGTTTGTGAATAGTGGGGAGGAAGGTGATGAGTTGTCGTCTCATATCCTTCTTCGATTGTGAAATGTTTCATTCGAGATCTGTTTCGAGAGTTCTTCCGCGAGATGTGAACTCTGCGGGGGTGCTGAAGGTGTCGAACATAAACATAGAGGCTTGGTTTAAAAATCTCTTATCTTTCGATATCATGTCTTTGAGATGTTAGAGACCAGTGCACTGGGTTTAGGGCAAGACCTAGGTTTACTTTCGGTTTAAGGATTGTGCGGTGACTAACCGGCTATCGTTTTTCCTGTCGCGATTTCTTCCTGATTCGTATCGATGTAAATTCCGTGATAGGTTCTCGGCTTACACTACTTGTTTGATACGAATCGAGCATCTCTCCGGAGACCGGAAGTGCTAGACCAAAATTTCAGATTTCTTTTATAGCGCTATTATCCTTGTGTCGGATGTAAGAGAGTCATCTCCGTGAGATGGCTATGTCTGTTTAGGACGTTTGTTAGTTCGATGTGATCAGCATCGGACTTGGTGGCGCGTGCCGTTGTTTTGAATATTTTGCGCAAAATAAGTGTTAGTGTGTGCATATATACGTCTCGCGATGCTAAAGGTTGCTTCTCCTAAGCGGCCGACTAATTTCCGAAGACCTCGTTCTGATTTTACGGGTGAGGATGTTTTGATAGGTCGAAAACACCAAGAGTGTGGTAAGAAGTTTTTTCGATTTTTTGGGAGTATACGAGTATACGTACCCACTCCCCCCCTTTTTAGTGAGGGGGGACAGCTGAATTTGCCTTTCGACAAACTGCCTACGTACTCCTTGAGGAGATCAAGCCGTCTCGTAGTTCAGTTTCATGCCGCGAGTGTTCTTACTCGGCGGTAGACGTCGCGATGTCCGCCTTGACCATGTCGATCGTGGCTGGGTCAACGCTATTTTCCAGATGTTCCTGTTGAGTTGTAGCGTGGGCTTCGGACTTGTGTCGAGCTTCGACGTCTGATGCGTTTGCGTCGGTAGACGTTTTTAATTCATCTTTTCCCGGGACGCTTTTGGCCAAAGATCGGTCTATCTTCGTGCGCTTGCCATTTACAGCTGCAGAAGTCGTGATTTACCTTAACTTGTGCCCTGCGAGGAAGCATAGCCGCGACTATTTTTGGCATCCCCAGATGGCCGCGACTCCGTTTGGGGTTGGGAATTTGAGACCCAGGTGGTAGGTTGACGGAACTGCCTGCATGGCGTTGAGCCATGGGGTTCCCATGATCACGTTGTAGATCGCGGGATGATCGACGACCGCGAACTCAACGATTTTCGTGATCTCTTTGGCCATGACTGGCAACTGGATCGATCCGAGAGTCATCGATACTTCGCCTGAAAAACCCGTGAGTGGTTTTGGCGTCGGGATTACTTCTCCGAGTTCGATGCTCATCCGCTTGAGAGTGTCGCGGAAGATCACATTGACCGTGCTTCCCGTGTTGACGAGTACCCTTCCGACTTCTAAATCTCGTATGACGAGATCTATGACGAGCGGATCACAGTGAGGTTGGTCGATGCTGCCGGCTTCTTCCTTTGTGAAGGTGATCGAGCAATTTTGGCCATCCCGAGGAGGAGACCATGTAGGCCAATTTGCACTCGACTCTGCCTTCCGTTGGTAAGCCTTGATGGCCGACACAGTATCGCCGCAGTATTTCGATCCTCCGATGATCATGTTGACTCTGCGCCGATTGTTATCGTTCCCCTTGTCGTCCGGCCTCCTACTGCGTTTATCCCCAGGTTGGTTTCGTTGAGGGGATTTTTCAGCGGGCGGATTTCTGTCCGTCTTTGGAGGGCGATCAGAATCGAGGATGAGATCCTTGACGCTAGTTACTACCGAGAGCTCTCCAGCGAGTAGCTTCGCGGCCAGTCTTGCTCCCAAGACTTTACAGTTGGTCGTGGAGTGTCCTCGAGATTGGTGGAACTCGCAGAAGGTGTTTTCATCATACCCTTGACTGCGAGTCCATGTGTTGCCCGTAGTCCGGCCTTGATCCGAACTGATCGCATAGTTATGCGCCCCTTGGAGATCTTCCCCCTCGTGATGGACATACTTGTCGTTACGAGAGTTCTTCTTTTTCCCTTTCGGATCTACGTCTTTCGAGGATGGTCTTGCCGCCTTATGTTTTTGCGATAAGACTTTAGTTTCTTCCTCGACTAGGATGTAGTCCGTTTCTTTGTGGAGGGCGTCCTGGATCGTTCGAGGTTTGTCGAGAGTTATCCACTTTCTGAATTTCGACTTGTACCAGAGCGTCTTTCTCAGCGCGTCGATGGCCACTTTGTCGCTTATCCCGCTGACCTTGGACATTATCAGCTTGAACCGACTGATAAACTCACAGAGGGGTTCGTCTTCCCTCTGGGAGAGACTCCAGAGATCAACATCGGAAGTTTCTCTGTCTATGAATACAGAGTACTGTTTGAGGAATTCCGATGCGAGCTGTCGAAAACTCCCGATGGTGTTGCGACGAAGGCGTGCGAACCATTCGAGCGCTGCTCCTTCAAGATTTTCGACGAACAGGCGGCAATAGCCGGCATCTTTTTCGCCGTCCTTCAGTCTTGCTCTTCCCATCACGATGTGGAAAGCCTGAAGGTGCGCTTTTGGATCGGCCGTACCATCGTCCTTCGGTACTTTGATTTTTCCCGGATCGGACACCCTCATGTCCGAAATTCGACTGGTAAAGGGGGTCTTTCGAGCTCCTTCCAGCAGTCGATCGATCTTGGGGGCAGCACTAGTAGCATGATGGATTTGAGACTTTACGGCTCTCACTTCTGCCGCAGTCTTGGTGATGTAGTCACAAAGATCGCGGATATCCGATGTCTCGTCAGTGGATTTGCGAGCTTGTCGGCGTTTACCGCAAGCGAGCTCGGTTTGCTTTTCAACCAGCTCCTCTTGTTTGTTCCAATAGGCGACTTCTTCCTCTTCCGTCATTGGTTTTTCGAACGGGGAGCCTTCCCGAGCGGATCGGCTTCTGGTCCTTCTTGGATGTCTGTCGACATCCTCGTCGGTGTCGTTGGAGACATCGCTAGGAACCAGGTCAATGTGTTTGGCTTCGTTATCCTCCAAGTCCTTTGCAGGGGGCGGAAGATTTTCAGGGTTCCCCTTTTCGATGGGAGATTTCTCACTAGGGTTTTGACCGGAAGGTGGTTCCCGCGCGACTCCTGATCTGTCGAGTGGGGTAGCGAAGTCGAGCCTTTTCCCGTGGATTTTAGTGGTTCCGCGGGGACGGATTGCTTGAGTCCTTGCCGTTAAGGTTTCAACCTGTTTGGTCAAGGTATTCACGAGCTTATCCTGTTCTTCCGACCTTTTCTCATAGGTGGCGAACATCTTTATAAACTCCTCGAGCGTCGCGGCGTTGGCTTGTCTGTTGACCGCGGATACGTCCGCTACTGGAGTGTGGAGATCGGTGCCGCTGCCTCCGTTAAGAGGAGTTTGCACGTTATCCGCGTCGTTATTTGACATGTCTTGATCGAGAGTGATGTGGCTTTTGCGGGTTAGATTGATCCGTATCCCCCCTCCTTCTAGCGCCAAACTGTGGGAATCGAAATTCGCACAGTCGATTTCCGTTTAAATAAGGAAACGAGGAAAACCCTAATTTCCCAGAGGACCCGGATATCTGCTAATTACCACACGTCAAGCAATCAGAACACGAGAATAACAACGATAAAGTATAAGAAATCGAAAAAGAGAGCAAAGAAGATCTTATTCAATTTATGATGAGCTGCCATAACAAGGTATAAGCCTGGGCTCGAGAGCTGTCGGCGAGATTCCTAGTTCTAGCAACCCTAAGACGGCTAAACCTAATTGAGTCGCAGCTCGAAATAACAAAAACAGAAAATTTCCTAAATTGTTCTAAGTGCTAAGTTTGCTCTGAAAAAGTTTTTTTCCACACTCCTGGCCTAGGACTCCTTATATACTAGCTCCAAGGTCGGTTTACGCTTTTACTCTTCTGCCCTTAAGCCGTCATAGCATAAATGGGGATATTCAATTTTTCCCGATCTTCACATTATCTTCAAAACTTCCGTATTTATCCGCGGAAACTTGACATTTATCCTTCCTTGTGGGCCAAGCGTAAACCGTGCTGCGGTTTACGGGCTTTTAGTTAAGAAATCGTAGGATGGGCATCGAATCTTGTTTTAGGTCCCTTTGGGCCGTCTTCCGACTCGACACGTTTACTACGATATCTTTTTGATAAAGAAACAAACTTTCCGCGGTTTCTAATCCGCGAAGTTTAATCAATGAATTTTGATAGCGGAAAACATGGACTGAGCTTGGTACGGTCTTTCGGAGATAGCATTCGAAGGTTTGACGAGAATGCATGGATTGATGTCTGTCGAGGTTCGGAAGAGTTCAATCGCTACACAGCGACCGAACTTTGGCTCGTGCCCGGTGGCTACGTAGCGACCGAGCAGGACGAGCGCTCGGTCGCTACGTAGCGACCGAAGGGACGATCGCCGGTCGCTACGTAGCGACCGAAGCTTTGCTCGAGCTCGGTCGCCACGTAGCGACCGAAGGGACGATCGCCGGTCGCTACGTAGCGACCGAGCTTTGGCTGGCTTCGGTCGCTATGTAGCGACCGAAGGGACGATCGCCGGTCGCTACGTAGCGACCGAAGCTTTGCTCGAGCTCGGTCGCCACGTAGCGACCGAAGGGACGATCGCCGGTCGCTACGTAGCGACCGAAGCTTTGCTCGAGCTCGGTCGCCACGTAGCGACCGAAGCTTTGCTCGAGCTCGGTCGCCACGTAGCGACCGAAGGGACGATCGCCGGTCGCTACGTAGCGATCGAGCCTTGGCGAGCTTCGGTCGCTACGTAGCGACCGAAGGGACGATCGCCGGTCGCTACGTAGCGACCGAAGCTTTGCTCGAAGGAAGCCAGTCGCTATGTAGCGACCGAAGCTTTGCTCGAGCTCGGTCGCCACGTAGCGACCGAAGGGACGATCGCCGGTCGCTACGTAGCGACCGAAGCTTTGCTCGAGCTCGGTCGCCACGTAGCGACCGAAGCGGATCGACTTTCGCCGCGTAACGACCTGTTTCGAAGCTCGTCGACATCTCGATTCTTTCTTCCGTAAAGCTTTTTCGTAAGGAAGAATCTACTTCAAAAAGTACTCTTCGGAGAAATTCTTATTTTCTTCCTCGGACGTTTTGAATGTTAAATTTGTCGTAACCGTTTTTGACCCCAACAACGTTTTGCACCCCTGAAACCACCTCCACACACCAAAGCAGACACACAAGCAGAAAAGATGAACACTCTTCCGTCTACATCAACAGGAAAATCCATGAAGAGCAATCATCTCAAGAACACAAGTTCTGCAGAAATTATTCTGCCCTCGATCGATGCATCTGTATCAACATCGATCGATACTACTCTTAAACCTAATCTTTCTATTTATAAATTGAATGATAATGCAAACATTGATTACGGTTTTCTAACACCTGATGAATTTGGTATTTTCAGGGACCCAGATGGCAACGTACGTGCAATAGATGGAAGGATCTTACAAGTGTCCAGAGAGGACATAGCAGATATCTTTCAAGTGGAAAATGAACCTGACAACCTATTCTCACAGCAATGTGGCACTCTAGACGTCATTCAAACCGATCCAAACAAACACGTAGTAGTCGCCGCAACATAAATCAATCCAGATCTATCATGCCAACCAAAAGGCCAAGCATCGATCGACGGGACAACTCAGACATTGATCGACAGGATAACACCAACGTCGACCGATAAGGATGACCCGACGTCGATCGACAGACGCAATGAATTTGGAAACCGCGCTTTTGACATGTACGGAGCAAGAAACTTCACTTGGGAACGAAGGGACGAGTATGGAGTCTACAGAGATGAGTGTGGACACGCACGAGGCGTAGCTGGTGAGATGATACCTGTCACAAAGGACGACATCAGGAAATTACTGGAAAGAGCATCTCTTTTTGAAGAGAGCCACATCTGTCTTCCAGAACATGCCACTTCCTTCACACTCACAAGACTGGCACCAGAACTCTACACAAAAGATGAAATCAACGAGATGGTGACTGGTATTTGTATAGCTCAGGAAAAACTAGGAGAGGAGCTCAAATCATTGGTAGAAGATATACATCAACCTTTAGATAGAGGCTACAATGAGCTTTTCAGAAGTATGGTAGAAATGAGGACAGAAATTGAGAGTTTACGTCAGCAACTTGAGAAGGAAGCCATGACCTCAGCATCGATCGACGCACCACATGCACCATCAGTTAGTATCCTTCCTAGGATCATGGCAGACCAACTTGGTTTGACCATCGAACCTTCAACAGAATCCTTCACCTTCGTGGATCTTTCAGAAAAATGATCAGGAGGTATCTTACAAGATCTGGAGGTACAGATTGGTAATGCCCTTGTCTCTGTAGATTTTCATGTCCTAGACATCGAGCTTAACTGGAACTCTTCACTTCTGCTTGGAAGATCTTTCCTAACTACAGTAGGAGCTGTATGTAACATGAACAAAAATAAACTGTGTTTGACGCTCATAGACCCCAACATCCACTACGACCCCATCCGACCTAAGCGAAAGGTCATTAATTCTGTGGATTACGGGAAAGCACTTGGCTTCATTGGCGCATGCCATTGTGGATCAGAGTACGAATTGGAGTACGAAACAGAGTACTCAAAATCGATCGACACCCCAACCTTTCCATCGATCGATTCCAATGAGTCAACGGTGACCGATGACTGCAACAACACGTCACTCGACGTAAAGCACCCAGTTGACCATTTCGCTCCACCTAATCATTGTTACCAACACTTTGCCTTCCAACCTCCAAGCAAGAGAGGACACGGTGACTATTCTATAGGCAGTTGGGCAGACAGTGGTTTCCATGAAAGTTTTGCAGTTGACACTGTAATTACTTCACCTAACGAGGAACGTACAGAGGAATACGATGAGGATTATTGGAAAGAACGTGCAATAGAAATGTGTTTACAGGATGAAAGATTCGAAACACATAAGTTCACCAACACAATTCCAACATCATTCGACGCTGTGCACTCTACATCGGTGGATACCCACCCTCGTTCGGCAAAACATCCGCTCACATCGATCGACACCCACACAGGAACATCAATCGAAGATATTCGCGCCATAGCAAAAATTCAGGAGCAGGAGAATATTCCCTTCCAACTAGGTTTACAGATACCTATATAAATCGTTTTGCACCCCCGAAACAACCTCAACACACCAGAGCAGACACACAAGAAAATAAGATGAACACTCTTCCTTCTACATCAACAGGAAAATCCATGAAGAACAATCATCTCAAGTACACAAGTTCTGTAGAAATTACTCTGCCATCGATCGATGCATCTGTATCTAGATCGATCGATACTACTCTAAACCCTAATCTTTCTATTTCTAAATTGAATGATAATGCAAACATTGATTACGGTTTTCTAACACCTGATGAATTTGATATTTTCATGGACCCAGATGGCAACGCACGTGCAATAGATGGAAGGATCTTACAAGTGTCCAGAGAGGACATAGCAGATATCCTTCAAGTTGCCAATGGACCTGACAACCTATTCTCACAGCAACGTGGCACTCCAGACGTCATTTAAACAGATCCTAACAATCACGTAGGAGTCGCCACAACAGAATCAATCTAGATCTGTCACGCCAACAAAAATGGCAAGCATCGATCGACGAGACAACAGAGACATCGATCGATAGGGTAACACCAACGTCGATCGATAGGGATGACCTGACGTCGATCGATAGACGTTATGAATTTGGAAACCGCGCTTTTGACATGTACGGAGCCAGAAAGTTCACTTGGGAATGAAGGGACGAGTATGGAGTCTACAGAGATGAGTGTGGACACGCACGAGGCGTAGCTGGTGAGATGATACCTGTCACAAAGGACGACATCAGGAAATTACTGGAAAGAGCATCTCTTTTTGAAGAGAGCCACATCTGTCTTCCAAAACATGCCACTTCCTTAACACTCACGAGACTGGCACCAGAACTCTACACCAAAGATGAAATCAATGAGATGGTGTTTGGTATTTGTGGAGCTCAGGAAAGACTGGGAGAGGAGCTCAAATCATTTGTAGAAGATACACATCAACCTTTGGATAGAGGCTACAATGAGCTTTTCAGAAGTGTGGCAGAAATGAGGATAGAAATGGAGAATTTTTGTCAACAACTTGAGAAGGAAGCCACGACCTCAGCATCGATCGACGCACCACATGCACCATCGATCGACATCAGTCTTCCTATAGCCAAGATCCCTGCAGAACCGCAATGTTCAGCACAACACAAGGATGAATGGGAAGTCTCATACATCGACACAAGGATAAACGACGTGTACTACCCTCTCAACAACAACGTGGACTGGCTAAGCACTAAAATCGAGCTACTACAGCAAGATCTGGACACCATTCGCAAGAAGGACCAACAACCAGCCACATCGATCGACGTGTGTACATTCACATCGCTCGACGCTAAGGTCTCAGCCATGAATGAGAGGCTGAGGACTTATGAGGACATGCATGACCGCTTTATATCACCAGTCATGATAGATTTACACAAATTGTCTAGTCAATTACTTCATGCCCAAAAGGATATTGAGAACATTACTAATCAAAAAATTTTGCAGGCAAATTCAGGATAGATAGACAGGCTACGAAGGCCTTGGATCGATGGCAAGAATCCTGTGGAGTTACTTCCTTACACAGCAGCAGAGGTTGACAAGATCACATCCAAGATCTACACTGCTATAGACAACATGGAGGAACGACTTGACAAACGCTGCATTGACATCTACTTTCCATTCGACAACAAAATCAGTGGACTAGACAGCCACGCAGAATGGCTACAGAAAGAAGTCAAAGCCATTCAGAGGCAACTCGCAGCTCAACACCAGATATCAGCATCGATCGGCGCACCACATGCACCATCGATCGACATCAGTCTTCCTATAGCCAAGATCCCTGCAGAACCGCAATGTTCAGCACAACACAAGGATGAATGGGAAGTCTCATACATCGACACAAGGATAAACGACGGTACTACCCTCTCAACAACAACGTGGACTGGCTAAGCACTAAAATCGAGCTACTACAGCAAGATCTGGACACCATTCGCAAGAAGGACCAACAACCAGCCACATCGATCGGCGTGTGTACATTCACATCGCCGACGCTAAGGTCTCAGCCATGAATGAGAGGCTGAGGACTTATGAGGACATGCATGACCGCTTTATATCACCAGTCATGATAGATTTACACAAATTGTCTAGTCAATTACTTCATGCCCAAAAGGATATTGAGAACATTACTAATCAAAAAATTTTGCAGGCAAATTCAGGATAGATAGACAGGCTACGAAGGCCTTGGATCGATGGCAAGAATCCTGTGGAGTTACTTCCTTACACAGCAGCAGAGGTTGACAAGATCACATCCAAGATCTACACTGCTATAGACAACATGGAGGAACGACTTGACAAACGCTGCATTGACATCTACTTTCCATTCGACAACAAAATCAGTGGACTAGACAGCCACGCAGAATGGCTACAGAAAGAAGTCAAAGCCATTCAGAGGCAACTCGCAGCTCAACACCAGATATCAGCATCGATCGACAGGACGCGAGCAAAATCGTTCGATGGTTAGTCGCCGAGATCGACCGACGCCCACATACTCGCATTGATCGACGCCGAGTCTACACCAGCCAACGAGCAGCTGATACACAAGACGATAGAGTCAATGCACAAGGAACTGACAGAACTTTCAGCATACGCCTATGACAACATAGGCTGGCACCAGTTCAGCATTGACAACATTCAAGATAGGCTACAGAACATCTCCAATGTACTTGAGAAGATGGATGACAAATGGACAAGAAATGATGAGGCCACAAGAAGCTTCATTGCATCTTGGTCCAGAATGTGCAGAGATGACGTGGATGCTTGCTTTCCAACAAGCAGCTGTTTCTCCACCAAATAGCCAACCACTACCACAGTCAAGCTAAATGACTATAACCAACCGCTGAGTGGGAGGCAACCCACTATTAGGTATTTTATTTAGGTTTTATTAGCTAGCATTTATTTACTTTCGTTTTATTTCTTTAGGAGACCCAAGTAGGAGGACCTGAATATCGACCGCCGACGAGACGTCGACATCGCTCGACTTGGACAACAACACGACGATCGATGTAACATATTCCCATCGATCGATATCTACTCCGGTCAGATGTATCTTCCCTACTTGTTACATTTCGTACATCATGAACTATTTCATCATAACTCTAACTGAGTTACACTGGGACAGTGTGATTTAAGTCTGGGGGGAGATTTACTAATATAATTTATTTTATTATTATATAAAAAGAATTTTAATAACTTATGCTTAGCTATTGAAAATAGAGACTATAATCTTATATTAATTTAAACTTGAATATCTAACCAATCTTTAGCACCATTTTAGATTTACTGATTGCATATAGCACTATAGATGCTAAAGCAGATCAACCTATCAACTACACACTTGCCTTGAAACGCATGAAGCAACCAAAGCTGATTTCCAACACTAAACCTGACATAACCGCTTGTCTTGGGGCTTGGTATACATGGGATCGGATTCTTCAGACAAGTCTGGAAGGTAACGCCTGGTGTAGATTATTTATCACATTTTCTCTCTCTAAATTTTGACCCTAGAATAGTTAGTAAGTATTTCAAAAAAAAAAAAAAAAAAAAAATAGATCTACTGTTTACTTAGGATGAGTTTGAATAGGACTTGGTGGCTAAAACCATTAAGGCTTGATTCATAGAGACTCCAATAAAAGAGTTCGAAACGGGACTTGGAGGCGGCAATCTTCAAAGCTTCGCTTTCACAAAGAACTCTTGGATATAGGTCAAAAAGAAGTGAACAGAGCTTGGTGGCAACCACCATTAAGTTTTTATTCATGGAAGCCTGTCCAATCTTGGTCACTGATCCTGCAATGGAAGCAGACTTTGACTCAAAAGAGAAAATTAGAGAGAGAGAAACTAGGAACTAACTTTTACCTGCAGCTCCAGATACTTGTCTGAAATCCTTGCATCCTATGATCGATACTCCCAAGGTAAAGCATTCACTTTATATTTTTGCTAAGAAATGAAATCAGTAGAGGGGATGTCAGACGTGAATTGATGAGTTGTGTTATGTAGAAATGGTTGCTAAGCTAGGATATTGCATAGTGTGC
Organism: Brassica carinata; assembly: GCA_016771965.1. NCBI lineage: Eukaryota > Viridiplantae > Streptophyta > Magnoliopsida > Brassicales > Brassicaceae > Brassica > Brassica carinata. The sequence goes on from CM028700.1 coordinate 47,778,935, forward strand.
TTCTGTGATTAGGAGTTTTTAAATGTGGTTGTAAAATTGTTGAGGAAAAGATTTCTATGCTTTAAAATCTTAAGTCCCTAAAATTTTCGAACCTCTTACAGAGAGACTGCCTGTATGTTTTGCTTGAGGACAAGCAAAAGGGTATGTCTGCCTGTATGTTTTGCTTGAGGACAAGCAAAAGGGTATGTCTGGGGGAATTGATATACCTTGGATTTGACCCGTTTTCATCCATGGTATATAAGTGTTTTACTATATATATATCTATGTTTTCTACTCTTCTAGGTATGTTTTCTGGTTCAGGTGCATTTTGGAGTAAAGCTATGACTTTGGAGCATTTTGGAGCTTAAAGGAATTTTCACCCGAGATGACCACGTAGAGGTCGACGAGAGGAAGAACAATCGATCGATGCACATCTGTGCTGACGATCGATACCAAGAGATGCCTCGACAGATGAAGATTAATATCGATCGATGTACACAAGTACCATCGATCGATGTCGAGACATCAGACACGCGACATTTTGGATTCAGCAGACTTAAAACCCAAGGCCAAGCCAAATTACGAAAATGCCCTGACGAGTTTTTAACCTAGTAGATTATATACTGCCTAAGTGTTTTGACGGCATAAGAGTTTTTTGGGTAGAGACCTTTTTGTTACAAGTTTTGGAGAGAAGATCACTTGTGATTGAAACTCCTTGTTATCATTTCTTTTCATCTATACTATGAGTTTCTATTTCTTTACTGTTATGAATTGCTTTGCTATGTCTGAGTAGTTCAATTATTAGATCCAGGGTTCAGACAGGTTTGTGGGATTAGCCCCAAACTATAGATCTGCCTTGTTGTGATATTCATGATAGATTTGTATTCATTGCTTGTTTTAGCCTTGCTAACTAGAACTTGATCATAGGATTGCATATTCAAGCACCCTTGTTATCCCATCCTGACATTTATCTATAATATTAGGACTGCTAGAGAGGGCTAACCGCCAATTTAGTATCTTAGTAGGGCATATCATACTCGCGCATAGGCCTGGCTAGAACCCGTCGATCGATATCCTCAACTGACTATTGATCGACGTTGGCAAAGGTGTATTGGTCGACGTCCCAATAGGACCATCGATCGACACTCTCTCGTTGTCGACATACTAACCGTTGAGACACGAGATCTAGCATGTTAACCAGTGAAACATGCGACAGCTGATCACTAAGTTAAGCGATTGAGCTCTAATATATCATGCATGCAACAATTAGGCATCTATAGGTATTATAATCTCCAATACCTGAATAGTGGCCCTGTATCTAATATCATTTCCAACCAAGTTACGTTTACTAGTTACTTTGCTTGTTACTATTGCTATTTCATTTAAACATTTACAACCCTTATAACTAATAAACACTATATGTAATTGTTCCCTAGCTCCTTGTGGATTCGATCCCTAAGTACTACATCTGAACCTCTTTTGATGAGAGTAACACTCCTTAGGGTAATTTGAGTGGTATCACTCGCGCATAGGCCTGGCTAGAACCCGTCGATCGATGTCCTCAACTGACTATCGGTCGACGTAGGTAAAGGTGTATCGATCGACGTCCCTATAGGACCATCGATCGACACTCTTTCGTTGTCAACATACTAACCGTTGAGACACGAGATCTAGTTTGTTAACCAGTGAAACATGCGACAGCTGATCACTAAGTTAGCGATTGAGCTCTAACATATCATGCATGCAACAATAGGCATCTATAGATATTTTAATCTCCAACACCTGAATAGTGGCCCTGCATCTAATATCATTTCCAACCAAGTTACATTTACTATTTACTTCACTTGTTATTATTGCTATTTTATTTATACATTTACAACTCTTAGAAATAATAAACAAGATTTAATTGTTCCCTAGCTCTTTGTGGATTCGATCCCTAAGTACTACATCTGAACCTCTTTTGATGAGAGTAACACTCCTTAGGGTAATTTGAGTGGTATCACAAACCCATTACATGTTTCCCGTCATTTGAAGTCATCAATCGAACTTTAAGATAAGAACCGCGGAAAGTTCCTTTATATCGAAAGAAGCTGTAATAAACGTTTCGAGTCAAAAGACGGCCCAAAAAGACCTAAGACGTGACTCGAAGCCCACTTACGATTTCTTAACCAAAAGCCTGTAAACCATAGGACAGTTTAAGCTTGGTTCGCAAGGAAAGATAAATGTCAAGTTTCCGCGGATAAATACAAATTTTTCGAAGATAATTACAAAGTTTGGGAAAATGAAATATCTCCATTTTTAAGCTATGACGGCTTAAGGAAAGAAGGGGAAAAGCGTAGACCGACCTAGGAGCGAGTATATAAGGAATCCTAGGCGAGAGGCACAAGGGAGAACTATTTTTCACAGAAAACTTAGCATTTAGAGCAATTAGACAACTTTCCGTTTTTGTTATTACGAGCTGCGACTCAATTAAGTTTAGCTGTCTTAGGGTTTTTAGAACTAGGAATCTCGCCGACAGCTCTCAAGCCTAGGCTAATACCTTGTTGTAAACGCTTATACGCAAATTTAGAATAAGACTTCTATTTGCTCTCTTTTTACGATTCCTTATACTTTATCATTGTTCTCTCGTGTTCTGATTGCTTGGCGTGTGGTATTAGCAGATATCCGAGACCTCTGGGAAATTAGGGTTCCCCTAGTTTCCTAATTTTAACAGAAATCAACAGTGCAAATTCCGGTTCCCACAGATATATGGTAGAGGGTGTTGAACAATATGTGTCTAGAGAGCTGAGCTGAGTAGAGGAAGCTGGTACTGAAGGAAGGACATCAATGTCTCCTGACAGCAGGACTTCAACATCTATTGACGGCACGACCTCAATGTCAATCGACAGCACGACCTCAACGTCGACCGACGGCACGACCTCAACGTCGATCGACAGCACGACCTCAACGTCGACCGACGGCACGACCTCAACATCTACCAACGTTACAACCTCAACATCGAATGACAGTACGATCTCAACGTCTACCAACAGTACAACCTCAACGTCAATCGACGATGTAGAAAAAGAGATCACAATGGAAGATTTCTTGGACCTCGAAGAGTTCTTGGAGTTGGAGGATGGAGAAAAGCTTGAAGACTTGGATTCGAGTAGAGAAGTCACTATGGAAGACTTCTTAGAGCTGGAGGAATGGCTTGAGGATATGGATCAGAATTCGGAGAAGAAGCTTGATGACGATCAATATACTTCGAGAAGAGATCTGGAAACTTCACCAAAGGCTTGCATCAATCGACGCCAACCTGATGAGATCGATCGACAACCAGCAGAGAGCATCGATCTACACCCACACTCCATCATCGATCGACACACACCCGAGATCGTCGATCGACACCCATCGTTGGAAGAACTACCAGGATACACAGTAGAGCTGCAACCAGTTGAGGAAAGAGTGCACGAGTCTGAGGCCTCACGCAATGATGACTCCAAACATCTTAGACCACTTATATGGGCAGAAGAAACTGCTGGGTTTCACAAAAGAGTGAAGAGGATACATGATCCTGTGAAGTTTTTATGCAATGTATTTGAAATTGAATCTCCTATTCCACCTGATAGAAGTATGCAGTTCAGTTCTGACATTGAGGTATTGGATGATCATCAGTACGTAGAAGCTTCTCAGAGAGGGTTGCGATTTAGAGATGAAGTAGATAAGAGCCCAGTAGAAGTAGCATTGATCGACACCGACCAGATACCATCAAACGACACCAACAAGCCGGCATCGATCGACGCTACCACTTCTCCATCGATCGACATTGGACGCGTATTAGAGCAGAAGGAGTTTGATGTGTGTGGAAATCTTAGGGATGGATATACACGCGATCAGACAAGTATGGGGGAAAGAAGAGGAGGAATTGGAAGAAGAGAAAAAGGATCAAGAACGGTCCTCAGGTACCACTGATCCCTAACTTCTCAGATGGTGTTAGGAAATCCAAAATGCGCAGCATATACTTCTCACAACCATTTGCAAAGCTTCGTGCACTCCTTATTGCTGAGATGATAGACAAAGGAGAAGACTCTATGGAGGAGACTTTCACACAAGAATGATAAAGCTTCAGAGAGCAGACATTGAGACTTGTTTTGGAGCATGTTCTCATTCTCATCTGGAGTAAATCAGATCTCCAAAGTCAAGCTAAATGACTACAGGGTAATTTCATTCAGTTTATGTTAGATTGTTACTGATTTTTGTTTACATTTTTATGCAGGTCAAAAAAAAATAGTGAACAGTAATGATGGTACTGTAGCAGCACCGAGCGATACTGTTGCAAAAAAAATCGAGCGACATTGTAGCAAGAAAATGGAGCGACACTTTAGCAAGAAAATCGAGCAACACTGTAGCAAAAACATCGACCGACACTGTAGAAGAAAATCAGGAGTTACTGTAGATGTGATACTGTAGCAACGATACTGTAGCAGTCACTGTAAAAAGGAAAAGATCTGAGGAAGACGAGTTTGCAGAAGGATCGACGATGGCTGCGCAGCATCGCTCGACAGAGCATCAAAAGTATTGATCGCTACTTAACTTTGTTGATCGATACTCACATCAATGGCAGCTATACTCGCAAAGCCTTGTTAATATTGTCCTTATGATTTATTTTCTCACCAATCTAAGACTGTATAACACTAGTAACGGTGTTGTTTAAGTCTGGGGGAGGTTCTACTGATATTGTGTTTTAGTTAGATATAGATATATATATATATAAAAGGATATCCGAGTAGACGATTCTCCCGCATATCGACCGATGAGACCAGCTTGATATCGATCGACAACACTTCATATCCAACGATCGATTGTCTCTTCATTGTGTCGAATGATTGCTCTAGCCATCAACCATGAGACCATGTCTCTATCAGTCGACAGCACTTCATCAACAACGATCGAATGTCACTTCATTTTGTCGATCGACACTGAGCAGGTCATCGTTCTTACTTGTTAAATTATGTACTTATGATTATTTCTCACCATAACTCTGACTAGATATACACTGGGGACAGTGTAATTTAAGTCTGTGGGATGTTTACTGATATTAGTGTGTTCATGAGTCTTATCAAAATGTTTTCGAAAGAGTTTTATTGAGTCAAGAAGGGGATAATGAACTTATTTGATTTTTGCTTGTTATCTAACCACTCTTTAGCACCATTTTAGACTTACTGATTGCAGATAATACTAAAGATACTAAAGTTGATCAACATGTCAACTATTCACACTTGTTGAGATTGCTTGAAGGAACCAAAGCTGACCGCCAACACTAAACCTAGCACAACTGCTTGTCTTGGGGCTTGGTATACATGAGATCGGATTCTTTAAACAACTCTGGAAGGTAAGCCTTGTGTAGATTTATCACCTTTTCTCTCTCTATTTCGACCGTAGATTTATAGGTAGAGATATTTATATTTAAAAAAACGAAAAAGAAAGAATTAAAAGGAAAAAAAAAATTAAAAAAAATATATATAATAGGTGTTAGTTAGGTGGAATCTGAACAAGGCGTGGTGGCTACAACCATTAAGGCTTGTTTCATAAGGATTCCAACAAAAGAATTCGAACGAGACTTGGTGGCGGCAATCATCAAGGTTCAATTCACATGAATTCTTGGATATAGGTAAAAAAGAAGTGAACATGACTTGGTGGCAACCACCATTGAGGCTTGATTCATGGAAGCATGTCCAATATTAGTCAAAGATCCTGCAATAGAAGAAGACTTTGACTAAAGAGAGAAATTAGTAGAGAGAAAAGATAATAACTAATTTTTACCTGCAAATCCAGATACTTGTTTGAAAATCCTTGCATCCTGTGATCGATACTTCCAAGGTAAAGCCTGCACTTTTATCAATATTATTAAAAGAGAAGTACCTATTAAAAAATACCTCTAAGTTTTCTAACTTATTTACACTTCCATGCCACTGATAATTAAATTAAACTACCTATTTTAATGCTTGTCTTTTCCAGTTAAATTAATGAGTTTTCCTTAATCAAATTTAAACTTAATGTCCTTAAATGAATCTACCTATTTTAATGCTTGTCTTTTCCAGCTAGATTAATGATTTTTCCTTAATCAAATTTAAACTTAATGTCATTAAATGAACCTAAAAATACATCATATTTAATGTAGCTTATTACGGACGAGTACAGTCCAATAATGAACTTGAATTTTGTTTTTACAAAAACGTTAATGATTTTACATATATAATATTTAAAATATATCAACTACGATATAACAAATGCATATAACCTACCTATACTTTAGTTTGAAATGATCATGCTCAAGTTTTATATAGTCAACTTACATCATGCACCGATCGTTGTATAATATTCAAATCACCTATCAATTTTCTAAGCTTTATAAAAAAACAAATCAATAAATACAAACTCAAAATTTAATGTCTTCTATTAATCAAAACATAATATCTTTAGTGTTGTATCTTTAATATAACAAATGTATGTAATAAATATATCAACTACAATATAACAAATGCATATAACCTACATATACTTTAGTTTGAAATGATCATGCTCAAGTTTTATATAGTCAACTTACATCATGCACCGATCGTTGTACAATATTCAAACTACCTATTGATTTTCTAAGCTTTACAAAAATAAAACAATAAATACAAACTCAAAATTCAATATCTTCTATTAATCAAAACATAATATCGTTAGTGTCATTTTTTTAATGTACTTTTTAAATATAGAAACTGTAACCATAATTACACTAATTATAAGAATATATTTGATTCCAACCAATTGATCTATTACTTTGGTAATTGATTTGCTTGCAGAAGAGGAAATAATAAATTTAAAATTTGTAAGAATGTAAAGATATAGAGATTCCAACCAATTGCCTATAGTTGCGTATGATTTTCGCATAATAAGCTTCAAATTGAACACTGAAAAAGATAGAGATTTTTTTATATTTTACCGACACAGAACTTAAACAAAACAAAGAGGTAAAGACAATTTTTTTGTTACACTTCCCGGAAAAAACGGTTACAACATGGGCTTTCATAATATGGCCTTTTAACATATCATTTAATAATTTTCTGGCACAAAAAAAGACTATAAATAATTTATTATTAATAAAATTATGAAATTATTTACAATTTGATGACTAATTCATCAGCCTTTTTATATGTTAAATTTTTCAAAGAAGTTTAAAAATCATTGTATTTTCTTTAAACATGTATAACTACTTTATAGTCTTTTATGTCATACTAAGTCATAATATAATATTTCTTCATATTTTACATTAATAACCATTGTTTTTATATATCGTCTACAATTCTCTAATTATGTCTATTTGTTCAATTTTTTATATGATATCGAATATTCATCATAAATAGATGGGTTAAGACGCCAAAAAAATTATTTACTTGGTGAATATAATACATCAAATATTATAAATACATCATTTAGTTAAATAAATAACCAAAAACCGAAAATTTATACCCGCGCTGGCGCGCGGATCAGGGTCTAGTTTAGGTTAAGAAATGAGGTTGGTAGAAGGGAATGTCAGAAAGGATTTGCTAAGTTCTTGGCTAGGTGAATTTGGTTGTTAAGCTAGGATATGGTATAATGTGCTTTTGTGATTAGAAGTTCTTAGATGTGGATTGCAATATTGCAGAGGTGATGAATTCTAAGTTTTAAATCATTTGATTCCTGCTGTTTTCAAACCTATTTCAGAGAGACTGTCCGTCTGTTTTGCTTGAGGACAAGGAAAAAGGTAAATCTGGGGGAGTTGATAGACCATGGATTTTACCCACTTTTAGTCATAGTGTATAAGTGTTTTAATATATAATTACTATTATATAGAGTCTATTTATAGTATTTACAGGTTCAGATGCGTTCTAGAAAAATATGGTGATTTTGGAGCCTTTTAGGTGCAGAACTGCAAAGGCGCGTCAGAAGTCTAGTTACGGATGGAGACCGTACCACCGTTAGATTGAGCCCATATTTTGACACAGGATAGATCTTTGAATTACCTTTCCAATGCCGCCTCTATGAGGTTAATCAGCATCATGTAGCAGACGTTATGCCCGTTTTACTGAAGAGTGGTCAGAATGCCTCTCGAAATGAAGCTGTCGAGGAGATGAAGGACTGTCGATCGACGTTACAGCATTGGTGTCGGTCAAAAGTGATGTCAGAATATGAGCTGAGCATATTTTATGACTGACTGAAGTTCAGAAGTAACCACAAATTACCAAAATGCCATTGGACGACCTAAAACCATATTTATGTTATTTCTAAGCCCTTTGTTGGCGGCTGCAGCTATCTAAGCTTTCTTTTATTCTTGTTCTGAGTTAGGAGAGAAGGGAGGAACTCCATCAGAGTCCTCGTGGAACTCCACTGGTTTTGGTTTTATATTATTTATGTGACAAACTTCATGTCTGAATAGATCCACCTGTTAGGTTTAGGGTTCAGATAAGTTATGAAGGATTAGCCCAAAATATAGAATTACTAAGTTCTGATATTCATCATAGGATTGTTCTTACTGCTTGTGTTCTAGAGTCATGAACTAGAACTATGATCTTAGAATCATTAGGCACAACTGCAAACGCTTGGTCTTTTCTCTGAACTGAATTCTATTGAGCTAGGATTGCTAAAAACATACGAGAGTTGATTTAGGAACCCTAGTGAACACATATTCAACCCGATCGTAAAGCTTGCTAGAAGCGATATCAATTGATGATCCAATAGATTAATCGATCGATATTGTGAAAGGTGTATAGATCGATATTCCTATAGAATAATCGACAACACTTTCTTGTGATGAATAAACAAGAGTTGAGATCCAAGATCTGGATATTAGACTGTCTATACAACGAAAGTTGTTAGATTTGTACTCTCAGTTGAGTTATATAATATCTTGCAAGCAACAATTAACCTCTATATCATTATAATCCTGATGTACCTGTATAGAAACCCTAGATCTAGCAAACTATCATTCCATCAAACAACTCGCTGCCAAGATGAACAATTGTATTGTTCAACTTGTTTATTGTTTTATTTACTGTTTTGCTATATTTATTTACTGCTTTATAAACTATTAGCCTAGCTTAATCATATAACTATTAGATCTAATTGGTTCCCTAGCTCCCTGTGAATTCGATCCCAAAGTACTACAACTCGACCTCTTATTTGAGAGAGTATAAATCACTCCTTAGGGTAATTTGAGTGATATCAAAATCGTAAGAACAAGTAACAGATTGGTTTGGTGTTTTCAATTGATTAAAGAGCTAGCCTAGGGTGAAGGATGGGGTGTCAAAAGATCATGAGCCAAACATCTATTCAAGGTTTTATTAAGCGCAAGTCTAGAACTCAAATTACACAAGTAGATCGATCCACTTTCGTGGTACCTCTCCTTTCATCAATCAGTCTTAATACCTAAACTCTCGTTTGGATTAAAACATGAAGACAAACAATAAGCACAGATTTGATTAGTTCACAATTTGCCCTAACATCTACTTTTGCTGGTTAGGGATAACCTGCCCATTCATGTTGTTTCTAGCAACCTAAGCACTTTTGATGATTAGATTAAACCTAGGTTCAAACAATAAATAGCTAGTTTAATGCAGGAAGTAAGCATAACCATGAATGGAGACAATCAACAATGAACCTTATTTGTGTTTATCGCATGGATCTAAGCACCTAACACCTAGACTAAGCAAGCAGATTACTCAGCCTTATACAGAGAAAACATAGAGATAACAGATGAAGAAAACATGTCTTAATCAATAATAAAAAGCAAAGAGGGTTTAGAAATCTTCTCCGAAGGATGTAGAGATTCTTCTCCCTTAACAAGAGTACAAGTTTCCTCTCTCCAAAATCTCTCTAAAATTAGCATTAGAATGTCTAGAATAAAAAGAAAAGATAGATATGCATGTCTATGGCCTGGGAGTAAAAAGAGGGATACTAGTTAAAATCTCGAAATATTAGAAAATGCCTTAAAATCTCTGCCGCTGGAAGGAACTCGGGTTGTTCCGCTCGACCGGAAACAATCACTTCAGCCTGTTCTGCGTGAAAATCACCAAATTTCAGTGTTTTCTGCTTCTTTTGCTTCAACTGGTTCATCTCCTACCCAATGCAACTCCAGACCTGTAATGACTCGAAAGGACTAGAAAGACTCGATAAAGACTCAAAAAAACATTAGAAAACATTGTTAGAATGTATCAAAAACACAACATATCATAAGCATTGTTCTTACCTCGGCTCCTCTAATGTTGCTGGATCCGTCGACAAGCAGAACCCATTCTCCTTCTTCCTGTGTTTCGCTTCGGAGGCGCACTTCTTGCTCCAGGGCTGGGAGCAAGGTAGGGGAGAATTCGACCACAAAGTCTGCCAAGACCTGTGACTTTATAGTTGTGGCTGGTCGAAAAATCACATCATATTCCCCTAGTTCCACAACCCATTTAACTAGGCGTCCAAAGACTTCAGGCTTGTGGATGACTAGTTTTATGGGGAAGGAAGTGACGACCACGATTGGGTGAGCCTAAAAGTAGGGCTGCAACTTGCAGTTGACCACTATCAGAGCTAAGGCCAGCTTCTCTAGATGGACGTAGCAGGTTTCTGAATCCAGGAGAGCCTTACTTACGTAGTAGATTGGTAGCTGCTTGCTTCCTTCCTCGCGTACTAGGACGCCGCTTACGGCGTACTCCAAGACTGCTAGATATAACAGAAGGACCTCACCGAGCCGTGGCTTGGATAGGAAAGGAGAGTGGTGAGATCGCCTTGTGGGAACGAAATTTGCACTGTCGATTTCCGTTTAAATTAGGAAACTAGGAAAACCCTAATTTCCCGAGATCCCGGATCTCTGCGAATAACGACAAGTGACCAAATATATGTGGAAATCATGAAAAGATAACAAAGCGAGTTTAGAAAGCAGTAGATCTTATTTGAGTCAGCGTAAGAAGCGTTGCGATCATTACAAGAGATCATGAAAGCTTTGGCCGCAAAGGCTGTCAGCGAGTTACTTAGTCCTAGCGGCCTAATAGCTCAAACCTAGTTGAGTCGCAGCTCGATAACAAAAGACGAAATAGATACAGAAAAGGTTTTGATTGATTTGGACTGAACCTTGTTAAAGGCTGCCTCATTACCCTTCGAGGATCAAGCGAGCGTAGTTCAACTGATAGAGCTGGACAAGAGATCGAACTGCCTGGGCGAGTTCGTCTAGTAATTGAGTGCCAGTCATAGAAACCGAACTTGTCGAGAATAAAGCCTAAAGTTTCTAAGTGCAGAGAATTCTGAGTCTAAAGAGTTCTCCCTCATGCTCCTCGCCTAGGACTCCTTATATACTAACTCCAAGGTCGGTTTACGCTTTTACTCTTCTGCCCTTAAGCCGTCATAGCATAAAAATGGAGATATTCCATTTTTCCCGATTTTCACAATTATCTTCAAAACTTCCGTATTTATCCGCGGAAACTTGACATTTATCCTTCCTTGTGGACCAACCGTAAACCATGCTGTGGTTTACGGGCTTTTGGTTAAGAAATCGCAGGATGGGCCTCGAGTCGTGTTTTAGGTCCCTTTGGGCCGTCTTCCAACTCGAAGCGTTTACTACGATTTCTTTCGACAAAGAAAGAACTTTCCGCGGTTTCTAATCCGTGAAGTTTGATCGATGATTTAGAATAGCGGAAAACATAGACTGAGCTCGCTACGGTCTTCGGGAGATAGCATTTGAAGGTCTGACGAGAATGCATGGACTGGTGTCGTACTGATGTTCGGAAGAGCTCGGTCGCTACGGAGCGCTCGTTCCGCTCGGTCGCTACGTAGCGACCGAGCTTGGTTCGGGCTCGGTCGCTACGTAGCGACCGAGCTTGGCTCGAGCTCGGTCGCTACGTAGCGACCGAGCGGGACGCGTGCTCGGTCGCTACGTAGCGACCGAGCTTGGCTCGAGCTCGGTCGCTACGTAGCGACCGAGCTGTGTGCATGCTTGGTCGCCGTGTATCGATCGAGCTTGGCTTGTCCGCGGTCTGATTTCCATACTCGAGCTTGTCCGCGGCTGATTTGGAGACATGTCTGTTGCCTTCGGACAATCGGTATTTAGTGGTTCGATTGAGATTTGGACGAGATTTTACTGCAAGGCTCTTCGTAAAGATATCTTTACGAAGATTACTTTTCGTAAAAACGTTTATGCCGATTTTTACGGACTTTCAGACATTGATTCCATCGTGACCGATTTTGACCCCAACAGTTAGCTCCCCAGCTCGTTAGAACCATGAGCTTCTAGCGAGTGGCTTGGCAAGTTAGGCAAGTTAGGTGAGTTAGGCGAAATTTAATGGCTGAAAAGGTCTGTGGTAAGTGATCTTCTCGCTCTCCTGAAAGTAGAAAACGCGATAAGATTGGGGCTGCGCCTTATGACGGCTGCCTACGTACCCTTGTTGACGGGATCAAGCCTTTCGTAGTTCGTCTTGGAGTTAAGGTTCTTATGACTAGTTTTCCAGTGGGACCTTTATGGTCTAGTTTTTATGTAGCGGTTATAAGGCGTGTTGCTGCCGATGGCATTTTGTATGGGTGTAGAGGGAAGACTACGGATTGTCATCTCGTAATCTAACTCTGTGTGAACTGCCATATCCATAATCTGTTTCGAGAGTTTTCCGCAGTGTGTAAACTTGCGGGATTTCTGAAGATTCTCGAATATTGGTAAAGAGACAAATTTTGGGATCTCGTATCAGGGTGTTTGATACTATGCCTAGAGATGTTAGAGACCAATGCGCTGGGTTTAGGGCAAGACCTAGGTTTACTCCTGGTTTTAGAGGGTGCGATGACTAATTCGACTTACGTATCCCGTTTCAGTTTCATCCTGATTCCATACCGATTTAAAGTCCGCGATAGGTTCTCGGCTTATACGACTTGTATGGCTGGAATCGAGCATCTCTCCGGAGACCGGAAGTGCTCCGGAAGTGCTCCGGAAGTGCTGGACCAAAATTTCAGATTTATTTTATAGCGCTATTATCCTTGTGTCGGATGTAAGAGAGTCATCTTCTACGAGATGGCTAAGTCTGTTTAGGACGTTGAGAGTTTGTTGTGATCAGCAACAAACTTAATGGTAAAAATTACCATTTTGAGTCTTCGCGAAGAATATGTTTTGAGAAGGTGTAAGTGAGTATGACTGTCTGGTCTTCCAAGAAAATGTTTTTATTGAGGAAGGAAATTTCGTCGAAGAACGAATCTTCAGGCGTCTGCGACGTCTCGCGATGCTGAAGATTTGTTATTCTTTCGTATGCCGCGTTTCGTGCTTGAAATGTTTGCGGGCTTGAAGATGTTTCGTGATGTTGCAGGGGTTTAGTCTTAGCCCTGTGTTTGTGAAACATTCTGGTTTGACTACGAATGTTCGCAGCCAAAAATAGTTGTTCCTGTTCGGATGCTAATAGTTTTATTTGCGATCGAGGAATTATGACTGAGGTGTCGTGTAAATTTGTCCATGGGAAAAAGCGTTTTCCTTCATGGTGCTTTGTGAAGAGTTGGCCTTCCGAGATCTATTTCGTGGATTTTTTAGGATGTTTCGTATAGCTCTAGAAGCTTGGTTACGAATTTTTCCTTACATGCCGAGTATTATGGTTAAAACGTTGCGGGCTTAAAGTGAATTGTGGAGCGTATTGAACTTGGTCAATTTTTGAACAGTTTAGATTTTCCGTTAACCGTTTGATTGTTAGGACTTAGTTTCGTTACGAAGAATTTATCATATGCTTTCCGACGGTGGGCTATACGATAATTTATCATATCATATAACCGGTTTTATGAAGGTTGTAAATCAGTGATATGTATACACATGTCAAAGTAGCATTGTTTCTGCGGGTTTTACGAGAAACATTTCTGCTGCGATTTTGATCTTAGGCGAAAGTTGCTTGGAGTTACTCATGGAGTGTTACCGAAGTTTATTTCAATACGATCTAGTCGCAGAACGTTTTTCATAGGTTTTTTTAGAGGATTCTCATGACACATTCGTTTCTTAAACGAATTGGTCAACCAGAGGTGGATCTAGCTAACCATCGGGAGGAAAGTGCTCCTTTTAATGTGCACGATGATACATCTATTCTCGAGTTTTCTTCGTCGCAAATGTTTTCGATCCTTTTCCGTGACTTACTTGGTACAACGGAAACTGAAAGAAATGCTTTGGTGGGTGAAGATTTCTCGTAGAAATTTTTTAAAACGAAACTGGCTTTCTAAAGTCGAAAAAGGCTTCAATACTTTGGCTAATCGTCGAGTTTCAGTTTGATATTGGTACAAGTTTTCTGTACGCATGATTGCAACAAGAAATGATGTATAGTTGTTGTGATTTATGTTCATGATCGTCTGGATATGTTGCTAGCGTCTAGACGAATATTAGATTGTCGTTTGCCTATTCTTGACGATTTGTAGAAGTTTTTGAAGTTTGGGAGTATACGAGTATAGTATACGTACCTACTCCCCCCTTTTTTTTTACGAAAGAAAACGGTTGAACCGATACTTTTAAGGGTTGTGTATGTTTCTTCTTCTGAGGTTTGGAATGATTGATAATTTGGGATGATTTATAGACGACGTTTGGACTGTGTTTGGTTGTTTCCACGTTGATGACTTGGAATATGTCAGTTCTGAGAAAATTGCCAGAAACGAATCGGTTTTAAGACGACGTTCATGTCTATAGTTTTTTCTCTCTTTAGGAAGCGAGCTTGATATGCGTGGCGATCGTTTCTCGACTTTCGGAGAGTTTAGATCGGTTTGCAAGATCTGGATGAACAATTATGGAACAATATATCGAGACAGGAAAAATCGCTTTAAAACTTAGTTCGCTAGACTATCCGCCTAGGTTTTACGCTCCCTAAAGTTCTATGGCAGCCTCAAAGTAATTTCCTATGAAAATTCCAAGTATGATTTCAAAAATTTCATGTCGGAAATACCTTAGTTCTCTCGAAGATGCAGTTTTGTCTCTTCGGTTTGCTTGCTCAATTCCCTTTCCTCTTCTCGTGTATGTTCGCGATTTCCGATATTGGTGTTTATCCTTTGAAACTTGACATTTATCTTCCGAACTTGACTGTTATCTTCTCATTAGATAAGACGTCGATTTTTGTAAAAAGGTTCAACGTAATCGTATAGTTAAGGCGGCTAAGATGTTAAGTTAACCGTTGCCGTTTTATACGATTAATCTGAATCCATGCGAGAAAACAAGTCTTTGCGGGTTTTTTATCGTAAAGTTTCAATGGTAACTCCGATAGAAACAAGAGACGTTTCGATCGAGATTTGAAGGAGAATACAAAGCTGGAGGTAAGGGCGAGTAGGAGCAAGGGAAGAGTTTAGACGAGTCTTATTTGTTTTTGTCGTAAAATCTCGATGGAAACTCCGATTGAGACGAAACGAAAAGTGTTTCGATCGGGATTCAAAAGAGAACACAAAGGAGGAGCTTTTTGAAGCCTGAAAGGTCACAATGTATCGAGCTGGGGGTCTGACAGGTCGCTACGTTGCTAGTGGAAGCAAGCCAGGAAGAGTCGTACTTGTTTTCGTCGTAAAATTTCAATGGAAACTCCGATTGAGAAGAAGCGAAAAGCGTTTCGATGAGGATTCAAAAGAGAACCCAAAGGAGGACCTTTCTGAGGCCTTACAGGTCACTACATAGCGACTGATGGCCTGACAGGTAGCTACGTAGCGAGCGGAAGCAGGCCAAGAAGAGTCCTACTTGTTTTCGTCGTAAAATCTCAACGGAAACTCCAATTGAGACGAAACGAAAAGCGTTTCAAAGAGGATTCAAAAGGGAACCCAAAGGAGAACCTTTCTGAGGCCTTACAGGTCGCTACGTAGCAACTGAAGGTCTGACAGGTCGCTACGTAGCGAGTGGAAGCAAGCCAAGAAGAGTCCTACTTGTTTTCGTCGTAAAATCTCAACGGAAACTCCGATTGAGACGAAACGAAAAGCGTTTCGATGAGGATTCAAAAGAGAACCCAAAGGAGGACCTTTCTGAGGCCTTACAGGTCGCTACGTAGCGACTGACAGTCTGACAGGTCGCTACGTAGCGAATGGAAGCAAGCCAAGAAGAGTCCTACTTGTTTTCGTCGTAAAATCTCAACGGAAACTCCGATTGAGACGAAATGAAAAGCGTGGCGATGAGGATTCACAAGAGAACCCAAAGGAGGACCTTTCTAAGGCCTTACTGGTCGCTACGTAGCGAGTGGAGAGTTGGCTTGAGCTCGGTCGCTATGTGCGTGCTCGGTCGCTATGTGCGTGCTCGGTCGCTATGTACGTGCTCGGTCGCTATGTGCGTGCTTTCGGTCGCTACGTAGCGACTGACAGTCTGACAGGTCGCTACGTAGCGACCGGCGGTGTCGTCTTTCGGTCGCTACGTAGCGACCGGCGGTGTCGTCTTTCGGTCGCTACGTAGCGACCGGCGGTGTCGTCTTTCGGTCGCTACGTAGCGACCGAGCTGTGTAATCTATTTGTTGCGTTTCCTTTTTCCGCGATTAACCTAGGTGTTTTTCAGCGGTTTTTTTGGGAGAACAAGTTTTACTTTTCCAAAATGTTTTCGGAAAACGTGTTTTGATAAAACCCTTACGCATTAAGATTTCTGTTGTTCGGTAATGAGCCAAACTTACGGGGTTTGATAAGATTTATCGTTTCCCTTTATGTTCAGAAAGAGAAATCGCGAGCTCGTTTTATTGCATTTCCTGGTGGCAAAAAATCGCGGCTAGGTTTTTTCGATTTTCTTTTGGCAATATGGCGTTTCGCGTAGCGTTGGCCATAGGCATAGTGGCGGCTGGGGTTGTCCTACCATCGTTGTTGCAAACTGCGATTTTGTCTTTCGTATCTCCAGACATTGTTTTGATCAAGCGTTTTGCGGCTATGAGTTAGAGTAATCCGTACCCCCCCCCCCTCCTTCTAGCTCCAAACTGTGGGAACCGAAATTCACATTGTCGTTTTCTGTTTAAATTAGGAAACTAGGAAAACCCTAATTTCCCAGAGGTCCCGGATCTCTGCGAGAGCCAACGACAAGTGACCAAATATATGTGGAAATCATGAAAAGATAACAAACGAGTTTAGAAAGCAGTAGATCTTATTTTGAGTCAGCGTAAGAGCGTTGCGATCATTACAAGAGATCATGAAAGCTTTGGCCGCAAAGGCTGTCAGCGAGTTACTTAGTTCTAGCGGCCTAACAGCTCAAACCTAGTTGAGTCGCAGCTCGAAAACAAAAGACAAAATAGATACAGAAAAGGTTTTTGATTGATTTCGGACTGAACCTTGTTAAAGGCTGCCTCATTACCCTTCGAGGATCAAGCGAGCGTAGTTCAATTGATAGAGCTGGACAAGAGATCGAACTGCCTGGGCGAAGTTCGCCTAGTAATTGAGTGCCAGTCATAGAAACCGAACTTGTCGAGAATAAAGCCTAAAGTTTCTAAGTGCAGAGAATTCCGAGTCTAAAGAGTTCTCCCTCATGCTCCTCGCATAGGGAATAAAGCCTAAAGTTTCTAATCCGCGAAGTTTGATCGATGATTTAGAATAGCGGAAAATATAGACTGAGCTCGCTATGGTCTTGGGAGATAGCATTTGAAGGTTTGACGAGAATGCATGGACTTGTGTCGTAACGATGTTCGGAAGAGCTCTGTCGCTACGCAGCGACCGAACTTTGGCTCGAGCCCGGTCGCTACGTAGCGACCGAGCTTGCTTCGGGCTCGGTCGCTACGTAGCGACCGAACTTTGGCTCGAGCCGGTCGCTCACGTAGCGACCGAGCTTGCTTCGGGCTCGGTCGCTACGTAGCGACCGAGCTTGCTTCGGGCTCGGTCGCTACGTAGCGACCGAGCTTGCTTCGGGCTCGGTCGCTACGTCGCGACCGACTGAGACCGATGCTCAGTCGCTACGTAGCGACCGAGCTTGCTTCGGGCTCGGTCGCTACATAGCGACCGAGCTTGCTTCGGGCTCGGTCGCTACGTAGCGACCGAGCTTGCTTCGGGCTCGGTCGCTACGTAGCGACCGAGCTTGCTTCGGGCTCGGTCGCTACGTAGCGACCGAGCTTGCTTCGGGCTTCGGTCGCTACGTAGCGACCGAGCTTGCTTCGGGCTCGGTCGCTACGTAGCGACCGAGCTTGCTTCGGGCTCGGTCGCTACGTAGCGACCGAGCTTGCTTCGGGCTCGGTCGCTACGTAGCGACCGAGCTGTGTCTATCTTGGTCGCCGTGTATCGATCGAGCTTGGCTTGTCCGCTGTCTGATTTCCATACCGAGCTTGTCGCGGCTGATTTGGATACATGTCTGTTGCCTTGGACAATCGGTATTTAGTGGTTCGATTGAGATTTGGACGAGATTTTATTGCAAGGCTCTTCCTAAAGATATCTTTACGAAGATTACTTTTCGTAAAAACGTTTATGCTGATTTTTACGGACTTTCAGACATTGATTCCGTCGTGACCGATTTTGACCCCAACACGCCTTTAGCTCATGGAGAGCGGATTCACACTCTTCCGTCGACATCAGGGCTGCGATTCCTCCCGTTAGTTTTGGACCACCTTGGCGTTCTTGAGAGCGGATCGAATGAATGGCCCGATTTATTCTTGGTTGGCTTCGATGTCCCGGTGGGTTACAATGTACACGAGAAATTGTCATAGCTGACCCCGAATGAGCATTTAGATGGGTTGAGCTTCATGTTGAACTTCCGGAGAGTGGAGAAGGCTTGCTGTAGGTGAGATATGTGGTCCGCAAACATTATGTTCACCAGCCGTTGGTAGGTTGATCCCGCGTTCTTTAGGCCTAACGGCATAAGTTTGTAGCAATAGATCCCTATGGACGGCATGATGGACGTCATTTCCTGGTCTTCCAGATGCATGAGTATTTGATTATTGCCGGAGAACGCGTCCATGAAACTCATCAGCTGATGCCCTGCGGTGGTGTCGACCAGCTTGTCGATGTGAGGCAGAGGGAAGGTGTAACACCCCCGAACCATCCTAAGCATCGGTCGACCCACCGGCCAACAATCAAACAAGAACATGACCGACGGAGGACCCACACCAAGGGTTGGAGATGAAAGGCCAACAGGCCAGCCAACAATCAAACAAGAACATGAGTGACCATCCAACCCAACACCATGGTCCGGAAGCGCTACGTGACGGGCTAGGGACGATCCGATCAGATTCACGAAATTTACTCCACGACCTAGACCAGTTCATCCACTAACTCGTCCCGCTGCGTCAAGGCACAAGGCTTTGCAACCTGTACCAAGAGTTAGCGTTTTCCGTTAGATCGAGGCCTAAGGATTTTCAACCCGTACTACGACCGAACGTTGTGTTAGGAAGTAAGCATAACCATGAATGGAGACAATCAACAATGAACCTTATTTGTGTTTATCGCATTGATATAAGCACCCTAACACCCTAGACTAAGCAAGCAGATTACTCAGCCTTATACAGAGAAAACATAGAGATAACAGATGAAGAAAACATGTCTTAATCAATAATAAAAAGCAAAGAGGGTTTAGAAATCTTCTCCGAAGGATGTAGAGATTCTCCTCCCTTAACAAGACTACAAGTTTCCTCTCTCCTAAATCTCTCTAAAAGTAACGTAGAATGTCTAGAATAAAAAGAAAAGATAGATATGCATGTCTATGGCGGCCTGGGAGTAAAAAGAGGGATACCTAGTTAAAATCCCGAAATATTAGAAAATGCCTTAAAAATCTCTGTCGCTGGAACAGGCACTCGGGTTGTTCCGCTCGATCGGAAACAATCACTTCAGCCTGTTCTGCGTGAAAATCACCAAATTTCAGTGTTTTCTGCCTCTTCTGCTCCAACTGGTTCATCTCCTACCCAATGCAACTCCAGACCTGTAATGACTAGAGAGGACTAGAAAGACTCGATAAAGACTCAAAAACACATTTGAAAACATTGTTAGAATGTATCAAAAACACAACATATCATAAGCACAATTCTTACCTTGGCTCCTCTAATGTTGCTGGATCCGTCGACAAGCAGAACCCATTCTCCTTTTCCTATGTTTCGCTTCGGAGCCACACTTCTTGCTCCAGGGCTGGGAGCAAGGTAGGGGAGAACTCGACCACAAAGTCTGCCAAGACCTGTGACTTTATAGTTGTTGCTGGTCGAAAAATCACATCATATTCCCCTAGTTCCACATCCCATTTCACTAGGCGTCCAAAGACTTCAGGCTTGTGGATGACTAGTTTTATGGGGAAGGAAGTGACGACCACGATTGGGTGTGCCTAAAAGTAGGGCCGTAACTTGCGGTTGACCACTATCAGGGCTAAGGCCAGCTTCTCTAGATGGCCGTAGCGGGTTTCTGCATCCAGGAGAGCCTTACTTACGTAGTAGATTGGTAGCTGCTTGCTTCCTTCCTCGCGTACTAGGACGCCGTTTACGGCGTACTCCGAGACTGCTAGATATAGCAGCAGGACCTAACCGAGCAGTGGCTTGGATAGGAGAGGAGGAGTGGTGAGATACGCCTTTAGCTCATGGAGAGCGGATTCGCACTCTTCCGTCGACATCAGGGCTGCGATTCCTCCCGTTAAATTTTGGACCACCATGACGTTCTTCGGGGAAGGGATCGAATGAATGGCCCTGATTTATTCTTGGGTGGCTTCGATGCCCCGGTGGGTAACAATGTACAGGAGGAACTTGTCATAGCTGACCCCGAATGAGCATTTAGATGGGTGATACCACTCAAATTACCCTAAGGAGTGTTACTCTCATCAAAAGAGGTTCTGATGTAGTACTTAGGGATCGAATCCACAAGGAGCTAGGGAACAATTAAATTTAGTGTTTATTAATTCTAAAGGTTGTAAATGTTTAAATGAAATATCAATAGTAACAAGCGAGTAAATAATAAATGTAACTTGGTTGGAAATGATATTAGATGCAGGGCCACTATTCAGGTGTTGGAGATTATAATACCTATAGATGCCTAACTGTTGCATGCATGATATATTAGAGCTCATTCGCTTAACTCAGTGATCAGCTGTCGCATGTACTACTGGTTAACAAACTAGATCTCGTGTCTCAACGGTTAGTATGCAGACAACGAGAGAGTGTCGATCGATGGTCTATTAAGACGTCGACCGATACACCTTTGCCAACGTCGATCGATTGTCAGTTGAGGACATCGATCGACGGGTTCTAGCCAGGCCTATGCGCGAGTATGAAATGCCCTACTAACATGTTAAATTGGCGGTTAGCCCTCTCTAGCAATCCTAATATGATAGATAGATGTCTGGATGGGATAACAAGGGTGCTTGAGTATGCAATCATATGGTCAAGTTCTAGTTAGCAAGGCTAAAACAAGCAATGAATACAAATCTATCATGAATATCACAACAAGGCTAATCCCACAAACCTATCTGAACCCTGGATCTAACAGTTGAACTACTCACACATAGCAAAGCAATTCATAACAATAGAGGAATAGAAACTCATAGTATAGATGAAAAGAAATAGAAACAAGGAGTTCCAATCACAAGTGATCTTCTCTCCCAAATGAAACTTGTAACAAAACTAGGTCTAGAAAAAGCTCTGTTCTCTTTGCCGTCAAAACACTTAGGCAGTATATATTCTACTAGGTTAAAAACTCGTCAGGGCATTTTGGTAATTTGGCTTGGCCTTGGTTTTTAAGTCTGCTGAATCCAAAATGTCGTGTCTGGTGTCTCGACATCGATCGATGATACTTGTGTACATCGATCGATATTAATCTTCATCTGTCGTGACATTTCGATCGCCGCGATCGGTGCAAGATCGACGATTGTTCTTCCTCTCGTCGACCTCTAAGTGGTCAGCTCGGGTGAAATGTTTTTTAAGCTCCAAAATGCTCCAACATCATAGCTTTACTCCGAAATGCACCTGAACCTGAAAACATACCTAGAAGAGTAGAAAACATAGATATATATATATAGTAAAATACTTATATACCATGGATAAAAATGGGTCAAATCCAAGGTATATCAACTCCCCCAGACTTACCCTTATGCTTGTCCTGAAGCAAAACATACAGGCAGTCTCTCTGAAAGAGGTTTGAAAATATTGGGGACTTAAGATTTTAAAGCATAGAAATCCTTCTTTAACAATTTTGCAACCACATTTAAAAAGTCCTAATCACAAAAGCACACTATGCAATATCCTAGCTTAACAACCATTTCTAACATAACACAACTCATCAATTCACGTCTGACATCCCCTCTACTGATTTCATTTCTTAGCATAAATATAAAGTGAATGCTTTACCTTGGGAGTATCGATCACAGGATGCAAGGATTTAAGAGGTATCTGAGCTCGCGTGTAAAATTTAGTTCCTAGTTTCTCTCTCTAAATTTCTCTCTTGAGTCAAAGTCTGCTTCCATTGCAAGATCAGTGACCAAGATTGGACAGGCTTCCATGAATCAAAACTTAATGGTGGTGGCCACCAAGTTCTGTTCACTTCTTTTTGACCTATATCCAAGAGTTCTTTCTTGGCGAGCCTTGAAGATTGCGCCTCAAGTCCGTTTGAACTCTTTTATTTGAGTCTTTATGAATCAAGCCTTAATGGTTTTAGCCACCAAGTCCTGTTCAGACTCATCCTAATTAAGCAATAGATCTTATTTTTTATATTTTTTTATTTTTATTTTATATATATATATATATATTTTTTTTTTAATACTCACTAACTAATCTAGTGTCGAAATTTAGTGAGGGAAAACGTGATAAATAGTCTAAACCAGGCGTTACCTTCCAGACCTGTCTGAAGAATCCGATCCCATGTATATTAAGCCCGAAGACAAGCGGTTATGTCAGGTTTAGTGTTGGAAATCAGCTTTGGTTACTTCATACGGTTCAAGGCAAGTGTGTAGTTGATAGGTTGATCCGCTTTAGCATCTTTAGTGCTATCTGCAATCAGTAAATCTAAAATGGTGCTAAAGATTGGTTAGATATTCATGTTTAAATCAATAAAAGATTATAGTCCCTATTTTCAATAGCTAAGCATAATTTATTTTAAATTCCTTTTTACATAAGAATAAAATAAATTATATCAGTAAATCTCCCCCCATACTTAAATTACACTGTCCCAGTGTAACTCAGCCGAAGTTATGATGAATGGTTTATGATGTACGAAATGTAACAAGTAAGGAAGATACATCTGACCGGATTCGATATCGATCGATGTTGAAAGTGTTACATCGATCGTCGTGTGGTTGTCTATGTCGAAAGATGTCGACGTCTCGTCGTCGGTCGTTATTCAGGTCCTCCTACTTGGGTCTCCTAAATCTGAAAGAAATAAAACGAAAGGAATTAAATGCTAGCTAATAAAACCTAAATAAAATACCTAATAGTGGGTTGCCTCCCACTCAGTGCTTGGTTATAGTCATTTAGCTTGACTGTGGTAGTGATTGGCTATTGGGTGGAGAAGCGGCTGCTTGTTGAAAAGCAAGCATCCACGTCATATCTGCACATTCTGGACCAAGATGCAATGAAACTTATTGTGGCCTCATCATTTATTGTCCATTTGTCATCCATCTTCTCAAGTACTTTAGAGATGTTCTGTAGCCTTTCTTGAACGTTGTCAATGCTGACCTGGTTCCAGCCTATGATGTCATAGGCGTATGCTGAAAGTTCTGTCAGTTCCTTTTGCATTGACTCTACCGTCTTGTGTATCAGCTGCTCGCCGATTGGTGTAGATTCAGCGTCGATCGATGCGATTATGTGTTCGTTGGTCGATCTCGGCGAGTTGCCATCGATGGATTTTTCTAGTGTCCTGTCGATCGATGCTGATATCTGGTTATGAGCTGCGAGTTGCCTCTGAATGGCTTTGACTTCTTTCTGTAGCCATTCTGCGTGGCTGTCTAGTCCACTGATTTTGTTGTCAAATGGAAAGTAGATGTCATCGCAGCGTTTGTCAAGTCGTTCCTCCATGGTGTCTAGAGCAGTGTAGATCTTGGATGTGATCTTGTCAACCTCTGCTGCTGTGTAAGGAAGTAACTCCACAGGTTTCTTGCCATCGATCCAAGGCCCTCGTAGCCTGTCGATCGATGCTGATTTTGCCTGTAAAAAACTTTGATTAGTAATGTTCTCAATATCCTTTTGGGCATGAAGTAATTGCCTAGACAATCTGTTTAAATATGTCATGACTGGTGATATAAAGCGGTCATGCATGTCCTCGTAAGTCCTCAGCCTCTCATTCATGGCTGAGACTTTAGCGTCGAGCGATGTGAAGGTACACATGTCGATCGATGTGGCTGGTTGTTGGTCCTTCTTGCGAATGGTGTCCAGATCTTGCTGTAGTAGCTCGATTTTAGTGCTTAGCCAGTCCACGTTGTTGTTGAGAGGGCAGTAAACGTCATTTATCCTTGTGTCGATGTATGAGACTTCCCATTCATCCCTGTGTTGTCTTGAACATTGCGGTTCTGCAGGGATCTGAGCCGTAGGAAGACTGACGTCGATCGATGTTGCATGTGGTGCGTCGATCGATGCTGAGGTCGTAGCTTCCTTCTCAAGTTGCTGACGTAAACTCTCAATTTCTGTCCTCATTTCTGCCATATATCTGAAAAGCTCATTATAGCCTCTATCCAAAGGCTGATGTGTATCTTCTACCAATGTTTTGAGCTCCTCTCTCAGTTTCTCCTGAGCTCCACAAATACCAAACACCATCTCATCAATTTCATCTTTGGTGTAGAGTTCTGGTGCCAGTATTGTGAGTGTGAAGGAAGTGGCATGTTCTGGAAGACAGATGTGGCTCTCTTCAAAAAGAGATGCTCTTTCCAGTAATTTCCTAATGTTGTCCTCTGTGACAGATATCATCTCACCAGCTACGCCTTGTGCGTGTCCACACTCATCTCTGTAGACTCCATACTCGTCCCTTTGTTCCCAAGTGAATTTTCTGGCTCCGTACATGTCAAAAGCGCCGTTCCCACATTCATAACGTCTGTCGATCGACTTCGGGTCATCTATATCGATCGACGTTGTTGTTACCCTGTCGATCGATGGCTCCGTTGTACCGTCGATCGATGCTTGCCCTTTTGGTTGGCGTGATAGATCTGGGTTGATCTCTGTTGTGGCGACTCCTTCGTGGTTGTTAGGATCTGTTTGAATGGCGTCTGGAGTGCCACGTTGCTGTGAGAATAGGTTGTCAGGTCCATTGGCTACTTGAAGGATGTCTGCTATGTCCTCTCTGGACACTTGTAAAATCCTTCCATCCATTGCACGTGCGTTGCCATCTGGGTCCCTGAAAATACAAAATTCATCAGGTGTTAGAAAACCGTAATCAATGTTTGCATAATCATTCAATTTAGAAATAGAAAGATTAGGGTTTAGAGTAGTATCGATCGATGTATATACAGTTACATCGATCGATGGCAGAGTAATATCTGCAGAACTTGTGTTCTTGAGATGATTGCTCTTCATGGATTTTTCTGTTGATGTAGAAGGAAGAGTGTTCATCTTTTTTGCTTGTGTGTTTGCTCTGATGTGTGTAGGTGGTTTCGGGGGTGCAAAACGATTTATATAGGTATCTATAAACCTAGTTGGGGAGGGAATATTCTCCTGCTCCTGAATTTTCGCTGCGGCGCGAATATCGATCGATGTTCCTTTATGGGTGTCGATCGATGTGAGCTGTTGTCTTGCTGGACGAGGGTGGGTATCGACCGATGTGGAGTGCACAGCGTCGAACGATGTTGGGAACATGTTGGTGAACTTATGTGTTTCAAGTCGTTCATCCTGCAAAGACATTTCTATTGCACGTTCTTTCCAATAATCATCATCGTATTCCTCTGTATGTTCCTCATTAGGTGAAGTAATTACAGTGTCAACTGCAAAACTTTCATGGAAACCACTGTCTGCCCAACTACCTATGGAATAATCATCATGTCCTCTCTTGCCTCGAGGTTGGAAGGCAAAGTGTTGGTAACAATGATTAGGTGAAGCGAAATGGTCAATTGGGTGCATTACGTCGAGTGACGTGTTGTTGCGGTCATCGGTCACCGTTGACACATTGGAATCAATCGATGGAAAGGTTGGGGTGTCGATCGATTCCGAGTACTCTGTTTCGTACTCCGATTCATACTCTGCTCCACAAGGAGCTAGGGAACAATTAAATCTAGTGTTTATTAATTCTAAAGGTTGTAAATGTTTAGATGAAATAGCAATAGTAACAAGCGAGTAAATAATAAATGTAACTTGGTTGGAAATGATATTAGATGCAGGGCCACTATTCAGGTGTTGGAGATTATAATACCTATAGATGCCTAACTGTTGCATGCATGATATATTAGAGCTCATTCGCTTAACTCATTGATCAGCTGTCGCATGTACCACTGGTTAACAGACTAGATCTCGTGTCTCAACGGTTAGTATGCAGACAATGAGAGAGTGTCGATCGATGGTCTATTAACACGTCGACCGATACACCTTTGCCAATGTCGATCGATTGTCAGTTGAGGACATCGATCGACGGGTTCTAGCCAGGCCTATGAGCCAGTATGAAATGCCCTACTAAGATGTTAAATTGGCGGTTAGCCCTCTCTAGCAATCCTAATATGATAGATAGATGTCTGGATGGGATAACAAGGGTGCTTGAGTATGCAATCCTATGATCAAGTTCTAGTTAGCAAGGCTAAAACAAGCAATGAATACAAATCTATCATGAATATCACAACAAGGCAGATATAAAGTTTGGGGCTAATCCCACAAACCTATCTGAACCCTGGATCTAATAGTTGAACTACTTAGACGTAGCAAAGCAATTCATAACAATAGAGGAATAGAAACTCATAGTATAGATGAAAAGAAATAGAAACAAGGAGTTCCAATCACAAGTGATCTTCTCTCCCAAATGAAACTTGTAACAAAACTAGGTCTAGAAAAAGCTCTGTTCTCTTTGCCGTCAAAACACTTAGGCAGTATATATTCTACTAGGTTAAAAACTCGTCAGGGCATTTTGGTAATTTGGCTTGGCCTTGGTTTTTAAGTCTGCTGAATCCAAAATGTCGTGTCTGGTGTCTCGACATCGATCGATGATACTTGTGTACATAGATCGATATTAATCTTCATCTGTCGAGACATTTCCTGATATCGATCGTCAGCACTGATGCGCATCGATCGATTGTTCTTCCTCTCGTCGACCTCTAAGTGGTCAGCTCGGGTGAAATGTTTTTTAAGCTCCAAAATGCTCCAAAATCATAGCTTTACTCCGAAATGCACCTGAACCTGAAAACATACCTAGAAGAGTAGAAAACATAGATATATATATATATAGTAAAATACTTATATACCATGGATAAAAATGGGTCAAATCCAAGGTATATCAACTCCCCCAGACTTACCCTTTTGCTTGTCCTCAAGCAAAACATACAGGCAGTCTCTCTGAAAGAGGTTTGAAAATATTGGGGACTTAAGATTTTAAAGCATAGAAATCCTTCCTCAACAATTTTGCAACCACATTTAAAAAGTCCTAATCACAAAAGCACACTATGCAATATCCTAGCTTAACAACCATTTCTAACATAACACAACTCATCAATTCACGTCTGACATCCCCTCTACTGATTTCATTTCTTAGCATAAATATAAAGTGAATGCTTTACCTTGGGAGTATCGATCACAGGATGCAAGGATTTCAGACAGGTATCTGAAGGTGCAGGTAAAATTTAGTTCCTAGTTTCTCTCTCTCTAAATTTCTCTCTTGAGTCAAAGTCTGCTTCCATTGCAAGATCAGTGACCAAGATTGGACAGGCTTCCATGAATCAAAACTTAATGGTGGTGGCCACCAAGTTCTGTTCACTTCTTTTTGACCTATATCCAAGAGTTCTTTGGCGAGCCTTGAAGATTGCCGCCTCCAAGTCCTGTTTCGAACTCTTTTATTTGAGTCTTTATGAATCAAGCCTTAATGGTTTTAGCCACCAAGTCCTGTTCAGACTCATCCTAATTAAGCAATAGATCTTATTTTTTTTATTTTTTATTTTTATTATATATATATATATATTTTTTAATACTCACTAACTAATCTAGTGTCGAAATTTAGAGAGAGAAAACGTGATAAATAGTCTAAACCAGGCGTTACCTTCCGGACTGTCCTCGAATCCGATCCCATGTATACCAAGCCCCAAGACAAGCGGTTATGTCAGGTTTAGTGTTGGAAATCAGCTTTGGTTACTTCATACGATTCAAGGCAAGTGTGTAGTTGATAGGTTGATCCGCTTTAGCATCTTTAGTGCTATCTGCAATCAGTAAATCTAAAATGGTGCTAAAGATTGGTTAGATATTCATGTTTAAATCAATATAAGATTATAGTCCCTATTTTCAATAGCTAAGCATAATTTATTTTAAATTCCTTTTTACATAAGAATAAAATTAATTATATCAGTAAATCTTCCCCATACTTAAATTACAACGTCGATTAACTTCAGCCAGTTATGATGAATAGTTTATGATGTGCGAAATGTGACAAGTAAGGAAGATACATCTGACGGATTCGATATCGATCGATGTTGAAAGTGTTACATCGATCGTCGTGTGGTTGTCTATGTCGAACGATGTCGACGTCTCGTCGTCGGTCGATATTCAGGTCCTCCTACTTGGGTCTCCTAAATCTGAAAGAAATAAAACGAAAGGAATTAAATGCTAGCTAATAAAACCTAAATAAAATACCTAATAGTGGGTTGCCTCCCACTCAGCGCTTGGTTATAGTCATTTAGCTTGACTGTGATAGTGATTGGCTATTGGGTGGAGAAGCAGCTGCTTGTTGAAAAGCAAGCATCCACGTCATCTCTGCACATTCTGGACTAAGATGCAATGAAACTTCTTATGGCCTCATCATTTCTTGTCCATTTGTCATCCATCTTCTCAAGTACTTTAGAGATGTTCTGTAGCCTTTCTTGAACGTTGTCAATGCTGACCTGGTTCCAGCCTATGATGTCATAGGCGTATGCTGAATGTTCTGTCAGTTCCTTTTGCATTGACTCTACCGTCTTGTGTATCAGCTGCTCGCCGATTGGTGTAGATTCGGCGTCGATCGATGCGATTATGTGTTCGTTGGTCGATCTCGGCGAGTTGCCATCGATGGATTTTGCTAGTGTCCTGTCGATCGATGCTGATATCTGGTGTTGAGCTGCGAGTTGCCTCTGAATGGCTTTGACTTCTTTCTGTAGCCATTCTGCGTGGCTGTCTAGTCCACTGATTTTGTTGTCGAATGAAAAGTAGATGTCATCGCAGCGTTTGTCAAGTCGTTCCTCCATGGTGTCTAGAGCAGTGTAGATCTTGGATGTGATCTTGTCAACCTCTGCTGCTGTGTAAGGAAGTAACTCCACAGGTTTCTTGCCATCGATCCAATGCCCTCGTAGCCTGTCGATCGATGCTGATTTTGCCTGTAAAAAACTTTGATTAGTAATGTTCTCAATATCCTTTTGGGCATGAAGTAATTGCCTAGAGAATCTGTTTAAATATATCATGACTGGTGATATAAAGCGGTCATGCATGTCCTCGTAAGTCCTCAGCCTCTCATTCATGGCTGAGACTTTAGCGTCGAGCGATGTGAAGGTACACATGTCGATCGATGTGGCTGGTTGTTGGTCCTTCTTGCGAATGGTGTCCAGATCTTGCTGTAGTAGCTCGATTTTAGTGCTTAGCCAGCCCAAATTGTTGTTGAGAGGGCAGTAAACGTCATTTATCCTTGTGTCGATGTATGAGACTTCCCATTCATCCCTGTGTTGTGTTGAACATTGCGGTTCTGCAGGGATCTGAGCTGTAGGAAGACTGACGTCGAACGATGTTGCATGTGGTGCGTCGATCGATGCTGAGGTCGTAGCTTCCTTCTCAAGTTGCTGACGTAAACTCTCAATTTCTGTCCTCATTTCTGCCATATATCTGAAAAGCTCATTATAGCCTCTATCCAAAGGCTGATGTGTATCTTCTACCAATGTTTTGAGCCCCTCTCCCAGTTTCTCCTGAGCTCCACAAATGCCAAACACCATCTCATCAATTTCATCTTTGGTGTAGAGTTCTGGTGCCTGTATTGTGAGTGTGAAGGAAGTGGCATGTTCTGGAAGACAGATGTGGCTCTCTTCAAAAAGAGATGCTCTTTCCAGTAATTTCCTAATGTTGTCCTCTGTGACAGATATCATCTCACCAGCTACGCCTTGTGCGTGTCCACACTCATCTCTGTAGACTCCATACTCGTCCCTTTGTTCCCAAGTGAACTTTCTGGCTCCGTACATGTCAAAAGCGCGGTTCCCACATTCATAAAGTCTGTCGATCGACTTCGGGTCATCTCTATCGATCGACGTTGTTGTTACCCTGTCGATCGATGGCTCCGTTGTTCCGTCGATCGATGCTTGCCCTTTTGGTTGGCGTGATAGATCTGGGTTGATCTCTGTTGTGGCGACTCCTTCGTGGTTCTTAGGATCTGTTTGAATGACGTCTGGAGTGCCACGTTGCTGTGAGAATAGGTTGTCAGGTCCATTGGCTACTTGAAGGATGTCTGCTATGTCCTCTCTGGACACTTGTAAAATCCTTCCATCCATTGCACGTGCGTTGCCATCTGGGTCCCTGAAAATACAAAATTCACCAGGTGTTAGAAAACCGTAATCAATTTTTGCATAATCATTCAATTTAGAAATAGAAAGATTAGGGTTTAGAGTAGTATCGATCGATGTAGATACAGTTACATTGATCGATGGCAGAGTAATTTCTGCAGAACTTGTGTTCTTGAGATGATTGCTCTTCATGGATTTTTCTATTGATGTAGAAGGAAGAGTGTTCATCTTTTTTGCTTGTGTGTTTGCTCTGATGTGTGTAGGTTGTTACGGGGGTGCAAAACGATTTATATAGGTATCTATAAACCTAGTTGGGGAGGGAATATTCTCTGCTGAATTTCGCTCTTGGCTGAATATCGATCGATGTTCCTTTATGGGTGTCGTCGATGTGAGCTGTTGTTTGCTGGGCGAGGGTGGGTATCGACCGATGTGGAGTGCACAGCGTCGAACGATGTTGGGAACATGTTGGTGAACTTATGTGTTTCAAGTCTTTCATCCTGCAAAGACATTTCTATTGCACGTTCTTTCCAATAATCATCATCGTATTCCTCTGTATGTTCCTCATTAGGTGAAGTAATTACAGTGTCAAATGCAAAACTTTCATGGAAACCACTGTCTGCCCAACTGCCTATGGAATAATCATCAGGTCCTCTCTTGCCTCGAGGTTGGAAGGCAAAGTGTTGGTAACAATGATTAGGTGAAGCGAAATGGTCAACTGGGTGCATTACGTCAGTGGCGTGTTGTTGCGGTCATCGGTCACCGTTGACACATTGGAATCAATCGATGGAAAGGTTGGGGTGTCGATCGATTCCGAGTACTCTGTTTCGTACTCGATTCATACTCTGCTCCACAAGGAGCTAGGGAACAATTAAATCTAGTGTTTATTAATTCTAAAGGTTGTAAATGTTTAGATGAAATAGCAATAGTAACAATGATAAATAATAAATGTAACTTGGTTGGAAATGATATTAGATGCAGGGCCACTATTCAGGTGTTGGAGATTATAATACCTATAGATGCCTAAGCTGTTGCATGCATGATATATTAGAGCTCATTCGCTAACTCATTGATCAGCTGTGCATGTACCACTGGTTAGGAGACTAGATCTAGTGTCTCAGCGGTTAGTATGCAGACAATGAGAGAGTGTCGATCGATGGTCTATTAACGCGTCGACCGATACACCTTTGCCAATGTCGTCGATTGTCAGTTGAGGACATCGATCGGCGGGTTCTAACCAGGCCTATGAGCCAGTATGAAATGCCCTACTAAGATGTTAAATTGGCGGTTAGCCCTCTACAGCAATCTAATATGATAGATAGATGTCTGGATGGGATAACAAGGGTGCTTGAGTATGCAATCCTATGATCAAGTTCTAGTTAGCAAGGCTAAAACAAGCAATGAATACAAATCTATCATGAATATCACAACAAGGCAGATATAAAGTTTGGGGCTAATCCCACAAACCTATCTGAACCACGGATCTAATAGTTGAGCTACTTAGGCGTAGCAAAGCAATTCATAACAATAGAGGAATAGAAACTCATAGTATAGATGAAAAGAAATAGAAACAAGGAGTTCAATCACAAGTGATCTTCTCTCCCAAATGAAACTTGTAACAAAACTAGGTCAGAAAAAGCTCTGTTCTCTTTGCGTCAAAACACTTAGGCATTATATATTCTACTAGGTTAAAACTTCGTCGGGGCATTTTGGTAATTTGGCTTGGCCTTGGTTTTAAGTGCGCTGAATCAAAATGTAGGTGTCTGGTGTCACCGACGCGATCGATGATACTTGTGTACATAGATCGATATTAATCTTCATCTGTCGAGACATTTCCTGATATCGATCGTCAGCACTGATCTTGCGCTCGATCGATTGTTCTTCCTCTGTCGACCTCTAAGTGGTCAGCTCGGGTGAAATGTTTTTAAGCTCCAAAATGCTCCAAAATCATAGCTTTACTCGAAATGCACTGAACAAAACATACCTAGAAGAGTAGAAAACATAGATATATATATATATAGTAAAATACTTATATACCATGGATAAAAATGGGTCAAATCAAGGTATATCAACTCCAGGACTTACCCTTTTGCTTGTCCTCAAGCAAAACATCTGAGCGATCTCTCACGAAGAGGTTTGAAAATATTGGGGACTTAAGATTTTAAAGCATAGAAATCCTTCCTCAACAATTTTGCAACCACATTTAAAAGTCCTAATCACAAAAGCACACTATGCAATATCTCAGCTTAACAACCATTTCTAACATAACACAACTCATCAATTCCGTCGACATCCCTCTACTGATTTCATTTCTTAGCATAAATATAAAGTGAATGCTTTACAGGAGTATCGATCACAGGATCACGAGGATTTCAGGCAGGTATCTGAAGGTGGGTATTTTGTTCTAGTCTCTCTCTGAGTTTCTCTTGGATCGCTTCCATTGCAAGATCGTGACCAAGATTGGACAGCTTCCATGAATCAAAACTTAATGGTGGTGGCCACCAAGTTCTGTTCACTTCTTTTTGACTATATCCAAGAGTTCTTCTGCAGCGAGCGCAGAAGATTGCCGCCTCAAGTCTGTTTGAACTCTTTTATTTGAGTCTTTATGAATCAAGCCTTAATGGTTTTAGCCACCAAGTCCTGTTCAGACTCATCTAATTAAGCAATAGATCTTATTTTTTTATTTTTATTATATATATATATATATATATATATTTTTAATACTCACTAACTAATCTAGTGTCGAATTTAGAGAAGCGTGATAAATAGTCTAAACCAGGCGTTACCTTCGGACACACGAAGAATCGATCCATGTATACCAAGCCCCAAGACAAGGGTTATGTCAGGTTTAGTGTTGGAAATCAGCTTTGGTTACTTCATGCGATTCAAGGCAAGTGTGTAGTTGATAGGTTGATCCTTTAGCATCTTTAGTGCTATCTGCAATCAGTAAATCTAAAATGGTGCTAAAGATTGGTTAGATATTCATGTTTAAATCAATATAAGATTATAGTCATTTTTAAATAGCTAAGCATAATTTATTTTAAATTCCTTTTACATAAGAATAAAATTAATTATATCGGTAAATCTTCCCCATACTTAAATTACAACGTCGGTGTAACTTCGAAGTTATGATGAATAGTTTATGATGTACGAAATGTGACAAGTAAGGAAGATACATCTGACGGATTGATATCGATCGATGTTGAAAGTGTTACATCGATCGTAGGTGTGGTTGTCTATAATGAGAGCGATGTCGGCGTCTGCGTCGATGGTCGATATTCAGGTCCTCTACTTGGGTCTCCTAAATCTGAAAGAAATAAAGCGAAAGGAATTAAATGCTAGCTAATAAAACCTAAATAAAATACCTAATAGTGGGTTGCCTCCCACTCGGTAACTTAGTTATAGTCATTTAGCTTGACTGTGATAGTGATTGGCTATTGGGTGGAGAAGCGCTGCTTGTTGAAAAGCAAGCATCCGCGTCATCTCACACATCTGGACTAAGATGCAATGAAACTTCTTATGGCCTCATCATTTCTTGTCCATTTGTCATCCATCTTCTCAAGTACTTTAGAGATGTGATGTTACAGCGAGCGTTGTCAATGCTGACCTGGTTCCAGCCTATGATGTCATGGTATGCTGAATATTCATCAGTTCCTTTTGCATTGACTCTACCGTCTTGTGTATCAGCTTTTGCTGCCGATTGGTGTAGATGCGTCGATGCGATTATGTGTTTCGTTGTTGCGATCTCGCGAGTTGCCATCGATGGATTTTGCTAGTGTCTGTCGATCGATGCTGATATCTGGTGTTGAGCTCGCGAGTTGCCTCGAATGGCTTTGACTTCTTTACGTAGCCATTCTGCGTGGCTGTCAGTCCACTGATTTTGTTGTCGAATGAAAAGTAGATGTCATGCATGGCGTTTGTCGAAATCGTTCCTCCATGGTGTAGAAGCAGTGTAGATCTTGGATGTGATCTTGTCAACCTCTGCTGCTGTGTAAAGAAACTCCACAGGTTTCTTGCCATCGATCCAATGCCCTCGTAGCCTGTCGATCGATGCTGATTTTGCCTGTAAAAACTTTGATTAGTAATGTTCTCAATATCCTTTTGGGCATGAAGTAATTGCCTAGAGAATCTGTTTAAATATATCATGACTGGTGATATAAGCGGTCATGCATGTCCTCGTAAGTCCTCAGCCTCTCATTCATGGCTGAGACTTTAGCGTCGGCGATGTGAAGGTACATGTCGTCGATGTGGCTGGTTGTTGGTCCTTCTTGCGAATGGTGTCCAGAATCTTGCTGTAGTAGCTCGATTTTAGTGCTTAGCCAGCCCAAATTGTTGTTGAGAGGGCAGTAAGCGTCATTTATCCTTGTGTCGATGTATGAGACTTCCCATTCATCCCTGTGTTGTGTTGAACATTGCGGTTCTGCAGGGATCTGAGCTGTAGGAAGACTGACGCCGAACGATGTTGCATGTGCGGCCGATCGATGCTGAGGTCGTAGCTTCCTTCTCAAGTTGCTGGACGAACTCTCAATTTCTGTCCTCATTTCTGCCATATATCTGAAAAGCTCATTATAGCCTCTATCCAAAGGCTGATGTGTATCTTCTACCAATGTTTTGAGCCCCTCTCCCAGCCTCGAGCTCCACAAATGCCAAACACCATCTCATCAATTTCATCTTTGGTGTAGAGTTCTGGTGCCTGTATTGTGAGTGTGAAGGAAGTGGCATGTTCTGAAGACAGATGTGGCTCTTCAAAAGAGATGCTCTTTCCAGTAATTTCTAATGTTGTCCTCTCGTGACAGATATCATCTCACCAGCTACGCTTTATGCGTGTCCACACTCATCTCTCAGACTCCATACTGCCCCTTTGTTCCCAAGTGAACTTTCTGGCTCGTGACATGTCAAAGCGGTTCCCACATTCATAAAGTCTGTCGATCGACTTCGGTCATCTCTATCGATCGACGTTGTTGTTATTCGCCGATCGATGGTTCGGTTGTTCCGGCCGACGATGCTTGCCCTTTGGTTGGCGGATAGATCGGGTTGATCTCGTTGTGGTAATTCTTCCGTGGTTCTTAGGATCTGTTTGAATGACGCCGGAGTGCCACGCTGCTGTGAGAATAGGTTGTCAGGTCCATTGGCTACTTAGGATGTCTGCTATGTCCTCTCCGACACTTGTAAAATCCTTCCATCCATTGCACGTGCCATCTCGGGTCCCTGAAAATACAAAATTCACCAGGTGTTAGAAAACCGTAATCAATTTTTGCATAATCATTCAATTTAGAAATAGAAAGATTAGGGTTTAGAGTAGTATCGATCGATGTAGATACGCTACATTGATCGATGAGTATTTCTGCGTAACTTGTGTTCTTGAGATGATTGCTCTTCATGGATTTTCTATTGATGTAGAAGGAAGAGTGTTCATCTTTTTGCTTGTGTGTTTGCTCTGATGTGTGTAGGTTGTTACGGGTGCAAAACGATTTATATAGGTATCTATAAACCTAGTTGGGGAGGGAATATTCTCCCGCTTCTGAATTTCGCGCTGGTTGAATATCGATCGATGTTCCTTTATGGGTGTCGATCGATGTGAGCTGTTGTTTCTGGACGAGGGTGGGTATCGAACCGATGTGGAGTGCACAGCCGAACGATGTTGGGAACATGTTGGTGAACTTATGTGTTTCAAGTCTTTCATCCCGCAAAGACATTTCTATTGCACGCTCTTTCCAATAATCATCATCGTATTCTCTCAGATGTTCCTCATTAGGTGAAGTAATTACAGTGTCAAATGCAAAACTTTCATGGAAACCACTGTCTGCCCAACTGCCTATGGAATAATCATCAGGTCCTCTCTTGCCTCGAGGTTGGAAGGCAAAGTGTTGGTAACAATGATTAGGTGAAGCTAAATGGCCTGGTGCATTACGCCGAAGTGACGTGGTGTTGCGGTCATCGGTCACCGTTGACACATTGGAATCGACGATGGAAAGGTTGGTGTCGACGATTCCGAAAGTAATTTGTTTCAGACCGATTCATACTTGCTCCACAATGGCATGCCGCAATGAAGCCAAGTTCTTTCCCATAATCCACGAATTAATGACCTTTCAGTCGGATGGGGTCGTAGTGGATGTTTGGGTCTATGAGACAGCAATTTGTTTTGTTCATGTCACATACGGCTCCTACTGTAGCTAGGAAAGATCTTCCAAGCAGAAGTGAAGAGTTCCGCTAAGCTCGATGTCAGGACATGAAAATCTACAGGACAAGGCATTACCAATCTGATACCTCCGACGCCCAAGACTCCTGAAGAGACAGAAGGTGATTCTTGAATGATGGTCAAACCAAGCTGGTCTGCCATGATCCTAGGGAGGATACTAACTGATGCTCCTGTGTCACATTGAATGAAATTCAACATCCTTGACTACGCATGGTATTGCAAATTTCCCAGATCACTTCTTATGTGATCCTATGTTTCATCTTCTCTCGACTTGATGAAACATTCTCCTAATGTCCTCCTCAGTTACCTTTTTTCTCAAGAACATCCACAACCGGTGTGAAGTAAGCTTCATCAAAGGTTTTCGATTGGGATTCCGAGGACTCGTTTAGTGAAACCATCCATCTCCTTATCGCGCTTCCCTCTTAAGGTTTTAGGAACCTTCCTTTTCCTTAACCTTCTCCTTCAGATTCTTGTTCTTCTTGAACTGATTCTGGTGAACTATTTACGGGTTGGGTTTTGGTTCGGTGGGTTAGCTAATGGTTTAGGTGGTGGTCTGAGTGCGTGGATGTAATCATTATCGATTGAGGGTAACCACACTCGGTATGTCGAGGTGCCTGTCGATCGATGGGAGGTGTGTTGTAACGATCGACGCCGGACTCACTCTGTCGATCGATGGTTGGCTCAACCGATCGATCGATTTTATCATAGAAAGGGAGGGTGGGTGAGGATGCTTAGCTGCGAATTTTCATGAGTTAGAATTGAACCGTGCACAGTCGTTGGCGACGACGCGATCGATGACTGTGTAAATTCGTCCATCGATCTTCATCATGGTATGTCGATCGATGCGAGTTCATCGACATCGGTCGACACCATTGGGATCCGCCAGACTCATGGAGCTTTCGACAAGTCTCCTTCCTCGCTTTTATTTCTAACCACTTGCCGAAATCATCATCTATGATGGCATTTACGTGTTTTCCTTTGTCTGCCTCTCTAGCAAAAGCCCTCTTTATAGTCCTCGCCACCGAATTACGTGGGTTTCAAGTTTTCACCTAAGTCCCTATGGTTGAGTTAACCGACGATGGTTGAGTTAACCGATCGACGATTTTTCATAGAAAGGGAGAGGGTGAGGATGCTTAGCTGCTAATTCTTCATGAGTTAGAATTTGAACCGCATTGCATTCAGTCGATGGCAGACGACGTCGATCGATGACTGGAGTAATCCGTCCATCGATCTTCATCATGGTGTGTCGATCGATGCGAGTTCATCGACATCGGTCGACACGATTGGGATCCGCCGAGACTCATGGAGCTTCGATTTGAAATCTCCTTGGTTTTCATTTCTCACCACTTGCCGAATTCATCATCTATGATGGCATTTACGTGGTGTTTTCCTTTGCGGCTCCTGCCTCTCTGAAAGCTTCTTGCCTCTTATATCCGCCTGAATTACTTGAGTTTAAAGTTTTCCCACCGAGTCCCTAAGGTCTCGATTTTGGTGTTCAGGTTGTTGTAGGCACAGCTTATCTTACCGT
Source organism: Brassica carinata (assembly GCA_016771965.1). NCBI lineage: Eukaryota > Viridiplantae > Streptophyta > Magnoliopsida > Brassicales > Brassicaceae > Brassica > Brassica carinata. The sequence continues at coordinate 47,817,131 of CM028700.1, forward strand.
TGAAATCCACGGTGATTTGTTGTTGTCCCAACAGTACTCGATCAAGCATTTCGATCTTGCTTTCCGAGTCGGGTGGTGGATTTTGATAGTAAGAGTTCTGAGTAGCTCTTACTCTTGTTGAAGGGTTTTGAAATTGTGAATTTTGGTTACTTTGGCCATTTCCAAAGAAGTTTCTGTTCGCCCTTGTTTCCAAATTTTGGAACGGTACTCGATGTAGTACACATTTTCTCCTTCCTCAGATTCTGCTATTCTTCCAGCTGAACAGACTTGCTTCCTAGAAGCTCGCGCACCATCTAACTTAGCTCTTACTTGGCCCATCTGTTCCTTCCTCGATAGAGGCTACACTTCTTCCGCTCGAGTAAGAGTTTTGCGTCGCTGCTGTTAGCAAGGTTTTCGATAAGTCTCACAGCTTCCAACGGATTCGAGTAGTGAAGTTTCCTTCACTCGCCGTATCAAGGGCCATTTGATACGCTGGTACCTGGAAGAAAGTGGTTAGAGCGCACCGCAACTGTGGTGTGACAGCCTACTGGAAAACCTAAATCTAATCCACGACTTTGAAGGACTCTCCGCCTTCTCACAGAATGTGGAAATTGTGTTCCGATGTTCTTCAGCTGCCTCATCGAAGAAGTTTCGTAAAGCATTCTTGATGTCGCCTGTGATGTTAAAGATCCCGTATGCTGCCTGCCAGTGCATCGCTTCTCCATTCAGCGTGAATCGAAGAGCTTGCACAGCAAATAATCTTCGTGGACTCCTTCCATCCGAATAGCAGCGATTAGATCCTCGAACCGTTCCAAATGGTCCATAGGATGCTCGTACGTAAACCGTAGGATATCTGCAACACGAGTGTAGTATTGAGGTTTCAGCTCAAACTCATACGGATCTCCGAAGTCGAATAGCTGATCTGTTAGAATAGTACTCATCTGGCGCATTGTAGTGGCCAGTGGTTTTGATCGAGCGTCCTCATCTACAGGTTGAGCAGCTCAGTAGCATCAGCATCGTGATTACGAGCATCTATTTTCTCGACATATTGCATTACGCAGATGACCGCCTAGTCATACAGGTTTCTGTTCTCGCCCTGAGTTAGAATAATAATGTTTACCATTTTGACGACACGGTATCGATCGACGTACGCGGTGTAGTATCGATCGTTGTCGAACGATTAGGATCGATCGACGATGATGGTCTGGTGTCGGTCGACGGTTGGTTGTCCGATCGACGACGACGAAGTTGTAGCGCCGCGATGTGGAACGTTGACCTCACGGATGGTGCTTTCAAATGAGCAGGATCAGCTGGGCATGCCCTGAAAAGACAAGAAAAGATTATTAGAAAGGGGGAGAAAGAATAAGAATCAATAAAACTAGATCTAATGGCGATCAAAGCCCTCAACGGCCAAATTTGATACCACTCAAATTACCCTAGCAAGCATTTCATCAATTAAACCTAGTGTTTATTAATTCCAAAGGTTGTAATTTTTTAAATAAAATAGCAATAGTAACAAGCGAGTAAATAATAAATGTAACTTGGTTGGAAATGATATTAGATGCAGGGCCACTATTCAGGTGTTGGAGATTATAATACCTATAGATGCCTAACTGTTGCATGCATGATATTTAGAGCTCATTCGCTAACTCAGTGATCAGCTGTCGATGTACCACTGGTTAACAGACTATATCTCGCGGTCTCAACGGTTAGCGTATAACGAGAGAGTGTCGATCGATTGTCTATTAAGACGCCGACCGATACACCTTTGTTAACGCCGATCGATTGTCCGTTGAGGACATCGATCGATGGGTTCTCCAGGCCTATGCCGCTAGTATGAAATGCCCTACTAAGATGCTAAATTGGCGGTTAGCCCTCTACAGCAATCCTAATATGATAGATAGATGTCAGATGGGTAACAAGGGTGCTTGAGTATGCAATCCTATGATCAAGTTCTAGTTAGCAAGGCTAAAACAAGCAATGAATACAAATCTATCATGAATATCACAACAAGGCAGATCTATAGTTTGGGGCTAATCCCACAAACCTATCTTGAACCCTGGATCTAACAGTTGAACTAGTCAGACATAGCAAAGCAATTCATAAAAATAGAGGAATAGAAACTCATAGTATAGATGAAAAGAAATAGAAACAAGGAGTTCCAATCACAAGTGATCTTCTCTCCCAAATGAAACTTGTAACAAAACTAGGTCTAAAAAGCTCGTTTCTTTAAAACACTTAGGAAGATATATTCTACTAGGTAAAAAAAAAAACAGGGGCATTTTAGTAATTTGGCTTGGCCTTGGTTTTAAGTCTGCTGAATCCAAAATGTCGCGTCTGGTGTCTCGACATCGATCGATGGTACTTGATTAAATCGATCGATATTAATCTTCATATGTCGAGGCATTTCCTGATATTGATCGTCAGCACTGATGCACATCGATCGATTGTTCTTCCTCTCGTCGACCTCTAAGTGGTCATCTCGGGTGAAATGTCTTTTAAGCTCCAAAATGCTCCAAAATCATAGCTTTACTCAAATGCACCTGAACCTGAAAACATACCTAGAAGAGTAGAAAACATAGATATATATATAGTAAAATACTTATATACCATGGATAAAATGGGTCAAATCCAAAGTATATCAATGGGTTGAGCTTCATGTTGAACTTCCAGAGAGTGGAGAAGGCTTGCTGTAGGTGAGATATGTGGTCCGCAAACATTATGTTCACCAGCCGTTGGTAGGTTGATCCCACGTTCTTTAGGCCAAAGGGCATAACTTTGTAGCAATAGATCCCTATGCATGGCATGATGGACGTCATTTCCTGGTCTTCCAGATGCATGAGTATTTGATTATAGCCAGAGAATGCGCCCATGAAACTCATCAGCTGATGTCCGCGGTGGTGTCCACCAGCTTGTGTGTGAGGGGAAGGTGTAACACCCGAACCATCCTATGCATCGGTCGACCCACCGCCAACAATCAAACAAGAACATGACCGACGGAGGACCCACACCAAGGGTTGGAGATGAAAGGCCAACCGGCCAGCCAACAATCAAACAAGAACATGAGTGACCGTCCAACCCAACACCATGGTCCGGAAGCACTACATGACGGGTTAGGGACGATCCGATCAGAGTCACAAAATTTACTCCACCACTGACCAGTTCATCCACTAACTCGTCCCCGCAAGGCCAAGGCACAAGGCTTTGCAACCTGTACCAAGAGTTAGCTTTCCGTTAGATTGAGGCCTAAGGCTTTTCAACCCGTACTACGACCTAACGTTGTGTTAGACCGGACTAGTCAAATATCAGAGTACTTATGAAGCGCATATAAAACATTTACTTTATTGATTCGAGAAATATCCATACATTGATATAATTCAAGACCGGTCCTGGCCTAATGCCAAATCGAGTGAACTAAACACAAATCCATAATACCGTTTACAAAAGGCATAAAAATCTACACCGGTGGTCCTAACGTCTAGCACCCAGCTATCCGATCATCCTTACCTAAGCTACCTGGAAAAAGGACAACAAAGTTGGATGAGTAACCTAATGTTACTCAGTGAATTATGATCCCCAACTAACAAATACAACCCCTCGCTATCCCACCCCAAACAATCTAAAGCGAGAGGTTCACCTAACAACACAATTCAATAACAATAAGCAATATCCAAAATATGCAGTGGTAAACGATAGCAAGATAACTAGCATCATGTTAATTACTAGCTCATCACCAAACTCAAACTCGATTTAAACCAGGGTTTAACAACCCAAAACACGATATAATATATATAACAAACTCGGGCCCTGGTGACGTTATGTTCCTCCTTAACTATCGGCAATATCCTATCTTCCTACCACAAAGGCCAGAAGAAGGAACTCTCAACCATCATGCCCACTGTCCTTGGTCACCGCTACGACAGCCCACAGTCCTTCGTCACTGCCACATTACACCGTCTGTAATCACTCAGCCATAGGCCATGACCCCGCCTATCTGAGTCTTCCGATCCAGCGAATAAGGGGTTTCTTTGAACCCACCGTAATGGTCGAAGGAACAGAACTCACCCCAATATGCCTAGCATTGTGGGTTACACAAATGTTATCGGCCAATATACGACATTAATACTAAACCGGTAAAAATAACACAAGGTTCCTAGTATTAATTACCACACAATCAACACATTCAACTTCAAACATGCCTAGCATTGTGGATTACACAAATGCTATATGGCCAATACATGACTAATACTAAACCCGGTAAAATAACACAAGGTTTCAAGTAGTAATCACAACCCAATCAAACATATTCTAGAATCTAGCATAAAGACTAATTCCAGAATACCTAACTATCCACAACTTAGCGATATCATCTAAGCATTCAGCATTCGCTAACTAACCAATCAATCTAACCATTAGCATGCTACTATAGCTCGGAATAGCTCGGAATCACTTGCTTTCTTTTTCTACTTTTCTCTCACGTTTTAACTTGGTTTGGACAGGTATGGATGTGAAGAAATGATCTGGGGTCGTGGGCTATTTATAGAAGACAGCAACCAATCAGCTTCGGTTGGTGGCAGCCTGCCGTTCTCGCGATGGCTTCGACGATAAAGCGGCGATACCGTGCTCCACATGTATGGCTGCATGTTCAGGACACATGCAGAATGCCACCAATCCTCCCAGATGTCAGGCTGCATGACTGAAACTCATGCAGGGCGCCACAGCATCACACACATGGCTGGCCGCGATGCTTCTGCTGTACGCCGAGACACCTCGTTTACATGTCAAGCTGCATGTGCAGCTTCCATACACAGTGACAACTCGAGCTTCTGTAGACACTCAGCTTGCTGAACAGTTGACACCACGTTCTGATCCCTTAGATCAAGCCACCTCGAGCTGCTCGGCTCGTTCGCTCTGATTTTGACTCTTCCGTGAATTTTCGCCCCACGATCAATCCCAAATATTTTTCTAAGCCCTTTCTGATGCTCTGAACATTTTTAATAAACTCCACTTGATCCGTTGAGGGAAAATATGTCCCGAGCCTCCGCTTCGAAAAATTTCATAATACCGAATTAGGGCTTTTGCGCAGCTTCGGTCTTCATGTCGCGGCTTCCAAATATGTCATGCTTAAGACGTCCTTTGGATCAATCTACCACATTGTCTAACCATGGTCTAGTGGCATAATTGACCCATGGCTCACGAAGAACAATCTGATCACCCAACTCGACCACCCAAAGATACTGACCACCCAAAGATACTCGACCATCTCTTTTTTAACGGGTTTCTACAGAAGTGGTCCTTTGGGCAGACTTGTTTAGATCGTGAAGTCTATGCAGACTATCCACTTCAAGTTCTTCTTCTTGACTACCACCACGCTAGCCTTTTCTGGATACTGCACTCGCTAATAAACCCCGCTGAGCGGCTTTGACTTCAACGTTGATGATTGCGTCCCTTTCGGGATCAAACTTCCTCGACTTTTGTCTGAAGGGTTGATGTAGGGGATCAACCTACAACTTGTGCATGATGATCTCCGTGATCGATCCCCGACATATCTATGGGACCGCGAAGCACGGAGTTAGACCTGAGGAAGTTTATTAACCTCCTCCTTAATCCTTTGGTCAGCTTGGAGCCGACCTTGAGATGTCGGGTCTGGTCCCCTTCGATCAATGGCACGTCGTCCATTTCTTCAACTCCGGTTCCTCTGTGATGAGCCGGATGTTTGCTCAGAATTGCTATAAGACCTTGGTCTTTCCCTTCAAAGTAGTCTGGTTGCAGCAGAGGGAATGCTCTTGATCCTCTCTGATTGCTCTTATGCCCCAGGGTGTAGGGAATTCCACCATCTGGTGAAGTGTCAAAGGGACGGCTCCCATGCCGTGAATCCAAGGCCGTCCCAAGATCATATTGTAGGATGAATCGCAGTCAACGACAAGGAACTTGGTTGACATGTTGATCCCTTCAGCGATATTGGGAGGGTCACCTCTCGGGTTTGCTTGACTCCCGCTGAACCCTAGGAGTTGGGTTATCCTCCAGATAGAGTGCTTTCCTCCAGCCCCTGTTCCTTGGCGCGCCTGGAAGATGATGTAGCCAGAGCTTTCATTATTGATACCACTCAAATTACCCTAAGGAGTGTTACTCTCATCAAAAGAGGTTCAGATGTAGTACTTAGGGATCGAATCCACAAGGAGCTAGGAACAATTAAATCTAGTGTTTATTAATTCTAAGGGTTGTAAATTGTTTAAATGAAATGGCAATAGTAATGCTTAAGTAACTAGTAAACGTAACTTGGTTGGAAATGATATTAGATGCAGACACTATGCGTGTTGGAGATTATAATATCTATAGATGCCTAATTATTGCATGCATGATATGTTAGAGCTCAATCGCTTAACTCAGTGATCAGCTGTCGATGTTTCACTGGTTAACAGGTTAGATCTCGTGGTCTCAACGGTTAGTATGTCGATTAACGCGAGAGAGTGTCGATCGATGATCCTATTGGGACGCCGAATCGACACAGCTGCCAACGCCGATCGATAGTCAGTTGAGGACATCGATCGACGGGTTCTAGCCAGGCCTATGCGCGAGTATGATATGCTCAATTAACATACTAGATTGGCGGTTAGCCCTCTCTAGCAGTCCTAATATGATAGATAGATGTCAGGATGGGATAACAAGGGTGTTTGAATATGCAATCTTATGATCAAGTTCTAGTTAGCAAGGCTAAAACAAGCAATGAATACAAATCTATCATGAATATCACAACAAGGCAGATCTTTAGTTTGGGGCTAATCCCACAAACCTATCTGAACCCTGGATCTAATAATTGAACTACTCAGACATAGCAAAGCAATTCATAACAATTAAGAAATAGAAACTCATAGTATAGATGAAAAGAAATGATAACAAGGAGTTCCAATCACAAGTGATCTTCTCTCAAAACTTGTAAACTCAAACTCTGAAACTAAAACTCACAAAACTCTTAAACTCCTCTCGCCAAAAACTTAGGCAGATATAATCTACTAGGTTAAAACTCGTCGTGGCATTTTTGTAATTTGGCTTGGCCTTGGTTTTAAGTCCGCTGAATCCAAAATGTCGCGGTTCGATGTTAACATCGATCGATGGTACTTGTGTACATCGATCGATATTAATCTTTATCTGTCGAGGTCTTGGTATCGATCAAGCCGACGATGATCGATCGACATTCTTCCTCTCGCCGACCTCTATGTGGTCATCTCGGTGAAAAGTCCTTTAAGCTCCAAAATGCTCCAAAGTCATAGCTTTACTCCAAAATGCACCTGAACTTGAAAACATACCTCTAATAGTAGAAAACATAGATATATATACAAGAAAACACTTATATACCATGGATGAAAATGGGTCAAATCCAAGGTATATCAACTCCCCAGACATAACCTTTTGCTTGCCCTAAAGCAAAACATACAGGCAGTCTCCTGAAAGAGGTTTGAAAATTTTAGGGACTTAAGATTTTAAAGCATAGAAATCTTCTCCTCAACAATTTTGCAACCACATTTAAAAGTCCTAATCACAAAAGCACACTATGCAATATCTAGCTTAGCAACCATTTCTAACATAACACAACTCATCAATTCCGTCGACATCCCTCTACTGATTTCATTTCTTAGCATAAATATAAAGTGAATGCTTTACAGGAGTATCGATCACAGGATGCAAGGATTTCAGACAAGTATCCGAGCTGCGGTAAAAGTTAGTTCCTAGTTTCTCTCTCTCTAATTTTCTCTCTTGAGTCAAAGTCTGCTTCCATTGCAAGATCGGTGACCAAGATTGGACGAGCTTCCATGAATCAAAACTTAATGGTGGTGGCCACCAAGTTCTGTTCACTTCTTTTGACCTATATCCAAGAGTTCTTCTAAAGCGAGCCTTGAAGATTGCCGCATCCAATCCCGCTTTCAAACTCTTTTATTGGAGTCTTTATAAATCAAGCCTTAATGGTTTTAGCCACCAAGTCCTGTTCAGACTCATCCTAAGTAAACAATAGATCTTTTTTTTTATATATACTCACTAACTAATCTAGTGTCGAAATTTAGAGAAGCGTGATAAATAGTCTAAACCAGCGTTACCTTCCAGACTTGTCGAAGAATCCGATCCCAAGTATACCAAGCCCCAAGACAAGCGGTTATGTCAGGTTTAGTGTTGGAAATCAGCTTTGGTTACTTCATGCGATTCAAGGCAAGTGTGTAGTTGATAGGTTGATCGCTTTAGCATCTTTAGTGCTATCTGCAATCAGTAAATCTAAAATGGTGCTAAAGATTGGTTAGATATTCAAGTTTAAATCAATATAAGATTGTAGTCCTTATTTTCAATAGCTAAGCATAATTTATTTTAAATTCCTTTTACATAAGAATAAAATTAATTATATCAGTAAATCTTCCCCATACTTAAATTACAACGTCGGTGTAACTCAGCCAGTTATGATGAATAGTTTATGATATGCGAAATGTGACAAGTAAGGAAGATACATCTGACGGATTCGATATCGATCGATGTTGAAAGTGTTACATCGATCGTCGTGTGGTTGTCTATGTCGAGCGATGTCGGCGTCTCAATCGTCGGTCGATATTCAGGTCCTCCTACTTGGGTCTCCTAAATCTGAAAGAAATAAAGCGAAAGTAAATAAATGCTAGCTAATAAAACCTAAATAAAATACCTAATAGTGGGTTGCCTCCCACTCAGCTTGGTAATAGTCATTTAGCTTGACTGTGATAGTGATTGGCTATTGGGTGGAGAAGCAGCTGCTTGTTGAAAAGCAAGCATCCACGTCATCTCTGCACATTCTGGACTAAGATGCAATGAAACTTCTTATGGCCTCATCATTTCTTGTCCATTTGTCATCCATCTTCTCAAGTACTTTAGAGATGTTACGTAGCCTTTCTTGAGCGTTGTCAATGCTGACCTGGTTCCAGCCTATGATGTCATAGGCGTATGCTGAATATTCTGTCAGTTCCTTTTGCATTGACTCTACCGTCTTGTGTATCAGCTGCTTTCGCCGATTGGTGTAGATTCGTCGATCGATCGCGATTATGTGTTCGTCGGTTGATCTCGGCGACTTACCATCGGCGATTTACTCGGCGTCTGTCGATCGATGCTGATATCTGGTGTTGAGCTGCGAGTTGCCTCTCAATGGCTTTGACTTCTTTCTGTAGCCATTCTGCGTGGCTGTCTAGTCCACTGATTTTGTTGTCGAATGGAAAGTAGATGTCATCGCAGCGTTTGTCAAGTCGTTCCTCCATGGTGTCTAGAGCAGTGTAGATCTTGGATGTGATCTTGTCAACCTCTGCTGCTGTGTAAGGAAGTAACTCCACAGGTTTCTTGCCATCGATCCAATGCCCTCGTAGCCTGTCGATCGATGCTGATTTTGCATGCAAAAGTTTTGATTAATAATGTTATCAATATCCCTTTGGGCATGAAGTAATTGACTAGACAATTTGTTTAAATATATCATGACTGGTGATATAAAGCGGTCATGCATGTCCTCGTAAGTCCTCAGCCTCTCATTCATGGCTGAGACTTTAGCGTCGGCGATGTGAAGGTACACATGTCGTCGATGTGGCTGGTTGTTGGTCCTTCTTGCGAATGGTATCCAGATCTTGCTGTAGTAGCTCGATTTTAGTGCTTAGCCAGCCCAAATTGTTGTTGAGAGGGTAGTAAGCGTCATTTATCCTTGTGTCGATGTATGAGACTTCCCATTCATCCTTGTGTTGTGCTGAACATTGCGGTTCTGCGGGGATCTGAGCTGTAGGAAGACTGGCGTCGAGCGATGTTGCATGTGGTGCGTCGATCGATGCTGAGGTCGTAGCTTCCTTCTCAAGTTGCTGGCGTAAACTCTCAATTTCTGTCCTCATTTCTGCCATACTTCTGAAAAGCTCATTATAGCCTCTATCCAAAGGCTGATGTGTATCTTCTACCAATGTTTTGAGCCCCTCTCGGTTTCTCTGAGCTCCACAAATGCCAAACACCATCTCATCAATTTCATCTTTGGTGTAGAGTTCTGGTGCCAGTATTGTGAGTGTGAAGGAAGTGGCATGTTCTGGAAGACAGATGTGGCTCTCTTCAAAAAGAGATGCTCTTTCCAGTAATTTCCTAATGTTGTCCTCTGTGACAGATATCATCTCACCAGCTACTGCGGCGCGGTCCACACTCATCTCTGTAGACTCCATACTCGTCCCTTTGTTCCCAAGTGAACTTTCTGGCTCCGTACATGTCAAAAGCGCGGTTCCCACATTCATAAAGTCTGTCGATCGACTTCGGGTCATCTCTATCGATCGACGTTGTTGTTACTGTCGTCGATGGCTCCGTTGTTCCGTCGATCGATGCTTTCTCTTTGGTTGGCGTGATAGATCTGGGTTGATCTCTGTTGTGGCGACTCGCCGTGGTTCTTAGGATCTGTTTGAATGGCGTCTGGAGTGCCGCGTTGCTGTGAGAATAGGTTGTCAGGTCCATTGGCTACTTGAAGGATGTCTGCTATGTCCTCTCACGGACACTTGTAAAATCCTTCCATCCATTGCGTCGCGTTGCCATCAGGGTCCCTGAAAATACAAAATTCACCAGGTGTTAGAAAACCGTAATCAATGTTTGCATTATCATTCAATTCAGAAATAGAATGATTAGGGTTTAGAGTAGTATCGATCGATGTAGATCTGATTACATTGATCGATGGCGAGTAATTTCTGCAGAACTTGTGTTCTTGAGATGATTGCTCTTCATGGATTTTCTATTGATGTAGAAGGAAGAGTGTTCATCTTTTTTGCTTGTGTGTTTGCTCTGATGTGTGTAGGTTGTTCTGAGGGTGCAAAGCGATTTATATAGGTATCATAAACCTGGTTGGGGAGGGAATATTCTCCTGTCACGAATTTTGGCTGGGTATCGATCGATGTTCCTTTATGGGTGTCGTCGATGTGAGCTGTTTATGTTGCTGGCGAGGTGGGTATCGACCGATGTGGAGTGCACAGCGTCGAGCGATGTTGGGAACATGTTGGTGAACTTATGTGTTTCAAGTCTTTCATCCTGCAAAGACATTTCTATTGCCGTTCTTTCCAATAATCATCATCGTATTCCTCGTATGTTCCTCATTAGGTGAAGTAATTACAGATGTCAAATGCAAAACTTTCATGGAAACCACTGTCTGCCCAACTGCCTATGGAATAATCATCAGGTCCTCTCTTGCCTCGAGGTTGGAAGGCAAAGTGTTGGTAACAATGATTAGGTGAAGCGAAATGGTCAACTGGGTGCATTCGTCAGTGGCGTGTTGTTGCGGTCATCGGTCACCGTTGACACATTGGAATCGTCGATGGAAAGGTTGGGGTGTCGATCGATTCGAGTACTCTGTTTATTACTCGATTCATACTGCTCCACAATGGCATCGCCAATGAAGCCAAGTTCTTTCCCATAATCCACAGAATTAATGACCTTTCTCTTAGGTCGGATGGGGTCGTAGTGGATGTTTGGGTCTATGGCGTTAGACACAATTTGTTTTGTTCATGTCACATCGGCTCCTACTGTAGCTAGGAAAGATCTTCCAAGCAGAAGTGAAGAGTTCGATTAAGCTCGATGTCTAGGACATGAAAATCTCACGAGGACAAGGGCATTACCAATCTGTACCTCCAGATCTCTTATGATACCTCTGATCGTTTCTCTGAAAGATCTCACGAAGGTGAAGGATTCGTTGAAGGTTCGATGGTCAAACCAAGCTGGTCTGCCATGATCCTAGGAGGATACTAACTGATGCTCTGTGTCACACATTGAATGGGAAATTCAACATCCTTGACTCGCATGGTATTGCAAATTTCCGGATCACTCTTCTTCGTCAATGTGATCCTATGTTTCATCTTCTCTCGACTTGATGAAACATTCTCTAATGTCCTCCTCAGTTACCTTTGTTTCTCTGAAGAACATCCACAACGGTGTGTGAAGTAGGCTTCATCAAGGTTTTCGATTGGGATTACGAGGACTCGTTTAGTGAAACCATCCATCTCCTTATCGTTAGCTTCCCTCTTAAGGTTTTAGGAACCTTCTCCTTTCTTTTCCTAACCTTCTCCTTCAGATTCTTGTTCTTCTTGAACTGATTCTGGTGAACTATTCTGAGGTTGGGTTTTGGTTGGTGGGTTAGCTAATGGTTTAGGTGGTGAATCTGAGTCGCGTGGATGTAATCATTATCGATTGAGGGTAACCACTTTCGGTATGTCGAGAGGTGCCTGTCGATCGATGGGAGGTGTGTTGTAGCGATCGGCGTCGGACTCACTCTGTCGATCGATGGTTGGCTCAACCGATCGATCGATTTTATCATAGAAGGGAGGTGGGTGAGGATGCTTAGCTAAAATTTTTCATGAGTTAAATTGAACCGCATTGCATTCGTCGATTTGGCGGCGGCGTCGATCGATGACTGGTGTAATTAGTCCATCGATCTTCATCATGGTATGTCGATCGATCGCGAGTTCATCGACATCGGTCGACACCATTGGGATCGCCTAGACTCATGGAGCTTTGATTTGAAGTCTCCTTCCTCAAACTTTTATTTCTAACCACTTGCCGAAATCATCATCTATGATGGCATTTCGTGGTGTTTTCCTTTGTCGGCTCCTGCCTCTCTAGCAAAAGCTTCTTGCCTCTTTATAGTCGCTTCGTCTGAATTCGTGGGTTTCAAGTTTTCTCACCTAAGTCCCTATGGTTGAGTTAACCCGTCGATGGTTGAGTTAACCGATCGTCGATTTTTCATAGAAGGGGAGAGTGGGTGAGGATGCTTATGCGAATTCTTCATGAGTTAAATTTGAACGCATTGCATTCAGTCGATTTGGCGGCGGCGTCGATGACTGGAGTAATCCGTCCATCGATCTTCATCATGGTGTGTCGATCGATCGCGAGTTCATCGACATCGGTCGACACCATTGGGATCGCCGAGACTCATGGAGCTTCGATTTGAAATCTCCTTCCTCGAGTTTTCATTTCTCACCACTTGCGAAATCATCATCTATGATGGCATTTACGTGGTGTTTTCCTTTGTCGGCTCCTGCCTCTCTAGCGAGCTTCTTGCCTCTTAATAGTCTGCCCGTCTGAATTACTTGAGTTTAAAGTTTTCCCACGAGTCCCTAAGGTCACCGATTTTGGTGTTCAGGTTGTTGTAGGCACAGATCATCTTACCGTTGAAATCCGCGGTGATTTGTTGTTGTCCCAACAGTACTTTCGATCAAGCATTTCTTCGATCTTGCTTTCACGTCTGGGTGGTGGATTTTGATAGTAAGAGTTCGAGTAGCTCTTACTCTTGTTGAAGGGTTTTGAAATTGTGAATTTTGGTTACTTCTTTGGCCATTTCCAAAGAAGTTTCATTTCGCCCTTGTTTCCAAATTTTTGGAATCCGGTACCTCCGATGTAGTACACATTTTCTTCTCCTTCCGTATCTGCTACTTCTCCTTCAGCTGAACAGACTTGCTTCTAGAAGCTCGCGCACCACATCTAACAGCTCTTGCCGTCCATCTGTTCCTTCACGATAGGGCTCTGGACTTCTTCCGTTCGAGTAAGAGTTTTTGGTGCTGCTGCTGTTAGCAAGGTTTTCGATAAGTCTCACAGCTTCCAGCAGTTCAGTAGTGAAGTTTCCTTCACTTTCGCCCATATCAAGGCCATTTGATACTGTAAAGCGAGACCTCGGAAGAAAGTGGTTAGCGGCTACGCCGTTAAATCCGTGGTGTGGACGGTCTCATTTGGAAAAACCTAAATCTAATCCACGCACTGAAGGACTCTCCAGCCTTCTGCGAGAATGTGGAAATTGTGTTCGATGTTCTTCAGCCTCATCGAAGAAGTTTAGTAAAAGCATTCTTGATGTCGCTCCAGGATGTTAAAGATCCGTGGGTTGCTGCCTAAGCCGATGCATCGCTTCTCCATTCAGCGTGAATCTGAAGAGCTTGCACAGCAAATAATCTTCGTGGACTCCTTCCATCCGAATAGCAGCGATTAGATCCTCGAACCGTTCCAAATGGTCCATAGGATGCTCGTGCGGTAACCCAGAGTAGGATATCTGCAACACGAGAGTGTAGTATTGAGGTTTCAGCTCGAAACTCATACGGATCTCCGGAAGTCGAATAGCTGATCTGTTAGAATAGTACTCATCTGGGCGATTGTAGTCGGCCAGTGGTTTTGATCGAGCGTCCTCATCTACAGGTTGAGCAGCTCCTGTAGCATCAGCATCAGGGATTACAGTTCCCTGAGCATCTATTTTCTGACATATTGCATTACGCAGATGACCGGCCTAGTCATACAGGTTTCTGTTCTCGTCCTGAGTTAGAATAATAATGTTTACCATTTTGGCGACCACGGTATCGATCGGCGATGCGGTGTAGTATCGATCGTTGTCGAGCGATTAGGATCGATCGGCGATGATGGTCGGTGTCGGTCGGCGGTTGGTTGTCGTATCGATCGGCAGCGAAGTTGTAGCGTCAGCGATGTGGAGCGTTGACCTCTACGGATGGTGCGTTTCAAATGAGCAGGATGGCTGGGCATGCCCTGAAAAGACAAGAAAAGATTATTAGAAGGGGTAGAAAGAATAAGAATCAATAAAACTAGATCTAATGGCGATCAAAGCTCGGCAGCGGCCAAATTTGATACCACTCAAATTACCTAAGCAGTGTTACTCTCATCAATTAAACCTAGTGTTTATTAATTCCAAAGGTTGTAATTTTTTAAATAAAATAGCAATAGTAACAAGCGAGTAAATAATAAATGTAACTTGGTTGGAAATGATATTAGATGCAGGGCCACTATTCAGGTGTTGGAGATTATAATACCTATAGATGCCTAACTGTTGCATGCATGATATATTAGAGCTCATTAAGCAACTCAGTGATCAGCTGTCATGTACCACTGGTTAACAGACTATATCTCGTGTCTCAGCGGTTGGTATGCGAACTCGAGAGAGTGTCGATCGATTGTCTATTAAGGCGTCGACTGATACACCTTTGCCAGCGTCGATCGATTGTCCGTTGAGGACATCGATCGATGGGTTCTAACCAGGCCTATAGCAGTATGAAATGCCCTACTAAGATGCTAAATTGGCGGTTAGCCCTCTCTAGCAATCTAATATGATAGATAGATGTCGGGATGGGTAACAAGGGTGCTTGAGTATGCAATCCTATGATCAAGTTCTAGTTAGCAAGGCTAAAACAAGCAATGAATACAAATCTATCATGAATATCACAACAAGGCAGATCTATAGTTTGGGGCTAATCCCACAAACCTATCTTGAACCTGGATCTAACAGTTGAACTAGTCAGACATAGCAAAGCAATTCATAAAATAGAGGAATAGAAACTCATAGTATAGATGAAAAGAAATAGAAACAAGGAGTTCGATCACAAGTGATCTTCTCTCCCAAATGAAACTTGTAACAAAACTAGGTCTAGAAAAGCTCTGTTCTCTTTGCCGTCAAAACACTTAGGCAGTATATATTCTACTAGGTTAAAAACTCGTCAGGGCATTTTAGTAATTTGGCTTGGCCTTGGTTTTAAGTCTGCTGAATCAAAATGTCGTGGGTGTCACGACATCGATCGATGGTACTTGATTAAATCGTCGATATTAATCTTCATATGTCGAGGCATTTCCTGATATTGATCGTCAGCACTGATGCACATCGATCGATTGTTCTTCCTCTCGTCGACCTCTAAGTGGTCATCTCGGGTGAAATGTCTTTTAAGCTCCAAAATGCTCCAAAATCATAGCTTTACTCGAAATGCACCTGAACCTGAAAACATACCTAGAAGAGTAGAAAACATAGATATATATATAGTAAAATACTTATATACCATGGATAAAAATGGGTCAAATCAAAGTATATCAATGGGTTGAGCTTCATGTTGAACTTCGAGAGAGTGGAGAAGGCTTGCTGTAGGTGAGATATGTGGTCATAAACATTATGTTCACCAGCCGTTGGTAGGTTGATCCCGTTCTTTAGGCCAAAGGGCATAACTTTGTAGCAATAGATCCTATGCATGGCATGATGGGCGTCATTTCCTGGTCTTCGAGATGCATGAGTATTTGATTATAGCCAGAGAATCGTCCATGAAACTCATCAGCTGATGTCAGCGGTGGTGTCGACCAGCTTGTCGATGTGAGGCAGAGGGAAGGTGTAACACCCCCGAACCATCCTATGCATCGGTCGACCCACCGGCCAACAATCAAACAAGAACATGACCGACGGAGGACCCACACCAAGGGTTGGAGATGAAAGGCCAACCGGCCAGCCAACAATCAAACAAGAACATGAGTGACCGTCCAACCCAACACCATGGTCGGAAGCACTACATGGCGGGTTAGGGGCGATCCGATCAGAGTCACAAAATTTACTCCACGACCTAGACCAGTTCATCCACTAACTCGTCCCGCTGCGTCAAGGCACAAGGCTTTGCAACCTGTACCAAGAGTTAGCGTTTTCCGTTAGATTGAGGCCTAAGGCTTTTCAACCCGTACTACGACCTAACGTTGTGTTAGACGGACTAGTCAAATATCAGTACTTATGAAGCATATAAAACATTTACTTTATTGATTAGAAATATCCATACATTGATATAATTCAAGACCGGTCCTGGCCTAATGCCAAATCGAGTGAACTAAACACAAATCCATAATACCGTTTACAAAAGGCATAAAATCTACACGGTGGTCCTAACGTCTAGCACCCAGCTATCCGATCATCCTTACCTAAGCTACCTGGAAAAGGACAACAAAGTTGGATGAGTAACCTAATGTTACTCAGTGAATTATGATCCCCAACTAACAAATACAACCCTCGCTATCCCACCCCAAACAATCTAAAGCGAGAGGTTCACTAACAACACAATTCAATAACAATAAGCAATATCCAAAATATGCGGTAGCGATAGCAAGATAACTAGCATCATGTTAATTACTAGCTCATCACCAAACTCAAACTTCGATTTAAACCAGGGTTTAACAACCCAAAACGATATAATATATATAACAAACTTCGGGCCCTGGTGGCGTTATGTTCCTCCTTAACTATCGGCAATATCCTATCTTCCTACAAAGGCCAGAAGAAGGAACTCTCAACCGACCATGACCCACTGTCCCGGTCACGTAGCGACAGCCACAGTCCCGGTCACTGCCACATTACACCGTCGTGTAATCACTCAGCCATAGGCCATGACCCGTCTATCGAGTCTTCCGATCCAGCGAATAGGGGTTTCTTTGAACCCAGGGTCACGAGTGCGAAGGACGGTAACTCACCCCAATATGCCTAGCATTGTGGGTTACACAAATGTTATCGGCCAATATACGATTAATACTAAACCGGTAAAAATAACACAAGGTTCCTAGTATTAATTACCACACAATCAACACATTCAACTTCAAACATGCCTAGCATTGTGGATTACACAAATGCTATATGGCCAATACATGACTAATACTAAACCGGTAAAAATAACACAAGGTTTCAAGTAGTAATCACAACCCAATCAAACATATTCTAGAATCTAGCATAAAGACTAATTCCAGAATACCTAACTATCCTGACTTAGCGATATCATCTAAGCATTCAGCATTAAGCTAACTAACCAATCAATCTAACCATTAGCATGCTCTTATGGCTTCGAATAGCTCGGAATCACTTGCTTTCTTTTTCTACTTTTCTCTCACGTTTTAACTTGGTTTGGACAGGTATGGATGTGAAGAAATGATCTGGGAGTCGTGGGCTATTTATAGAAGACAGCAACCAATCAGCTTCAGGTTGGTGGCAGCCGGTCGTAATAAACCGCATGGCTCCGGACGCATGTGCGGCGATACCTCGTGCTCCACATGTATGGCTGCATGTTCAGGACACATGCAGAATGCCACCAATCCTCCCAGATGTCAGGCTGCATGACTGAAACTCATGCAGGGCGCCACAGCATCACACACATGGCTGGCCGCATGCTTCGGTTGCATGCGCGGAGACACCTCGTGCTTCTACATGTCAAGCTGCATGTGCAGCTTCCATACACAGTGACAACTCGAGCTTCTGTAGACACTCAGCTTGCTGAACAGTTGACACCACGTTCTGATCCCTTAGATCAAGCCACCTCGAGCTGCCGTGCGTTGCGTCCGATTTTGACTCTTCGGTGAATTTTAGATCCCACGATCAATCCCAAATATTTTTCTAAGCCCTTTCTGATGCTCTGAACATTTTTAATAAACTCCACTTGATCTCCGAAGTTGAGGGAAAATATGTCCCGAGCCTCCGGCTTCCTCGAAAAATTTCATAATACCGAAATTAGGGCTTTTGCGCAGCTTCGGGTCTTCATGTCGTGCTTCCAAATATGTCATGCTTAAGACGTCCTTTGGATCAATCTACCACATTGTCTAACCATGGTCTAGTGGCATAATTGACCCATGGCTCACAGAAGAACAATCTGATCACCCTTGACTTCGACCACCCAAAGATACTCGACCACCCAAAGATACCGACCATTCTCTCTTTTTTAGCGGGTTTCTACAGAAGTGGTCCTTTGGGCAGGACTTGTTTAGATCTGTGAAGTCTATGCAGACTATCCACTTCAAGTTCTTCTTCTTGACTACGACCACGTTGGCTAGCCTTTCCGGATACTGCACCTCGCGAATAAACCCCGCGCTGAGCAGGCTTTTGACTTCAACGTTGATGATTGCGTCCCTTTCGGGATCAAACTTCCTCGACTTTTGTCTGAAGGGTTGATGTAGGGGATCAACCTACAACTTGTGCATGATGATCTCCGGATCGATCCACGACATATCTGCGTGGGACCAGCGAAGCTGACGGAGTTAGACAGGAGTTTATTAACCTCCTCCTTAATCCTTTGGTCAGCTTGGAGCCGACCTTGAGATGTCGGGTCTGGTCCCCTTCGATCAATGGCACGTCGTCCATTTCTTCGAACTCCGGTTCCTCGGTGTGATGAGCCGGATGTTTGCTCTGTAATTGCTATAAGACCTTGGTCTTTCCCTTCAAAGTAGTCTGGTTGCAGGAGCGGGAATGCTCTTGATCCTCTCTGATTGCTCTTATGCCCCAGGGTGTAGGGAATTCCACCATCTGGTGAAGTGTCAAAGGGACGGCTCCCATGCCGTGAATCCAAGGCGTCCAAGATCATATTGTAGGATGAATGCAGTCAGCGACAAGGAACTTGGTTGACATGTTGATCCCTTCAGCGTATATTGGGAGGGTCACCTCTCTGGGGGTTTGCTTGACTTCTCCGCTGAACCCTAGGAGTTGGGTTATCCTCCGAGATAGAGTGCTTTCCTCCAGCCCCTGTTCCTTGTATGCGGCCTGGAAGATGATGTAGCCAGAGCTTTCATTATTGATACCACTCAAATTACCCTAAGGAGTGTTACTCTCATCAAAAGAGGTTCAGATGTAGTACTTAGGGATCGAATCCACAAGGAGCTAGGGAACAATTAAATCTAGTGTTTATTAATTCTAAGGGTTGTAAATTGTTTAAATGAAATGGCAATAGTAACAAGCGAAGTAACTAGTAAACGTAACTTGGTTGGAAATGATATTAGATGCAGAGACACTATGCAGGTGTTGGAGATTATAATATCTATAGATGCCTAATTATTGCATGCATGATATGTTAGAGCTCAATCGCAACTCAGTGATCAGCTGTCATGTTTCACTGGTTAACAGGTTAGATCTCGTGTCTCAACGGTTAGTATGTCGACGAGAGAGTGTCGTCGATGATCCTATTGGGGCGTCGACCGATACACCGTTATAACGTCGACCGATAGTCAGTTGAGGACATCGATCGGCGGGTTCTAGCCAGCCTATCTTGCCAGTATGATATGCTCAATTAACATACTAGATTGGCGGTTAGCCCTCTCTAGCAGTCCTAATATGATAGATAGATGTCAGGATGGGATAACAAGGGTGTTTGAATATGCAATCTTATGATCAAGTTCTAGTTAGCAAGGCTAAAACAAGCAATGAATACAAATCTATCATGAATATCACAACAAGGCAGATCTTTAGTTTGGGGCTAATCCCACAAACCTATCTGAACCCTGGATCTAATAATTGAACTACTCAGACATAGCAAAGCAATTCATAACAATTAAGAAATAGAAACTCATAGTATAGATGAAAAGAAATGATAACAAGGAGTTCCAATCACAAGTGATCTTCTCTCAAAAACTTGTAAACTCAAACTCTGAAACTGAAAAACTCACAAAACTCTTAAACTCCCCTCTGCCGTCAAAAAACTTAGGCAGTATATAATCTACTAGGTTAAAAACTCGTCAGGGCATTTTTGTAATTTGGCTTGGCCTTGGGTTTTAAGTCTGCTGAATCCAAAATGTCGCGTGTCTGATGTCTCAACATCGATCGATGGTACTTGTGTACATCGATCGATATTAATCTTTATCTGTCGAGGCATCTCTTGGTATCGATCGTCAGCACGGATGCGCATCGATCGATTGTTCTTCCTCTCGTCGACCTCTATGTGGTCATCTCGGGTGAAAAGTCCTTTAAGCTCCAAAATGCTCCAAAGTCATAGCTTTACTCCAAAATGCACCTGAACTTGAAAACATACCTCTAGAATAGTAGAAAACATAGATATATATACAGTAAAACACTTATATACCATGGATGAAAATGGGTCAAATCCAAGGTATATCAACTCCCCCAGACATAACCTTTTGCTTGCCCTAAAGCAAAACATACAGGCAGTCTCTCTGGAAGAGGTTTGAAAATTTTAGGGACTTAAGATTTTAAAGCATAGAAATCTTCTCCTCAACAATTTTGCAACCACATTTAAAAAGTCCTAATCACAGAAGCACACTATGCAATATCCTAGCTTAGCAACCATTTCTAACATAACACAACTCATCAATTCACGTCTGACATCCCCTCAACTCATTTCATTTCTTAGCATAAATATAAAGTGAATGCTTTACCTTGTAGTATCGATCATAGGATGCAAGGATTTCAGACAAGTATCTGGAGCTGCAGGTAAAAGTTAGTTCCTAGTTTCTCTCTCTCTAATTTTCTCTCTTGAGTCAAAGTCTGCTTCCATTGCAGGATCAGTGACCAAGATTGGGCAGGCTTCCATGAATCAAAACTTAATGGTGGTTGCCACCAAGCTCTGTTCACTTCTTTTTGACCTATATCCAAGAGTTCTTTGCGAAAGCGAGCCTTGAAGATTGCCGCATCCAAATCCCGTTTCAAACTCTTTTATTGGAGTCTTTATAAATCAAGCCTTAATGGTTTTAGCCACCAAGTCCTGTTCAGACTCATCCTAAGTAAACAATAGATCTTTTTTTTTTATATATACTCACTAACTATTCTAGGGTCGAAATTTAGAGAAAATGTGATAAATAATCTACACCGGTTACCTTCCAGACTTGTGCGAAGAATCCGATCCCAAGTATACCAAGCCCCAAGACAAGCGGTTATTGCAGGTTTAGAGTTGGAAATCAGCTTTGGTTGCTTCATGCGTTTCAAGGCAAGTGTGTAGTTGATAGGTTGATCTGCTTTAGCATCTATAGTGCTATATGCAATCAGTAAATCTAAAATGGTGCTAAAGATTGGTTAGATATTCAAGTTTAAATCAATATAAGATTGTAGTCCTTATTTTCAATAGCTAAGCATATTTTATTAAAATTCCTTTTATATATGAATAAAATAAATTATATAAGTAAATCTCCCTCGGACTTAAATTACAACGTCGGTGTAACTTAGTCGGAGTTATGATGAAATAGTTCATGATGTACGAAATTTAACAAGTAGGGAAGATACATCTGACGGATTAGATATCGTCGATGGGAATATGTTACATCGATCGTCGTGTGGTGTCCATGTCGGCGATGTCGGCGTCTCATCGGCGGTCGATATTCAGATCCTCCTACTTGGGTCTCCTAAATCTGAAAGAAATAAAACGAAAGTAAATAAATGCTAGCTAATAAAACTAAAATAAAATACCTAATAGTGGGTTGCCTCCCACTCAGCGCTTGGTAATAGTCATTTAGCTTGACTGTGGTAGTGATTGGCTAATTGGTGGAGAAATAGCTGCTTGTTGGAAAACAAGCATCCACGTCATCTCTGCACATTCTGGACCAAGATGCAGTGAAACTTCTTGTGGCCTCATCATTTCTTGTCCATTTGTCATCCATCTTCTCAAGTACATTGGAGATGTTTTGTATCCTATCTTGAATGTTGTCAATGCTGAACTGGTGCCAGCCTATGTTGTCATAGGCGTATGCTGAAAATTCTGTCAGTTCCTTGTGCATTGACTCTATCGTCTTGTGTAACAGCTGCTCGCCGGCTGGTGTAGACTCTGCATCGATCGATGCGATTATGTGTTCGTCGGTTGATCTCGGCGACTTACCATCGAGCGATTTCGCTCGCGTCCTGTCGATCGATGCTGATATCTGGTGCGGAGCTGCGAGTTGCCTCTCAATGGCTTTGACTTCTTTCTGTAGCCATTCTGCGTGGCTGTCTAGTCCACTGATTTTGTTGTCGAATGGAAAGTAGATGTCATCGCAGCGTTTGTCAAGTCGTTCCTCCATGGTGTCTATAGCAGTGCAGATCTTGGATGTGATCTTGTCAACCTCTGCTGCTGTGTAAGGAAGTAACTCCACAGGATTCTTGCCATCGATCCAAGGCCCTCGTAGCCTGTCAATCGATGCTGATTTTGCATGCAAAAAGTTTTGATTAATAATGTTATCAATATCCCTTTGGGCATGAAGTAATTGACTAGACAATTTGTTTAAATATATCATGACTGGTGATATAAAGCGGTCATGCATGTCCTCGTAAGTCCTCAGCCTCTCATTCATGGCTGAGACCTTCGCGTCGAGCGATGTGAATGCACACACGTCAATCGCTGTGGCTGGTTGTTGGTCCTTCTTGCGAATGGTATCCAGATCTTGCTGTAGTAGCTCGATTTTAGTGCTCAGCCAGTCCACGTTGTTGTTGAGAGGGTAGTACACGTCGTTTATCCTTGTGTCGATGTATGAGACTTCCCATTCATCCTTGTGTTGTGCTGAACATTGCGGTTCTGCAGGGATCTGGGCTGTAGGAAGACTGACGTCGATCGATGGTGCATGTGGTGCATCGATCGATGCTGAGGTCGTGGCTTCCTTCTCACGTTGCTGATGTAAACTCTCAATTTCTGTCCTCATTTCTGCCATACTTCTGAAAAGCTCATTGTAGCCTCTATCCAGAGGTTGATGTGTATCTTCTACCAATGTTTTGAGCTCCTCTCCCAGTCTTTCTTGAGCTCCACAAATATCAAACACGATCTCATTGATTTCATCTTTGGTGTAGAGTTCTGGTGCCAGTCTTGTGAGTGTGAAGGAAGTGGCATGTTCTGGAAGATAGATGTGGCTCTCTTCAAAAAGAGATGCTCTTTCCAGTAATTTCCTGATGTTGTCCTTTGTGATAGGTATCATCTCACCAGCTACGCCTCGTGCGTGTCCACACTCATCTCTGTAGACTCCATACTCGTCCCTTCATTCCCAAGTGAACTTTCTGGCTCCGTACATGTCAAAAGCGCGGTTTCCAAATTCATAACGTCTATCGATCGATGTCGGGTCATCCCTATCGATCGACGTTGGTGTTACCCTATCGATCGATGTCTCAGTTGTCCCGTCGATCGATGCTTTCTCTTTTGGTTGGCGTGATAGATCTGGATTGATTTCTGTTGTGGCGACTCCTACGTGGTTGTTAGGATCTATTTGAATGACGTCTGGAGTGCCACGTTGCAGTGAGAATAGGTTGTCAGGTCCATTGGCTACTTGAAGGATATTTGCTATGTCCTCTCTGGACACTTGTAAGATCCTTCCATCAATTGTACGTTCGTTGCCATCTGGGTCCCTGAAAATACCAAATTCATCAGGTGTTAGAAAACCGTAATCAATGTTTGCATTATCATTCAATTCAGAAATAGAATGATTAGGGTTTAGAGTAGTATCGATCGATATAGATACAGATGCATCGATCGATGGCCGAGTAATTTCTGCAGAACTTGTGTGCTTGAGATGATTGCTCTTCATGGATTTTTCTGTTGATGTAGAAGGAAGAGTGTTCATCTTATTTGCCTGTGTGTCTGCTCTGGTGTGTTGAGGTAGTTTCGGGGGTGCAAAAAGATTTATATAGGTATCTATAAACCTAGTTGGAGAGGGAATATTCTCCTGCTCCTGAATTTTCGCTGCGGCGCGAATATCAATTGATGTTCCTGTGTGGGTGTCGATCGATGTGAGCGATTGTTTTGCTAGACGAGGATGGGTATCGACCGATGTGGAGCGCACTTCTACGACCGATGTTGGAAACGTGTTTTTGAACTGATTTGTTTCAAATCTTTCATCCTGCAAAGACATTTCTATTGCACGTTCTTTCCAATAATCCTCATCGTATTCCTCTGTATGTTCCTCGTTAGATGAAGTAATTACAGTGTCAACTGCAAAATTTTCATGGAAACCACTGTCTGCCCAACTGCCTATGGAATAGTTATCATGTCCTCTCTTGCTTGGAGGTTGGAAGGCAAAGTGGGGGTAACAATGATTAGGTGGAGTGAAATGGTCAACCGGCAGCTTTACGTCGAGTGATGTGTTGTTGCGGTCATCGGTCACAGTTGACTGATTGGAATCGATCGATGGAAAAGTGGGGGTGACGATCGATTCCAAGTACTCTGTTTCGTACTCTGATTCATACTCTGCTCCACAATGACATGCGCCAATGAAGCTAAGTTCTTTCCCGTAATCCACAGAATTAATAACCTTTCTCTTAGGTCGGATGGGGTCGCACTGGATTTTGGGGTCTATGAGCGTCAGACATAATTTGTTTTTGTTCATGTCACATACGGCTCCTACTGTAGCTAGGAAAGATCTTCCAAGCAGAAGTGAAGAGTTCCAGTTAAGCTCGATGTCTAGGACATGAAAATCTACAGGGACAAGGGCATTGCCAATTTGTAGCTCCAGATCTCGTATGATACCTCCTGATCGTTTTTCTGAAAGATCCACAAAAGTGAAGGATTCTGTTGAAGGTTCGATGGTCAAACCAAGTTGGTCTGCCATGATCCTAGGGAGGATACTAACTGATGCTCCTGTGTCACACATTGAATGGGGAAATTCAACACCCTTAACTACCCATGGTATTGCAAATTTCCCAGGATCACTCTTCTTCGTCAATGTGTTCTTGTGTTTCATCTTCTCTCTGACTTGATAAAACATTCTCCTAATGTCCTCCTCGGTTACCTTTGTTTCTCTGAAGAACATCCACAACCGGTGTGTGAAGTAAGCTTCATCAAAAGCTTTTTCGATTGGGATTCTGAGGACTCTTTTAGTGAAACCATCCATCTCTTTATCGTTAGCTTCCCTCTTAAGGTTCTTAGGAATCTTCTCCTTTCGTTTCCTTAACCTTCTCCCTTCAGTTTCTTGTTCTTCTTGAACTGGTTCTGCTGAACTATTTAAAGGGTTGGGTTTTGTTTCGTGTGGGCTAGCTAATGGTTTAGGTGGTGGTCTGAGTGCGTTGATATAATCATTATCGATTGAGGGTAACCGCACTCGGTATGTAAGAGGTGCCTGTCGATCGATGGGAGGAGGGGTGTGACGATCGACGTCGGACTCACTCTGTCGATCAATGGTTGGCTCAACCGATCGATCGATTTTATCATAGAAAGGGGAGGGTGGGTGAGGATGCTTAGCTGCGAATTCCTCATGAGTTAGAATTCAAACTGCATTGCATTCGGTCGATTTAGCGGACGACGTCGATCGATTACTGGAGTAACCCGTCTATCGATCTTCGTCATGGTCAGTCGATCGATGCGAGTTCAGCGACATCGGTCAACACCATTGGGATCCGCCGAGACTCATGGAGCTTTCGATTTCGAAGTCTCCTTCCTCAAGCTTTTCATTTCTCACCACTTGCCAGAAATCATCATCTATGATGGCATTTACGTGGTGTTTCCCTTTGTCGGCTCCTGCCTCTCTAGCGAAAGCTTCTTGCCTCTTTATAGTCTCGCCCGTCTGATTTCAAGTTTTCTCACCTAAGTCCCTAAGGTCTCGATTTTGGTGTTCAGATTGTTATAGGCGGAGTCTATTTTACCGTTGAAATCCACAGTGATTTGTTGTTGTCCCAATAGTACTTTCGATCAAGCATTCTTGATTTTGCTTTCTTGAGTCTAGGGTGGTGGAATTTGGTAGTAAGAGTTCGAGTAGCTTTTGCTGTTGTTGAAGGGTTTTTGAAATTGTGAATTTTGGTTACGTCTTTGGCCATTTCCAAAGAAGTTTCTGTTTCCGCCCTTGTTTCCAAATTTTTGGAATCCGGTACCTTCGATGTAGTACACATTTTCGTCTCCTTCCGTATCTTCTACTTCTCCTTCAGCTGAACAGACTTGCTTCCTAAGAAACTCGTGCACCACATCTAACTTAGCTCTTACTTCGTCCATCTGTTCATTCCCGATAGAGGCTACAGACTTCTTCCGTTCAGAGTCGGTGTTTTGGTGCTCTGCTGTTAGCAAGGTTTTCGATAAGTCTCACAGCTTCCAGCGGTTCGAGTAGTGAAGTTTCCTTCACTCGCCGTATCAAGGGCCATTTGATACTGTAAGGCGAGACCTCGGAAGAAAGTGCTTAGCAGCTGCACTTCATTAAATCCGTGGTGTGGACAGTCTCGCTGGAAGAACATAAATCTAATCCACGCACTTTGAAGGACTCTCCAGCCTTCTGCGAGAATGTGGAAATTGTGTTCCGAAGTTCTTCAGCGCGTGCCTCGAAGAAGTTTCGTAAGAAAGCATTCTTGATGTCGCTCCAGGATGTTAAAGATCCTGTGGGTTGCTGCCTAAGCCAGTGCATCGCTTCTCCATTCAGCGTGTATCTGAAGAGCTTGCACAGCAAGTAATCTTCGTGGACTCCTTCCATCCGAATAGCAGCGATTAGATCCTCGAACCGTTCCAAATGGTCCATAGGATGCTCGTGCGGTAACCCAGAGTAGGATATATGCGACACGAGAGTGTAGTATTGAGGTTTCAGCTCGAAACTCTGCTTCTGGATCTCTGGAAGTCGAATAGCTGATCTGTTGGAATAGTACTCATCTGGGCGATTGTAGTCGGCCAGTGGTTTCGATCGAGCGTCCTCATCTACAGGTTGAGCATCTCCTGTAGCATCAGCATCAGGGATTAAAGTTCCCTGAGCATCTATTTTCTGACATATTGCATTACGCAGATGACCGGCCTAGTCATACCGGTTTCCGTTCTCGTCCTGAGTTAGAATAATAATGTTTACCATTTTTGACGACACGGTATCGATCGGCGTCTGTGATTATGTAGTATCGATCGTTGTCGAACGATTAGGATCGATCGACGATGATGGTCTGGTGTCGGTCGACGGTTGGTTGTGCGTATCGATCGACGACGAAGTTGTTGCGTCAAGCGATGTGGAACGTTGACCTCTACATATGGTGCGTTTCAAATGAGCAGGATCGTCTGAGAACAGCAAGTCTTTCTCCTTGTTGCTTCTGGTACCGCTGGGCATGCACCTGAAAACACAAGAAAAAGATTATTAGAAAGGGGGTAGAGAAAAGAATAGGAATCAATAAAACTAGATCTAATGGCGATCAAAGCTCTCCGGCAACGGCGCCAAATTTGATACCACTCAAATTACCCTAAGGAGTGTTACTCTCATCAAAAGAGGTTCAGATGTAGTACTTAGGGATCGAATCCACAAGGAGCTAGGGAACAATTAAACCTAGTGTTTATTAATTCCAAAGGTTGTAATTTTTTAAATGAAATAGCAATAGTAACAAGCGAGTAAATAATAAATGTAACTTGGTTGGAAATGATATTAGATGCAGGGCCACTATTCAGGTGTTGGAGATTATAATAACTATAGATGCCTAACTGTTGCATGCATGATATAGTAGAGCTCATTCGCTTAACTCAGTGATCAGCTGTCGCATATACCACTGGTTAACAGACCATATCTCGTGTCTCAACGGTTAGTATGCAGACAACGAGAGAGTGTCGATCGATGGTCCATTAAGACGTCGACCGATGCACCTTTGCCAACGTCGATCGATTGTCCGTTGAGGACATCGATCGGCGGGTTCTCCAGGCCTATCTTGCGAGTATGAAATGCCCTACTAAGATGCTAAATTGGCGGTTAGCCCTCTCTAGCAATCCTAATATGATAGATAGATGTCAGGATGGGTAACAAGGGTGCTTGAGTATGCAATCCTATGATCAAGTTCTAATTAGCAAGGCTAAAACAAGCAATGAATACAAATCGATCATGAATATCACAACAAGGCAGATCTATAGTTTGGGGCTAATCCCACAAACCTATCTGAACCCTGGATCTAACAGTTGAACTACTCAGAGATAGCAAAGCAATTCATAACAATAGAGGAATAGAAACTCATAGTATAGATGAAAAGAAATAGAAACAAGGAGTTCCAGTCACAAGTGATCTTCTCTCCCAAATGAAACTTGTAACAAAACTAGGTCTAGAAAAAGCTCTGTTCTCTTTGCCGTCAAAACACTTAGGCTGTATATATTCTACTAGGTTAAAAACTCGTCAGGGCATTTTGGTAATTTGGCTTGGCCTTGGTTTTTAAGTCTGCTGAATCCAAAATGTCGCGTCTGGTGTCTCGACATCGATCGATGGTACTTGATTAAATCGATCGATATTAATCTTCATATGTCGAGGCATTTCCTGATATTGATCGTCAGCACTGATGCGCATCGATCGATTGTTCTTCCTCTCGTCGACCTCTAAGTGGTCATCTCGGGTGAAATGTCTTTTAAGCTCCAAAATGCTCCAAAATCATAGCTTTACTCCGAAATGCACCTGAACCTGAAAACATACCTAGAAGAGTAGAAAACATAGATATATATATAGTAAAATACTTATATACCATGGATAAAAATGGGTCAAATCCAAAGTATATCAATGGGTTGAGCTTCATGTTGAACTTCCGGAGAGTGGAGAAGGCTTGCAGTAGGTGAGATATGTGGTCCGCAAACATTATGTTCACCAGCCGTTGGTAGGTTGATCCCACGTTCTTTAGGCCAAAGGGCATAACTTTGTAGCAATAGATCCCTATGCATGGCATGATGGACGTCATTTCCTGGTCTTCCAGATGCATGAGTATTTGATTATAGCCGGAGAACGCGTCCATGAAACTCATCAGCTGATGCCCCGCGGTGGTGTCGACCAGCTTGTCGATGTGAGGCAGAGGGAAGGTGTAACACCCCCGAACCATCCTAAGCATCGGTCGACCCACCGGCCAACAATCAAACAAGAACATGACCGACGGAGGACCCACACCAAGGGTTGGAGATGAAAGGCCAACCGGCCAGCCAACAATCAAACAAGAACATGAGTGACCGTCCAACCCAACACCATGGTCCGGAAGCGCTACGTGACGGGCTAGGGACGATCCGATCAGTCACAAAATTTACTCCACGACCTAGACCAGTTCATCTACTAACTCGTCCCGCTGCGCTAAGGCACAAGGCTTTGCAACCTGTACCAAGAGTTAGCGTTTTCCGTTAGATTGAGGCCTAAGGCTTTTCAACCCGTACTACGACCTAACGTTGTGTTAGACCGGACTAGACAAATATCAGAGTACTCATGAAGCGCCTATAAAACATTTACTTTATTGATTCGAGAAATATCCATACATTGATATAATTCAAGACCGGTCCTGGCCTAATGCCAAATCGAGTCAACTAAACACAAATCCATAATACCGTTTACAAAAGGCATAAAATCTACACCGGTGGTCCTAACGTCCAGCACCCAGCTATCCGATCATCCTTACCTAAGCTACCTGGAAAAAGGACAACGGAGTTGGATGAGTAACCTAATGTTACTCAGTGAATTATGATCCCCAACTAACAAATACAACCCCTCGCTATCCCACCCCAAACAATCTAAAGCGAGAGGTTCACCTAACAACACAATTCAATAACAATAAGCAATATCCAAAATATGCAGCGGTAAACGATAGCAAGATAACTAGCATTATGTTAATTACTAGCTCATCACCAAACTCAAACTCGATTTAAACCAGGGTTTAACAACCCAAAACACGATATAATATATATAACAAACTCGGGCCCTGGTGACGTTATGTTCCTCCTTGACTATCGGCAATATCCTATCTTCCTACAACAAAGGCCAGAAGAAGGAACTTTCAACCGACCGCGGCCCACTGTCCTTCGGGTCACCGTGCGACAGCCCACAGTCCTTCGGGTCACTGCCACATTACACCGTCGTGTAATCACTCAGCCATAGGCCATGACCCCGTCTATCTGAGTCTTCGATCCAGCGAATAAGGGGTTTCTTTGAACCCACCAGTGCAGTGCGAAGGAACAGTAACTCACCCCAATATGCCTAGCATTGTGGGTTACACAAATGTTATCGGCCAATATCGATTAATACTAAACCCGGTAAAAATAACACAAGGTTCCTAGTATTAATTACCACACAATCAACACATTCAACTTCAAACATGCCTAGCATTGTGGATTACACAAATGCTATATGGCCAATACATGACTAATACTAAACCCGGTAAAATAACACAAGTTTCAAGTAGTAATCACAACCCAATCAAACATATTCTAGAATCTAGCATAAAGACTAATTCCGGAATACCGAACTATCCACAACTTAGCGATATCATCTAAGCATTCAGCATTCGCTAACTAACCAATCAATCTAACCATTAGCATGCTACTATGGTTCCCAAGCAATAACTAAGCATGCTATCAACTCAATCAACTAAACATCAACTATTAACTAATCAAACCGTTACTCAGTTAGACCCGGCCTCCTGCCATGATCCAACTTCCAAGTAGCGGGAACCTGCATGAAAACAAGTCAGCACTCAATTGATTATAACTCACGGTGTTCTTTAGATAAGCGGCTGGTTGATCGGAGAAGACTTGGCCAAAACCCAATGGACCACTTGACTGGACTGGACTAGACTGATCAAGACTTGGACAGAACCTCGGCTTCATCATGAAGAAACTGACACGTCTGGACAAACTGATCTGGACTCGGACAAAACCTCCTTTAGCTTTTGAACAGTTCTTGGACTTTCGGCGAATGTCGAGAAGCGAACCCATTGATCTGAACCCGTGGAACTGAACTTACTCGGACGGCATCTCCACTTGATCATCAAAGGAACTGACTGTCCTGGACGAAATCATTTGGACAGAACCGTCCTAGCCGCTGGCTCGAAATCAGTAAAAAACTGACCTCGAAAACTCTCTAAAACTCTCGAAATAGCTCGGAATCACTTGCTTTCTTTTTCTACTTTTCTCTCACGTTTTTAACTTGGTTTGGACAGGTATGGATGTGAAGAAATGATCTGGGGTCGTGGGCTATTTATATAAGACAACAACCAATCAGCTTCAGGTTGGTGGCAGCCGTGTCAATAAACCGCGAAACCGGGGCGCGTGTGCGGCGATACCTCGTGCTCCATGTCTGGCTGCATGTCAGGACACATGCAGAACGCCACCACTCCTCCCAGATGTCAGGCTGCATGACTGGAACTCATCGCGGCCACAGCATCACACAAATGGCTGGCCGCGTAGCCGGTTGCATGGCGGAGGCACCTGCTTGGTCGATCCACCTCGTGCTTCTACATGTCAAGCTGCATGCAGCTTCCATACAGTGACAACTCGAGCTTCTGTAGACACTCAGCTTGCTGAACAGTTCACACCACGTTCTGATCCCTTAGCTCAAGCCACCTCGAGCTGCTTTCGGTCTGTTCGTGCGATTTTGACTCTTCAGGTGAATTTTAGATCCCACGATCAATCCCAAATATTTTTCTAAGCCCTTTCTGATGCTCTGAACATTTTTAATAAACTCCACTTGATCTCTGAAGTTGAGGAAAATATGTCGAGCCTCCGGCTTCCATAAAATTTCATAATACGAAATTAGGGCTTTTCGCAGCTTTGGGTCCTCATGTCGTGCTTTCAAATATGTCATGCTTAAGGCGTCCTTTGGATCAATATACCACATTGTCTAACCATGGTCTAGTGGCATAATTGAACCATGGCTCACAGAAGAACAATCTGATCACCCGAAACTCAACCACCCAAAAGATACTCGACCATTCTCTCTTTTTTTTTAACGGGTTTCTATAGAAGTGGTCCTTTGGGCAGGACTTGTTGAGGTCTGTGAAGTCTATGCAGACTATCCACTTCAAGTTCTTCTTCTTGACTACGACCACGTTGGCTAGCCTTTCCGGATCTGCACCTGCGAATAAACCCGCCGAGCGGGCTTTTGACTTCAGCGTTGATGATTGCGTCCCTTTAGGGATCAAACTTCCTCAACTTTTGTCTGAAGGGTTGATGTAGGGGATCAACCTACAACTTGTGCATGATGATCTCCAGATCGATCCCCGCATATCTGCGTGGGATCAAGCGAAGCAGACGGAGTTAGACCTGAGGAAGTTTATTAACCTCCTCCTTAATCCTTTAGTCAGCTTGGAGCCGACCTTGAGATGTCGGGTCTGGTCCCCTTCGATCAATGGCACGTCGTCCATTTCTTCGAACTCCGGTTCCTCGGTGTGATGAGCCGGATGTTTGCTCTGTAATTGCTATAAGACCTTGGTCTTTCCCTTCAAAGTAGTCTGGTTGCAGGAGCGGGAATGCTCTTGATCCTCTCAGATTGCTCTTATCCCCCAGGGTGTAGGGAATTTCACCAGGGTGTAGTCAAGGGGCGGCTCCCATGCCGTGAATCAAGAGCCGTCCCAAGATCATATTGTAGGATGAATGCAGTCAGCGATAAGGAACTTGGTTGACATGTTGATCCCTTCAGCGTATATTGGGAGGGTCACCTCTCTGGGGGTTTGCTTAACTTCTCCGCTGAACCCGATGAGTTGGGTTATCCTCCGAGTTAGAGTGCTTTCCTCCAGCCCCAGTTCCTTGTATGCGGCCTGGAAGATGATGTAGCCAGAGCTTTCATTATTGATACCACTCAAATTACCCTAAGGAGTGTTACTCTCATCAAAATAGGTTCAGATGTAGTACTTAGGGATCGAATCCACAAGGAGCTAGGGAACAATTAAATCTAGTGTTTATTAATTCTAAGGGTTGTAAATTGTTTAAATGAAATGGCAATAGTAACAAACGAAGTAACTAGTAAACGTAACTTGGTTGGAAATGATATTAGATGCAGGGACACTATTCAGGTGTTGGAGATTATAATATCTATAGATGCCTAATTATTGCATGCATGATATGTTAGAGCTCAATCGCTTAACTCAGTGATCAGCTGTCGCATGTTTCACTGGTTAACAGGTTAGATCTCGTGTCTCGACGGTTAGTATGTCGACAACGAGAGAGTGTCGATCGATGATCCTATTGGGACGTCGACCGATACACCGTTGCCAACGTCGACCGATAGTCAGTTGTGGACATCGATCGACGGGTTCTAGCCAGGCCTATGCGCGAGTATGATATGCTCTATTAAGATACTAGATTGGCGGTTAGCCCTCTCTAGCAGTCCTAATATGATAGATAGATGTCAGGATGGGATAACAAGGGTGCTTGAATATGCAATCCTATGATCAAGTTCTAGTTAGCAAGGCTAAAACAAGCAATGAATACAAATCTACCATGAATATCACAACAAGGCAGATCTATAGTTTGGGGCTAATCCCACAAACCTATCTGAACCCTGGATCTAATAATTGAACTACTCAGACATAGCAATGCAATTCATAACAATTAAGAAATAGAAACTCATAGTATAGATGACAAGAAATGATAACAAGGAGTTCCAATCACAAGTGATCTTCTCTCAAAAACTTGTAAACTCAAACTCTGAAACTGAAAAACTCCCAAAACTCTTAAACTCCACTCTGCCGTCAAAAACGTTAGGCAGTATATAATCTACTAGGTTAAAAACTCGTCAGGGCATTTTCATAATTTGGCTTGGCCTTGGGTTTTAAGTCTGCTGAATCCAAAATGTCGCGTGTCTGATGTCTCGACATCGATCGATGGTACTTGTGTACATCGATCGATATTAATCTTCATCTGTCGAGGCATCTCTTGGTATCGATCGTCAACGCGGATCGCGTGATCGATTGTTCTTCCTCGTTGACCTCTATGTGGTCATCTCGGGTGAAAAGTCTTTTAAGCTCCAAAATGCTCCAAAGTCATAGCTTTACTCCAAAATGCACCTGAACCTGAAAACATACCTAGAAGAGTAGAAAACATAGATATATATATAGTAAAACACTTATATACCATGGATGAAAGGGTCAAATCAAGGTATATCAACTCCCCAGATATACCCTTTTGCTTGTCCTCAAGCAAAACATACAGGCAGTCTCTCTGAAAGAGGTTTGAAAATTTTAGGGACTTAAGATTTTAAAGCATAGAAATCTTTTCCTCAACAATTTTGCAACCACATTTAAAAAGTTCTAATCACAGAAGCATACTATGCAATATCCTAGCTTAGCAACCATTTCTAACATAACACAACTCATCAATTCCGCGTCGACATCCCTCTACTCATTTCATTTCTTAGCATAAATATAAAGTGAATGCTTTACCTTGTAGTATCGATCATAGGATGCAAGGATTTCAGACAAGTATCAGGAGCTGCAGGTAAAAGTTAGTTCCTAGTTTCTCTCTCTCTAATTTTCTCTCTTGACTCAAAGTCTGCTTCCATTGCAGGATCAGTGACCAAGATTGGGCAGGCTTCCATGAATCAAAACTTAATGGTGGTTGCCACCAAGCTCTGTTCACTTCTTTTTGACCTATATCCAAGAGTTCTTTCTTGGCGAGCCTTGAAGATTGCAGCATCAAATCCGTTTCAAACTCTTTTATTGGAGTCTTTATGAATCAAGTCTTAATGGTTTTAGCCACCAAGTCCTGTTCAGACTCATCCTAAGTAAACAATAGATCTTTTTTTTTTTATATATACTCACTAACTATTCTAGGGTCGAAATTTAGAGAAAATGTGATAAATAATCTACACCGGTTACCTTCCAGACTTGTCGAAGAATCGATCCCATGTATACCAAGCCCCAAGACAAGCGGTTATTGCGGGTTTAGTGTTGGAAATCAGCTTTGGTTGCTTCATGCGTTCAAGGCAAGTGTGTAGTTGATAGGTTGATCTGCTTTAGCATCTATAGTGCTATATGCAATCAGTAAATCTAAAATGGTGCTAAAGATTGGTTAGATATTCAAGTTTAAATCAATATAAGATTGTAGTCCTTATTTTCAATAGCTAAGCATAATTTATTAAAATTCCTTTTATATAAGAATAAAATAAATTATATCAGTGAATCTCCCTCGGACTTAAATTACACTGTCGGTGTAACTTCGATCGAGTTATGATGAAATAGTTCATGATGCGAAATTTAACAAGTAGGAAGATACATCTGACCGGATTAGATATCGATCGATGGGAATATGTTACATCGATCGTCGTGTGGTTGTCCATGTCGAGCGATATCGACGTCTCGTCGGAGGTCGATATTCAGATCCTCCTACTTGGGTCTCCTAAATCTGAAAGAAATAAAACGAAAGTAAATAAATGCTAGCTAATAAAACCAAAATAAAATACCTAATAGTGGGTTGCCTCCCACTCAGCGCTTGGTAATAGTCATTTAGCTTGACAGTGGTACTGATTGGCTAATTGGTGGAGAAACAGCTGCTTGTTGGAAAACAAGCATCCACGTCATCTCTGCACATTCTGGACCAAGATGCAATGAAACTTCTTGTGGCCTCATCATTTCTTGTCCATTTGTCATCCATCTTCTCAAGTACATTGGAGATGTTTTGTAGCCTATCTTGAATGTTGTCAATGCTGAACTGGTGCCAGCCTATGTTGTCATAGGCGTATGCTGAAAGTTCTGTCAGTTCCTTGTGCATTGACTCTATCGTCTTGTGTATCAGCTGCTCGGCGGCTGGTGTAGACTCGGCGTCGATCGATGCGATTATGTGTTCGTCGGTCGATCTCGGCGACATACCATCGAGCGTTTTCTCTCGCGTCCTGTCGATCGATGCTGATATCTGGTGTTGAGCTGCGAGTTGCCTCTCAATGGCTTTGACTTCTTTCTGTAGCCATTCTGCGTGGCTGTTTAGTCCACTGTTTTTGTTGTCGAATGGAAAGTAGATGTCATCGCAGCGTTTGTCAAGTCGTTCCTCCATGGTGTCTATAGCAGTGTAGATCGTGGATGTGATCTTGTCAACCTCTGCTGCTGTGTAAGGAAGTAACTCCACAGGATTCTTGCCATCGATCCAAGGCCCTCGTAGCCTGTCAATCGATGCAGATTTTGCATGCAAAAAATTTTGATTAATAATGTTATCAATATCCCTTTGGGCATGAAGTAATTGACTAGACAATTTGTTTTAAATATAACATGACTGGTGATATAAAGCGGTCAGGCATGTCCTCGTAAGTCCTCAGCCTCTCATTCATGGCTGAGACCTTCGCGTCGAGCGATGTGAATGCACACACGTCGATCGATGTGGCTGGTTGTTGGTCCTTCTTGCGAATGGTATCCAGATCTTGCTGTAGTAGCTCGATTTTAGTGCTCAGCCAGTCCACGTTGTTGTTGAGAGGGTAGTACACGTCATTTATCCTTGTGTCGATGTATGAGACTTCCCATTCATCCTTGTGTTGTGCTGAACATTGCGGTTCTGCAGGGATCTGGGATGTAGGAAGACTGACGTCGATCGATGGTGCATGTGGTGCATCGATCGATGCTGAGGTCGTGGCTTCCTTCTCACGTTGCTGACGTAAACTCTCAATTTCTGTCCTCATTTCTGCCATGCTTCTGAAAAGCTCATTGTAGCCTCTATCCAGAGGTTGATGTGTATCTTCTACCAATGTTTTGAGCTCCTCTCCCAGTCTTTCCAGAGCTCCACAAATACCAAACACCATCTCATTGATTTCATCTTTGGTGTAGAGTTCTGGTGCCAGTCTTGTGAGTGTGAAGGAACTGGCATGTTCTGGAAGATAGATGTGGCACTCTTCAAAAAGAGATGCTCTTTCCAGTAATTTCCTGATGTCGTCCTTTCTGATAGGTATCATCTCACCAGCTACGCCTCGTGCGTGTCCACACTCATCTCTGTAGACTCCATACTCGTCCCTTCGTTCCCAAGTGAACTTTCTGGCTCCGTACATGTCAAAAGCGCGGTTTCCAAATTCATAACGTCTATCGATCGATGTCGGGTCATCCCTATCGATCGACGTTGGTGTTACCCTATTGATCGATGTCTCAGTTGTCCCGTCGATCGATGCTTTCTCTTTTGGTTGGCGTGATAGATCTGGATTGATTTCTGTTGTGGCGACTCCTACGTGGTTGTTAGGATCTAATTGAATGACGTCTGGAGTGCCACGTTGCTGTGAGAATAGGTTGTCAGGTCCATTGGCTACTTGAAGGATATCTGCTATGTCCTCTCTGGACACTTGTAAGATCCTTCCATCCATTGTACTTGCGTTGCCATCTGGGTCCCTGGAAATACCAAATTCATCAGGTGTTAGAAAACCGTAATCAATGTTTGCATTATCATTCAATTCTGAAATAGAAAGATTAGGGTTTAGAGTAGTATCGATCGATGTAGATCTGATGCATCGATCGATGGCGAGTAATTTCTGCAGAACTTGTGTGCTTGAGATGATTGCTCTTCATGGATTTTCCTGTTGATGTAGAAGGAAGAGTGTTCATCTTATTTGCCTGTGTGTCTACTCTGGTGTGTTGAGGTAGTTTCGGGGGTGCAAAAAGATTTATATAGGTATCTATAAACCTAGTTGGAGAGGGAATATTCTCCTGCTCCTGAATTTTAACCGGGCGAATATCGATCGATGTTCCTGTTTGGGTGTCGATCGATGTGGCGATTGTTTTCTAGGCGAGGATGGGTATCGACCGATGTGGAGCGCCGTGACCGATGTTGGAAACGTGTTTTTGAACTGATGTGTTTCAAATCTTTCATCCTGCAAAGACATTTCTATTGCACGTTCTTTCCAATAATCCTCATCGTATTCCTCTGTATGTTCCTCGTTAGATGAAGTATTTACAGTGCAACTGCAAAATTTTCATGGAAACCACTGTCTGCCCAACTGCCTATGGAATAGTTATCATGTCCTCTCTTGCTTGGAGGTTGGAAGGCAAAGTAGGGGTAACAATGATTAGGTGGAGTGAAATGGTCAACCGGCAGCTTTACGTCGAGTGACCTGTTGTTGCGGTCATCGGTCACAGTTGACTGATTGGAATCGATCGATGGAAAAGTGGGGGTGACGATCGATTCCGAGTACTCTGTTTCGTACTCCGATTCATACTTTGCTCCACAATGACATGCGCCAATGAAGCTAAGTTCTTTCCCGTAATCCACAGAATTAATAACCTTTCTCTTAGGTCGGATGGGGTCGCACTGGATTTTGGGGTCTATGAGCGTCAGACATAATTTGTTTTTGTTCATGTCACATACGGCTCCTACTGTAGCTAGGAAAGATCTTCCAAGCAGAACTGAAGAGTTCCAGTTAAGCTCGATGTCTAGGACATGAAAATCTACAGGGACAAGGGCATTGCCAATTTGTAGCTCCAGATCTCGTATGATACCTCCTGATCGTTTTTCTGAAAGATCCACGAAGGTGAAGGATTCTTTTGAAGGTTCGATGGTCAAACAAAGTTGGTCTGCCATGATCCTAGGGAGGATACTAACTGATGCTCCTGTGTCACACATTGAATGGGGAAATTCAACACCCTTAACTACGCATGGTATTGCAAATTTCCCTGGATCACTCTTCTTCGTCAATGTGTTCTTGTGTTTCATCTTCTCTCTGACTTGATAAAACATTCTCCTAATGTCCTCCTCGGTTACCTTTGTTTCTCTGAAGAACATCCACAACCGGTGTGTGAAGTAAGCTTCATCAAAAGCTTTTTCGATTGGGATTCTGAGGACTCTTTTAGTGAAACCATCCATCTCTTTATCGTTAGCTTCCCTCTTAAGGTTCTTAGGAATCTTCTCCTTTCTTTTCCTTAACCTTCTCCCTTCAGTTTCTTGTTCTTCTTGAACTAGTTCTGCTGAACTATTTAAAGGGTTGGGTTTTGGTTCGTGTGGGCTAGCTAATGGTTTAGGTGGTGGTCTGAGTGCGTTGATATAATCATTATCGATTGAGGGTAACCGCACTCGGTATGTCAGAGGTGCCTATCGATCGATGGGAGGAGGGGTGTGACGATCGACGTCGGACACACTCTGTCGATCGATGGTTGGCTCAACCGATCGATCGATTTTATCATAGAAAGGGGAGGGTGGGTGAGGTTGCTTAGCTGCGAATTCCTCATGAGTTAGAATTCAAACTGCATTGCATTCGGTCGATTTAGCGGACGACGTCGATCGATTACTGGAGTAACCCGTCCATCGATCTTTGTCATGGTCAGTCGATCGATGCGAGTTCAGCGACATCGGTCAACACCATTGGGATCCGCCGAGACTCATGGAGCTTTCAATTTTGAAGTCTCCTTCCTCAAGCTTTTCATTTCTCACCACTTGGCAGAAATCATCATCTATGATGGCATTTACGTGGTGTTTCCCTTTGTCGGCTCCTGCCTCTCTAGCGAAAGCTTCTTGCCTCTTTATAGTCTCGCCCGTCTGAATTACTTGCGTTTCAAGTTTTCTCACCTGAGTCCCTAAGGTCTCGATTTTGGTGTTCAGATTGTTGTAGGCGGAATTTATCTTACCGTTAAAATCCACGGTGATTTGTTGTTGTCCCAACAGTACTCGATCAAGCATCTCTTCGATCTTGCTTTCCTGAGCCTGGGGTAGTGGATTTTGGTAGTAGGAGTTCGAGTAGCTTTTGCTGTTGTTCAAGGGTTTTTGAAATTGTGAACTTTGGTTACTTCTTTGACCATTTCCAAAGAAGTTTCTGTTTCCGCCTTGGTTTCCAAATTTCTGGAATCCGGTACCTCCGATGTAGTTCACATTTTCTTCTCCTTCCGTATTTGCTACTTCTCCTTCAGCTGAACAGACTTGCTTCATAAGAAGTTTGTGCACCACATCTAACTTAGCTCTTACTTCGTCCATCTGTTCCTTCCCGATAGAGGCTCTGGACTTCTTCGTTGAGTCGGTGTTTTGGTGCTGCTGCTGTTAGCAAGGTTTTCGATAAGTCTCACAGCTTCCAACGGATTCCGAGTAGTGAAGTTTCCTTCACTCGCTGTATCAAGAGCCATTTGATACTGTAAGGCGAGACCTCGGAAGAAAGTGCTTAGCAGCTGCATTTCGTTAAATACGTGGTGTGGACAGTCTTGCTGGAAGAACCTAAATCTAATCCACGCATCTTTGAAGGACTCTCCAGCCTCCTACGAGAATATGGAAATTTTGTTTCGAAGTTCTTCTGCACGCGCCTCATCGAAGAAGTTTTGTAAGAAAGCATTCTTGATGTCGGTCCAGGATGTTAAAGATCCTGTGGGTTGCTGCCTAAGCCAGTGCATCGCTTCTCCATTAAGCGTGTATCTGAAGAGCTTGCACAGCAGGTAATCTTCGGATACTCCTTCCATCCGAATAGCAGCGATTAGATCCTCGAACCGTTCCAAATGGTCCATAGGATGCTCGTGCGGTAACCCAGAGTAGGGTATCTGCGACACGAGGGTGTAGTATTGAGGCTTCAGCTCGAAATTCTGCTTCTGGATCTCCGGAAGTCGAATAGCTGATCTGTTGGAATAGTACTCATCTGGGCAATTGTAGTCGGCTAGTGGTTTCGATCAAGCGTCCTCATCTACAGGTTGAGCAGTTCCTGTAGTATTAGCATCAGAGATTACAGTCCCCTGAGCGTCTATTTTCTGACCTGTTGCATTACGCAGATGACCGTCCTGGTCATACAGGTGTCCGTTCTCGTCTGTGTTAGAATAATAATGTTTACCATTTTTGACGACACGGTATCGATCGACGTACGCGGTGTAGTATCGATCGTTGTCGAACGATTGGGATCGATCGATGATGAAGGTCTGGTGTCGGTCGACGGTTGGTTGTGCGTATCGATCGACGACGATGTTGTTGCGTCGAACGATGTGAAACGTTGACCTCTGTGGATGGTGCGTTCCAAGTGAGCAGGATTGTGTGAGAACAGCAAGTCTTTCTCCTTGTTGCTTCTGGTACCGCTGGGCATGCACCTGAAAAGACAAGAAAAGATAATTTGAAGGGGTAGAAAAGAATAAGAATCAATAAAACTTAATCTAATGGCGATCAAAGCTCCGTACGGCCAAATTTGATACCACTCAAATTACCCTAAAGAGTGTTACTCTCATCAAAAGAGGTTCAGATGTAGTACTTAGGGATCGAATCCACAAGGAGCTAGGGAACAATTAAATCTAGTGTTTATTAATTCTCAGGGTTGTAAATTGTTTAAATGAAATAGCAATAGTAACAAGCGAAGTAACTAGTAAACGTAACTTGGTTGGAAATGATATTAGATGCTAAGCCACTATTCAGGCGTTGGAGATTATAATATCTATAGATGCCTAATTGTTGCATGCATGATATGTTAGAGCTCAATCGCAACTCGGTGATCAGCTGTCATGTTTCACTGGTTAACAGGCTAGATCGTGTCTCAGCGGTTAGTATGTCGACAGCGAGAGAGTGTCGTCGATGGTCTATTGGGGCGTCGACCGATACACCTTGCCAACGTCGAGATAGTCAGTTGAGGACATCGATCGACGGGTTCTAGCAAGGCCTATGCGCGAGTATGATATGCTCTATTAAGATATTAGATTGGCGGTTAGCCCTCTCTAGCAGTCCTAATATGATAGATAGATGTCAGGATGGGATAACAAAGGTGCTTGAATTTGCAATCCGATGATAAAGTTCTAGTTAGCAAGGCTAAAACAAGCAATGAATACAAATCTATCATGAATATCACAACAAGGCAGATCTATAGTTTGGGGCTAATCCCACAAACCTATATGAACCCTGGATCTAATAATTGAACTACTCAGACATAGCAAAGCAATTCATAACAATGAAGAAATAGAAACTCATAGTATAGATGAAAAGAAATGATAACAAGGAGCTCCAATCACAAGTGATCTTCTCTCCAAAACTTGTAAACTCAAACTCTGAAACTGAAAAACTCCCAAAACTCTCAAACTCCCCTCTGCCGTCAAAAAACTTAGGCAGTATATAATCTACTAGGTTAAAAACTCGTCAGGGCATTTTCGTAATTTGGCTTGGCCTTGGGTTTTAAGTCTGTTGAATTCAAAATGTCGCGTGTCTGATGTCTTGACATCGATTGATGGTACTTGTGTACATCGATCGATATAAATCTTCATCTGTCAAGGCATCTCCTGGTATCGATCGTTAGCACTGATGCGCATCGATCGATTGTTCTTCCTCTCGTCGACCTAGTCAGCTCGGGTGAAATGTCCTTTAAGCTCCAAAATGCTCCAAAGTCATAGCTTTACTCCGAAATGCACCTGAACCTGAAAACATACCTAGAAGAGTAGAAAACATAGATATATATAAATAGTAAAACACTTATTTACCATGGATGAAAACGAGTCAAATCCAAGGTATATCAATTATCTACCAGTATCCTCTTCACCAGCCAATTCACTACAGTGAGCGATATAACCAGGGTGTCGTGATGTGTGGTGAGAACCTTTTCCTGCTCCTTGGCCGTGAAACTTATATCGTCCGTACCCAGGAG
This sequence comes from Brassica carinata, assembly GCA_016771965.1. Taxonomy (NCBI): domain Eukaryota; kingdom Viridiplantae; phylum Streptophyta; class Magnoliopsida; order Brassicales; family Brassicaceae; genus Brassica; species Brassica carinata. Next base: position 47,859,761 of record CM028700.1, read on the forward strand.
CAGGCGTTTCAGCTTGGCTGCCTCTAGGCCGTGCTTGGCGTTCCATGTGCTCTTCTTCGCGGCTGTGTGGCTTATACCGCTGATTTCTGAACCGCCCGAAATGACATGGATCACTCGTTCCTGTTTAGGTGGCGAGACGGGAGCAACTTCAGTGGGCTTTCCCGTTGTTTCCTTGCTTAGATGGCTCTTGGCCTTCTCGGAAAGGAACTCCCTGTGGTGTCCTTTCTTAAGCAATTCGTTGACCTCGATCTTAAGTGGTCTCAATGGAAGTCGCACCAGAGACGAGGGTTCCGGAAAGAATCGGGCGCTTTCATCTTGTGAGGCTACTTGACATGTTGGCCCATCTGCCTCAGAATATTGATCAGCTCCGGCCTTGAGACGAAGAGGTAAGAGATGTCTTGCCACGTGGACACTGCCATCTCTTCTGTCTTCTCGATCGGCCGGTTCTGGTATCTGCCTTGGTTTCTGTTCCAGGAATCCCTGGCTGGTCTTTGAGAGGATTTCTCGTCTCGCTCGGTTCGGTCTAGCCTAACGACCTTGGGGTCTTGCTTTAGCTGTGCCTTAGCACGCCTGGCGACATCTTCCTCCCATTTTACATGTGCCCAGGCTCGGGACATGACGTCTTCCATGGTCTTGCACTGATATTTGGTCAGCTCCTTATAAAGGTCCCCATCAGGGAGCAGACCTCTCTTAAAGGTAGAGATGGCAGTGGAGATGCTGCATTCGGGAATGGCCACCTTCTCTTGATTGAAGCGGGCTATGTAGTATCGCAGCGGTTCCACCCGGTGTTGGAGGATTTCGTAGAGGCTATCAGAGGTTTTCTCCAGGTCCATGCTGCTGGCGATTGTTCTACGAACTTATCGCTGAGAATAGCGAAGGAGGTTATGGACCTGGAGGGTACGTCGATGTCCCGTTGCAGAGTGGGTCCGTTCATGGTTGAACCGAACCCTTTTGATATACCCTGGATTTGACCCATTTTTATCCATGGTATATTACTATTTTACTATATATATATCTATGTTTTCTAGTCTTCTAGGTATGTTTTCAGGTTCAGGTGCATTTCGGAGTAAAGCTATGACTTTGGAGCATTTTGGAGCATAAAGGACATTTCACCGAGCTGACCACTTAGAGGTCGGCGAGGAAGAATAATCGATCGATACGCATCAGTCTGACGATCGATATCAGGAAATGCCTCGACAGATGAAGATCAATATCGTCGATGTACACATGTATCGTTGATCGATGTCAAGACACCAGACGCGACATTCTGGATTCAGCAGACTTAAAAACCAAGGCCAAGCCAAATTCCCAAAATGCCCCGACGAAGTTTTAACCTAGTAGAATATATACTGCCTAAGTGTTTGACGGCGAGAGAGAGCTTTTCTTTTCTAGACCTAGTTTTGTTACAAGTTTCATTTGGGAGAGCGATCATTTGTGATTGGAACTCCTTGTTTCATTTCCTTATCATATATTCTATGAGTTTCTATTTACCCATTGATATGAATTGCTTTGCTATGTCTGAGTAGTTCAACTGTTAGATCCAGGGTTCAGATAGGTTTGTGGGATTAGCCCCAAACTATAGATCTGCCTTGTTGCGATATTCATGATAGATTTGTACTCATTGCTTGTTTTAGCCTAGCTAACTAGAACATGATCATAGGATTGCATATTCAAGCACCCTTGTTATCCCATCCTGACATCTATCTATCATATTAGGATTGCTAGAGAGGGCTATACGCCAATTTAGAATCTTAGTAGAGCATTTTCATACTCGGGCATAGGCCTGGCTAGAACCCATCGATCGATGTCCTCAACTGACAATCGATCGATGTTGGCAAAAGTGTATCGGTCGACGTCTTAATAGACTATCGATCGACACTCTCTTGTGTCTGCATCTAACGGTGAGACACAAGATCTAGTCTGTTAACCGATGGTACATCGTGACTGATCACGAGTTAAGTGAATGAGCTCTAATATATCATGCATGCAATAGTTAGGCATCTATAGGAATTATAATCTCCAACACCTGAATAGTGGCCCTGCATCTAATATCATGCATGCAACAGTTAGGCATCACTAGTTACTATTGCTATTTTATTTAAAACATTACAACCTTTAGGATTAATAAACACTAGATTTAATTGTTCCCTAGCTCCTTGTGGATTCGATCCCTAAGTACTACATCTGAACCTCTTTTGATGAGAGTAACACTCCTTAGGGTAATTTGAGTGGTATCACCTTTGCATATGGTAGCTTCACGCGACTCCTTTGGGAGTGCTACATCGAGAATCCTTTGTCTGTATTGGGCGACATGGTTTTCCGGATCGCTGGTGCCATCATACGCCTTTTTGTTGGAAAGGATAACTTCCTGGGCATCTCGATCAAGGTGCTCTCATCCGTGAAAGGAGTGTCGGCATAAGAGTCGGGGTTGCTCTTCCGGATGGGGGGAGCTACCCATGGGAGCCTTTCTACCATGGACTGCATGGCATCGAGCCTCTTGGAGAACATCTGCTCCAGGTAAGCAACCATAAGAGACTCCGTTTTTGCTGCTCCCGTGGGTGCGTCCTTATCGGGTTCCGGCTCAGATTCGCTGTCTTCTACGTCGTAGATCTGAGCACCCCTAGCCTTTATCGCGCGTTGTTGCGTCCTCTTGCAACGTCGCAGGCGGGAGAGTCGTGCATGTTCCAGAGTTAGGTGTCTCCAGAGTTAGGTGTCTCCAGAGTTGGCATGGGTCGGATATGATCCCCGAATTAACGTTTTTTGTTACTTGTCGTATTGAGGGCTTGGTTCTCATCTCGGAGGTTAAGATTCTCCGATTCGAGCTGGCTGAGCTTCTCGGCGCTCTGCTCTAGTTGCTTAGAGTGTTCGTCGAGCTTCTCCTTCAAGCTCCAGACTTATGAAGAGAGTTCTGGATTCTCAGTAACTTCGACTCGAGCTCTGTTTAGCTCGGTTACTTGGCTTTGGATACCGTCGAGTTGCCTTTGGAGCTCGGCTTCTCTCGGAGTAGATTCGGTAGCTTGTTCTGCTCATCTACTACCATTATCACGTAGTTTAGATTACTCCCCTCCTTCTAGCGCCAAACTGTTAGGGGATTTTTGTGTAGGATCTTTGTGAGTTCCACGGAACGATGGACAAGGCTGGTATTATTATTGATTTGCAAGTAGTAAGGTAGAAATAGACGTTTTATTAGATCAAAGAGCTAAGTTTTGAGTAAGAACTCTAGTTCTAGCCACCTAGCTCTAATCTCTAAGTCTTGAAGTGTCGATCCCCTGCTCTAGGGTTTAGGCTCCCCTTATATAGTTGTTTAAGGTCGACCTTAGTCGGTTGGAGTAGGTTAAACTCTTCCATATTCGGAAATATGGAAGGTTCTCCTTATCAGAAGTTTTCATTTTTCCGGAGGAAGGGGGTTGTCCCTGGGACCGGACCCGGAATACTTTCAAGCGGGGATCCGGGGCGTCTCTTAGCGGGGACCCAGAGGCCGGTGTCCTGCCTGGGGTCTGGAGGAATTCTATACCTGAGTATTTTTCTCCAACAGACATGATCCTATATGATTGGATTCAGGGTTATGGGACATTGAGTAAAAGGCAGTTACCTAATATATTAACAGCAACAACAACAATATTTCTTTATGTTGTTGTTGTTTTACACAGATATAGTTATTTATCATCTTTTTAATCCAATGAATTTTTATTTTTTTTGACAACAACAAAGAGACTCATGTAGCCTCTGAAAACCAAAAAGGTTGCTCCAATGAAATTTAAAGTTTCTCTAGTAAATCTCTTTTTATATTATACTTAAAGAACTGCCGTGGAGTACATATATTAGCTCACATGAAAAATTAATAGGTAAAAAAAAATTGTACATATATTAGAATTGAAGAATTTACTTGCAGTACATATATTGTCAAAACAAAATAAGAAAAGAATAGTAAAAACACAGAAAAAAAAACAAAAGGAAAATGTCAAAATCATTTGATTTTTTTAAAACAAAACAGAAATACAAAAATTTAGTTCACATGATTCTAGATGATTGGATTCAGGGTTAGGAGACATTGAGTAAAAAGCGGACATTGAGATCAACAGGCCATGTTCGTTTGGTGATCGCTAGCGGCAGCGACCATAGTCAGCAACCAGCGACTGTCACTTGATGTCGCTGATAGTTTTTCGTTTGAAGGTTACACATTCGATCACAGCGGTTGATCCTTCTACTCCAGTCACAGTAACAGCACCAAACTCTGCTTCAAACATACTAAGAAACAAAAGTACCTCCAAACTCTGTTTGGCAAACTATGTTTGGAGGTACTTTGTTCTTATACTTCCTTGCACCTGGCCATTCATGTTTAAAACATAAAAATTCAGTACACATGAAAAATCAAGAAATTTTCAAGCTAATAAACTCATATTATTTAAAGCAATAATACTAAGAGAACAACGGTTAGTTGGTTCCTTCTGTATGCCTTAACTAAATCCCAAAACTAATATTTATAAAATAAGGCATCTCACGAATAAAGCATACACATAAACATTTCATTTATCTGTTGACCCCAAAACAATAAAGCATCTCACGACTTAAGATATTAAAAGCACATGAGGTTTTCTCAAAAAAAAATGCATGTGAAGCTCGCTAGAGTTAATTCAATTAACAGTGGTTGGTAATCTATCATGTATAAGCAAATAGGAAGTTAGTTACCGCTATGTGTTGATCCCACCAAGCATCTGGCATCTCCAACCTTCCCATAACACCATACACAAGCCCGGTTCTGTTGTGAGTCAGCTTCTTAAACTTGACATATGCTTTTCTACAAACATCAATCTTGTTCTTAAACATGTCCCATGTCCATTTCTTACTATATCTGTCTTCAAACTTCTTAGGGATGAACTCTCTTCCAACTTGATTTATGCCACCCCTTCGTCTGCTCCCTTTTCTTTTCTCTTCAGCATAAAGAGTAAGAAAATACTGACATTCTTTGTCGGTCCTGCTCTAAATAGCAAGTCTCATCAATAGACAGACAATCTAAACTAGCTGGAAAAAAAAAACAATCACAATACATCTAAGAAACAAGAGATGCATTAGAATCTTACATCATTAGCCATTCTTCCTGTCTAGTTGTGACTTATGTCCAAATTTGAAAACATAGGCCCTGAAAAGATAAATACAAAGAGAAGTTGCATAACTTAAAAGTATTCTGAAAATATATATTCAGTAAACAAAGAGAAGGATACATCATAACTTAAGTACAACAAGTGAAAACTACACAGCACACGAGAAGTTGCACAAACAACTAAACAAATTTAAAGAAACCAAACGGGAAGAAGCAACCACATATAATTGCTTGTACAAAGAACATAACAATAAACATCATATATTAATGCAGCCAAGAAAGCTTTCAAAACATAAGAATCACATGAATATTTTATCAACATAAAATTACTTTCTCAAACCATCATCGTAAGTCATAACAAACAAACAAAGGCAAAATATTTACCCTCAAACATAACCAGATTAAAAAACAGAGATTTGATAATCACAATCTTAAATCTAAAAGCAACCCATATCAAGAATCAAAAATCCCAACACATCCAACTTAATTAATCTAAAGAGGTTCCATTATCCTAACACAAAACGTTTAGAGAGAGAGAGACAAACCAGAGATAGAGAGAGAGAGAGAGAGAGAGAGAGATGATCGAGAGTGTTTCTCGGTTGCGGTAAGAGATCGAAGAGAGGATGACACTTTTCCGTTAAACTGAAGATAGAGATGATGGAGGCGTGAGTTTGTTAGGTTATGTGGCAATGTGTTGATTTTTTTTGGTCGCATGATTTTGGTCGCGCCAATAAAATTTTCAGCGGTCAAAATTTTTAATCGCTAAACGCTAGGGTCTGGTCGCTGCGATCAGTTGCTGAGCCCGTGACTGGTAAACGAGCAACGCTTAGACGCTGAAGTTGGTCGTTGGCGCTAGCGACCTCCAAACGAACAGGGCCTTAAGGCAAGAGGGTTCATGATTATGTCTCTTGAGGAACCATAATCGAACCGTTCTCACCTTTATAAATCAGATTGATTTCTCCATCTCTTTTCTTATAGTCTTTGTCTTTCCGATTTCATTGTTCCTTTGTTCTTTCTCCTTTTTTTATACTCCAAGAATCTTCTTTGTAGTTAATAGAAGCAATAAAAAAGAGTTAAAACCGATATAACAACCGATAACTTGATCATTCACATTGTTTAAAAAAAATACAAAAATACATAAAAAAAACCAAAAATAAAGTTTTGAGTTACCAGAACAAAGGCTAGCGAGACATAAAACTCTCTCCAAGCTTATCCCAATCAATATGTGAGACTTTGATTTGGGATAATTCCTCCTTTGCAAGGAGGAGCTTGGCCTCGAGTTTCTTCTTCTTGACTTCAAGTTGAAACTCCCCTTCTCCAACTCTTCAATTAACTCTATATGTGCCAAGATAGAGTTAGCTTCAAGTTCCACGGAGTGCCTTGCATCTTTGGCCTTTATTTGATCCTTCACCATCTGGATGATCGCCTTGTAGTGTTCACTTGTAGCATTTTTATCGTTGTGAAAATATTTATCCTGTGTTCGTCCAATGTTATGTTCTATCGGACTCTTCCTTTTCAAATATTGTCGTGGAAATGAAACTCCGATAGTGAGAAAAGATATTCAAGTTATTATCTCCATTAATCTCTCAATCTAGCCATAAGAACAACCATGTTTATTCTTTTTGTAGATAATCGTACCAGGAGGGAAGAACTCAAAATCTATCAATCATTGTGACAGATGAAGTCCTGAGATTTAGCCATAGAAGATTTAAGACATTTTATTTTTTTGAGACATCTTCCATGAATACCTCAACTCTTCTTTTGAATTAAATCAACCACTTTACTCTCAAACCTTGATTTTTCAATCACAAATAGGAATTTGCTAGATTTACATTGGTAAGATGAAATAATTACTGTTCTTCGAAAAATACTAAACAAACTCCGATGAGATTGAGAGATACTTATTTTCAATATTAAAGATTAAGATATGAAGATATAAAAAATATTGAAGAACATTTAAAAAAAAAAGAAATCCACAAACCGGAAAAGACAATCTGCCTAGCCGAAACTTATGTCCAATCTAAGTTGGACGTAGCAAAAAGCAAAAGACGACATATTTCCAAAAATGAATCATTAGCAAACTAGGTTTTTTCATTTAAATTTTTCCTTGTTTTTCCATTTTCGCAATAGATTAGAGTTTTGGCTTTATAAAAATTCATGTTGATGTCGAATTCTGGGTATTTCTATGATGTATAGTTCATTTTTGTTTTTGATTTAGGTTTTCCTTCTTCTACGATTTGTCTTGTTCTAGATATTTCTGATTTAGTTTTGTGTTAAAGAAGATTTTGGGTTTTTGATTTTAGGATTTTATTGTTTTTCATCTTCAGATCTGGATTAATTAGTACTTAGTAGTTCACAGTATAACCATCAGAACTCAGTCAAATTCAATACAACTAACTTAGTAGTTCGCAGTATAACTAGTAAAACTCAGTCGAATTCGACATAACTAGTGGAACTAGTAGAACTAGAGTCGCTTGTGACATAGGGTCACTTCAAGTTTTTAATTGGCCAAGTGGGTCGCTGCAAGTTTTTATTGTCGAAACGGGCCGCTAGGGGGGAGAGAAATAAATCGGTGACGAATTTGGCCTTATGACCCGTAATGTTCTGGGCCGTGACCCATGAAACTCTTGAAAGTGACCCAGACCAAACGACCCTAAGACTTAGCGACCCAAGCGGCCCAGAGGTTTTCACACGTGTGAGTTCGAATTTTTTTTTTTTTTTGTGGGTGACCGGTAGCAAAGGTTAAAGGTAATATTAACCATTCTTTTTCCCGCCGTTCACTGTTTTCTGATATTTGTGGTAATATTAATTATACTAATATGTTATAAAACGCTATCTGGGTAATGGTGAGAAGCAGCTAAGAACTGGTGTACAACTAAAAGAAGCAACCCTACGATAAGAAAATATTCCCATCCTCTGAGGCCGTCGATGCTTATCCACCGTAACTGAAAAGGATGGAAACAATTAGCGGTGGTCGGAACGTCGGGTCAAATAGTGGTGGCACAGGCAGTAAGGAAATCAGGACCAACACCGGCAAAGGTACAGGGTTTGAGCTTTAAGTTTCTGTATTTGTTTTTACAATTGTGTGCTTCCTCTATTTGGCAAATGACCCTAACGGGTGCTCGTGCTTGGACGGTAGGTCTGTGTAATTCTTGCATTGTGGTTATGGCTGGGAGGTGGATAATGTTTGACAATGGAGCTTGGGATTTCAAGATAGACAATGATAGAATTGGTAGAGCAGTCGAGTCGTCGAATTAGAGTCTTGAGGAGTTAAAGCGTGTATTCTAGCTGCGTATGGGCTTTTGGGAAGGGAAGTGTCAGCCAAGATGTCGTATTGGCTAAATGATGGAGAGAGTGAAATGGTGGGCCTAGTGGCTTCTCCCGTCGAGCTAGCAACGGGCAAAGATTTCAGGATTTTCAAGGCGCTTCACCGGGCAGACAAATCCGTCAATCTCTTCGTAACATTAATAGAAAGTGTTGGAGGAGAAATTATATTTCTAAGGTCGGAATGAGTATCTGGATCCAAATGAATGCACCGTTCAACCTCTTGATGAAGATGTTGCTTTTGATGGAAGTTCAGCAAATCGAAGAACGCTACAAACGCAACTCACCGGGCGGCATGGTTGCACGCCAAAGGACCAAGACAAAGCGGAGAAACTCTTGGCGGCGGGAGTGGGGCTAATTCAGAGAATTGCGAAAGCAAGAGAAGGGGAATGTTTGTGGAGATGACTTGGCAGTGGATAATAGAGAGAATAAGGAAGGCAAAGTCGAAGAAGGAGACGCAGAAAACGGCGCCGATTATCTACCTCAACAAATCTGTCTCATAGAAGATCTGAAACGCTAAGTGTTGAACAGGTTTCAGTGGAGAATGGAAATAATGGAGGAGCTCCGCGAAGATGTTGCTGCGAAGATGAAGCGATGATAGCGATTACGACTACAATGGATGGCATCATTATTGTAGAAACGATTGTGTGACGGAAGACGACGACGATTTTGTAGAAGGTCCAGGCAAAGGAAGAAGTGGTGGACAGTCTGGTGGGAAGGGTATTCGGCGTCTGGCGGTATTGGTGGCAGGGGCTGCAAAATCGTGTGGTAAGAAGCAACGATCACGTGGAGGTGGATATATATCCAAAATAACGATTCTTCGTGGAAATCACCGATCTAGCAAGAGATCTTTGATCACCCTCCAGATTGGACACGTATAACAGACCGAGGTAGGTGTTGATGTTGTTCTTGTGGCGCCCCTCAATCTAAAACGAACACACCCGAAAGTGACTGAAGATAATGATGATGATGCTGTTGTTGACACTCCTATTCCCCACCGCCACATTTCGGGTGAAGAAGTATTGACGAAAGTCGGAGATAATGTGAGTGGTACTCCTACGACGTTGGTTGTCGCCCAATCAAGCAACAGAGGCCGCTGAAAGTGGTGACATATGTCTCGAAACTCCCCCAAATCAATATAACACGCACAACCGTGAGCTCGAAGATGAGGACGATGTTGATCCTCATGTCACCGCAACTAGACAAGTTCAGGGTGGAGAAGCATTCATGAAAGGCATACAAGTACCAGATATGTATGGATATAATGATGTAGATGGTGTGTATAATGAAATGGATGGAAGCAGCTGCAACCCTCTTGACATTGACTTCAGCAAGAAGGATTCTGACATATACGTGGGAAGGACGTTCAAGCACAAAGCGAGTGCAAGTTGACGCTATTACCCACGCAATCGCCAAGGTGTGCACGCTTAAGCTCATGCATTGCAAGCGCCGACTCGCGGCGAAATGCTACGAAAAAGAATGCAAGTGGAGAGTAGTGGCTGTTCAACTCGGTGATTCTCCAACTTTTCTGGTTAAAAAGGCAATTCTGAATCATGTATGCGTAGCCGGCGTTAGAGGAAGTATAAAAACATGGTACAGCCAAAGTGCTTGCAGCTCTATTGCGTTCGAAATCTGAGAGGCTCTACTCGGGCCGCTGCTATGGAACTTCCGAAATGTTGTGAACGAATTCAACTATACATGCTCATACCGAAAGCTTGGAAGCGAAAGAACTAGCGATTGCATCTGCTAGCGAACGAGGAGGATTCATACAAGATGCTACCACAGTACTTCCATGTACTCAAGCTAGCAAATTCTGGAACAATCACCGATATTAAAACAGAAAAAGACAAAGAAGGAAAAACAAGGTTTAAGTATGCTCATGTCCCCGAAAGCATGCATCGATGGATGGAAGTACCGAGGAAGGTGCTAGTGGTGGACGGCACCCACATGTTTGGAAAGTACAAAGGTGTTTTGCTAAGTGCCAGCGACAAGATGCTAACAGCCAGCGTATTCCGATTGCTTTAGCGGTATTGGAAAGCGAGAACACAGAATCTTGGACATTGTTTTTCGAGAGGTTATCTACTATTGTAGAGGATGGTTCTGATTTTAGTATAATATCAGATAGATGCGCAGCAATTTTCGCAGCGAAAGATAAATGGTACCCACGCGCACACCATGGTATTTGTCTCGCATAACCTCCAAAGTAACGCTAATGATAAGTTTAAGGGGCTGCAACGAAAGCAATGGTTGGCAGATCCGGGGATGCGTTCAGAGTTTCGAGTTTAAGGAGATAATGAAGCTTATTAAACTGACGGATTGGAGATGCTGGGATTATTTGGAGAAGATCGACAAGAAGCTATGGACACGTTCACATTTCGAAGGGGAGAGATTCAACGTGATGACTTCTAACGCTGCTGAATCGTTGAATAATGCTCTTCTGCCCGCTCGTGATAATCCTATAATGGCATTGTTCGAGTTTATTCGCCGGAAGCTGTGTACATGGTATGTGAGCAGACGCACCGAGATCAGTAAGATGAAGGGAAATGTTCCAAATAATATTCAAAAGATACTTGTCGAACAGCTGGTGCTGTCAACGGGCCTTCTAGTTATGCCATGTTCGACTTGGTTATTTGAAGTTACGCACAGGCCAACTAATTTTGGTTTCACGGTTGATCTGGATAAACGAACTTGCACTTGCTTCGAATTCCAAAAGCTTGGTTTGCCATGCCGACATGCCATTGCTGCTGCTTCTTGCCGTAATATGCAGTACACCATGTTTGTTTGCAAACACCATCTCAAAGAGACATGGGCTGAAACAGTTAGAGGTACCATACTTCAGGTTCCGGATCCAAAGGATGTTGAAGTGCCAGCCAAAATACTAACGGTTGATCAAAGAGAATAGTAGTATTGTGTTGTTATTTATCGAAAAGGGTTTTCATTTCGTTTATCTTGTAGAGTCCACTTGATTGTGGGTTTTTCCAATGGATCGATGAGGAAGAACCTTTCGGATGGCAAAAGCAAGCTCTGATTGAAGCTAGAGACGAAATTTCTGAACAAAAGCGGACTATCATGGAACTGAAGAAGACCATCTCGCACCTCCAGAGTGATTTGGGCAAAAATGCAGAAATAGAGGAAGACATCATTAACGGGTTTCTAAATATGTGAAGAGATGTTTAATTTGTCCTGCAAGCTTGTATTTTGGTATCTCAACATCTGTTGTAAACGTGTTATAACCTATGAATTATTTATGAATTAGTTATTTAAATTTGCAAAGGTATTGATCCAACAGAAATTATATGTAGTATTGGGATCGAGGAATTACATTTGGGAGGAAACGGCAGATGTTAAAACATAAATGACATAGGAGAAAACCAGAGAGATTTCCCTGTCAATAATATTTAAAGGATGTTTGAAATGTTGACGCAAATCCAAAATAGCCTACAGTTTTTGCAATCACCTTCTAAGTTATCTGCGTAATCATGGCCATACACGCATCTGGGTGTCTTGATAACGCCATCATCCGGGAACTTGAAAGATTCCCCATATTTGTTGCAGTTCAGGTCTTCCGCTCCAAAGGCTTTCAATTGGTTCTCTATGGATTCTCCCATTTCAGAAGTATCATCCGATCGAAGGTCATGGTGATATGCTGCGAACAGCTGAAACACTTTGCTCGCTTCCTTGTCGTTGCCAAGACAAACTTTGAATATGGCGACAGCTAGGGTTGAGAATCCATGCATTGGGACATTTGGTTCTAATATTTTAATACTCTCCTCAAGTCCTATGCTCGGTGCTGTAAGGAGACCTTCATAGTAGATTGCATTTCTGTTGCCAGCACTGACACACTTGAGATGAATCTCCCGGAACTGACAACCTTGGCGTATTTGACATGTGACGAACCCGTCCTCCATCTCACTAACATCGCACTTCTTCAAGACTGAGGGCTCGTGTGCGAGGGCGTAACCGCGTTTTCCAGCCCGCAGAAAAGGGCCAAGATTGTAAAATGATTCCTCTCCGACAAGCTCAGAGAGATTTGGGAGTACGTGAGCTTCCATACTATTGGGGTCACTTGTTGGAGTTTTTTTGTGGTCTGTTTTATGGTAGGTATGAGAGGGATTATAGAAATTTAATAGACAGGGTTGTAGAGAAAAACGGTGAGGTTAATACGAGAATTTATTGTCCCACTCACATTTGAAACCTAACACCGCCAAATCATGTTTTAAAGGGTCAATAAAAATCCATTATTTCGCTTTGTTTGTAAATAGACATCGGTCTATCATTTCTTTACTTATACAGTTAAAACAACGGTGTACAAGATTTAAAAACCAAACAATGCGTTTTACATAATATAATACAAAAACCGTTACAAGGTCTAAGAAAGTCAATACATATGGTTGATGTGAAATGTCAGACTTGGTGTGCATCATTACGACAATGGTGTACGATGTTTAAAGACCAAACAAAACGCTTCACTTTATATTGTACACCAAACGCTACAAGGTCTACCAATCGACAATACATGTAGTTCATTTTGTTCAATGATGTGACTTTATATAAAACAATCAAACATCACGACAAATTCTAATTATAAAACAATAACATTCGCAATCATTTTGTTCAATGATGTATACCTTCGAAAGTAAGAAGACAAAATCAAATACCGGTCTATACAGTCTTTACATAAACCATTACCATGAACAGCTATGACTTGGTGTGCAACATTACAACAACGGTGTACAAGGTTTAAAACCAAACAAAACGCTTCAATGAAGTTACAACAGCATTACAACAGCGTGTACGAGGTTACAAGGTCTACCAAAGTCAACACATGTAGTTGGTGTGCAGCGCTTTAACTCAGGTGTACATATCTACAAATACCAAAGTCAATACCGATAAACTTTTTGTTTCTCGATGATCATAAACGATAATCACACAAAACACCATAAATATACCATTAAGTTCCATTTGGTTCACACAAAAATAAGTACCATTGTTCAACAACATTTTGACAACGAAAACAACTTCAAGTTTACTCATTGTTTACTTTAGCATCGCCTACTAATTCTTCATAAGCAGTCCATTGCATACTGCTCTTGAAATCTGTCAACATCTTCGCGGTAATCCGACTCATTTCCTCCGTTAGGCGGCAGCATGCATCTCTATGAACTTGGCAGCACATGCCCCACGCCACCCCTTTGTTGTGATAAATACCTTCTCGCGGCTCTAAGAGTAAATTCAAGACCTTCCTTCACCTTATAGCATTTATGCCCGCGATATTTTTCTAATATATAAGGCAACGACTGTACAACCAACACATATGTCCTTCCGCAACCTCGATCTCAGTATGAGGAACATAGGAATCAAATACCGCCACATGACCTTCACCAGCTTAATGCAGAGACCAACCAGTGATCTCCACCCCATTAATCGGGTGTACACTGTGTCGACATCGCTGCCAAGTCCCAACTTCATTTTCTGCCCTTGCTCTTTCCTGTCACATACTGTGCTACGTTTTCCCTCATTCGAACCACAGCTTATCATTGTTCCGCTTAAAGGCACTCCAGTTTTACTTAAAAGGTTTTATAAAGTACTGATCCAAGATCACCATCCTCTCCTTTTCAGATAACTACGACGCTTCCACAACATGTTCATTATCACATGCATGTGCTGTCCCAAAAATATGTAACAAATATTAGTTACATAAGGTGACTGTCAAAGGTATAATGTGACGACGATGCAGAGCTTAATAGTACCTTGTCGACATCCATTTCCGGTTCAGCAATTTCAAGGAAGAAGTGATTACACACGAGTGACCGTAGCTGCTATCCCACATCCTGCAAATTTAACCAACAATCAGGAACTTATGCACGAGTGTATGTATATAACCTTAAAAAGAGTTAGAAACTTACCGCCGGGTTTTCCTCAAAATTTTGGCAAACTTTAAACCGTGCTCGATTCGCTTTGGCAATGGGCTTATACTCAACCTTCTCCTCGCTCTTAAACAACTTTTTCACCCTTGGGTCAGGTGTACACTCCAGAAATCTTGCTGGATCTCATGCGATGCCGCTACCACCACCGCCCACATCTTCGAGTCCGTGATCCGCTTTCACCACACGCATCACGGGTTCTCTTGTATCTGGCTATCGGTGGACATGTCGTCTTTACAACTGTCATATCTCTTCGCCCTCCGCCCCTGTAATTCAGCTGATCTCCTTAACACTTGCCTCAACACCCGCTTTGGGAGGAACAACTTTTCCAACCGCCCACAGGCTTTGAAACTCCATATTTGATGTTTCAACGGAGTCAACAGATTGGGGCTGTTTGTCTGCCGTCCTCGCTTCTTCTCCACTGTTAGGATCCTCCTCAACGAACTCACCACCGTTGTCGGCACCCGTTTTCTAGATGGAGTCAGTAACCTATGTCAACAGTGTACACCAAAAATAAAATGTGGATGTGTACACCAATAATAAAATGCACACCACCTGCGCCAAAGTCAATCCGGCCGTTGGTGTCATGCAGCAGCCACCGACTGCTTTCTTTGGCTGTGCACCCTCCCACCCTCGTTGCCCTTATTTCCTGAAATTTCAAATCAGTTAATTACGCTCTCTGAGAATTGTCGAACAACAACAGACCTAAATCATTGCCTAAGATATAACTACCTCGTCCGCCCCCGGGATTTCAGAGTTGATCTCCTTCACAAGTGCCTCAACAAACCCCATAGAGCAGAGACTTGTTCAAGCCTCTCCATCATTCTGATTTGATGTTTGACCGACTCACCACCGTTGTCGGCACCCGTTTTCTAGATAGAGTCAGTAACCTATGTCAACAGGTGTACACCAAAAATAAAATGTGGATGTGTACACCAATAATAAAATGCACATCACCTGCGCAAAGCCAATCCCGGCCGTTGGTGTCATGCGAGCAACCACCGACTTCGTTTTCTTTTGGCTGTGCATCCTCCCCACCCCTCGCGTTCTTATTTCCGAAATTTCAAATCAGTTAATTACGCCTCTCGAGAATTGTCGAACAACAACAGACCTAAACCATTGCCTAAGATATAACTACCTCGTCCGCCCGGGATTTCAGAGTTGATCTTCTTCACAAGTGCCTCAACAAACCCCATAGGAGCAGACTTGTTCAAGCCTCTCTCTATCATTCTGATTTGATGTTTGACCGACTCATAGCCCACCGGTGGAGCACCTACCCATTTTGATGGCCCTCCCACCTTCTCGAGCACTTCTTTCCTGCATTAAACTGCTATCAACGACTTCATGTAATGTACAACAATAATGCATCAAACTTAATGTGACAGATATAACTACCGCCTATGATATAATCAGTAGCGACACGCTTCAATTCCGTGGATGCAACCTTAGATTTCGAGGAGGGGTTTCCATCCCATGAAGGATGAAAGGAGCGACTACCAACCGAACTGTAACAGTTCGCTTTGTTTTCTCCCATGCGACGGGGAGCCTTGCTCATACCGCAGACGCTGGGTTTCTTTCCTGCCATGCCATCGGGAGGTTACCGCATGCTGGAAGGTAGAAGAAATCGCAAATATTCACAACTATTGTTATTACCACTACTTAGCCAAACACTACACAACTAATTAAGATGCAAACGAACCTCTGCTGGTAACACATAGACTCAGGCTCAACATCTAATACATCTCCAAACAGACGAGGGCATTCGACAGGTTTCTTGCTGCTGACCATCCCCCCAACGCCAAGTTAGAAGTCTAAGCAATAACACAACAATAAAACTATCTATCACATTACCTGATCGCTTTGTTTCCGCTGATGGTGGAAACGAGCATTGTCGACTCGCTTTTGCATGATCATCATCATTCGGTGACCACTTTCTCTCGATGAGGGTGGGTTCTTTCTACTCACTTCCTGGAAAACGCAAAGGTGTCAGGACAGTAAATGACCACGAATTTGTATATTATGCGAAAAAGAACTTCGGCATAACCTTTGTCACCTCCTTTCGACCTCCGTGATCGACGCCGAGGCAACGTTTTCCCAACAAGCCGAAGTGCCAACCGTTTTCCTTTTTCCCCTTCATGTTTCGCCTCGGTTTCACTCACAATACTATCATCGAGACGGAGGCGACGCGACCTCGCGGATCATCCATCGCCTCTTCCTAGCGCTATGCTTGTTCTCGCAGACCCAAACTCTTGCAAATCAGTGTCCGCGAACTCTTCAATACTGTTCTCCATCCCCTTAAACCGCCGATATCCAATGTCTTAAATTTTCATGTGTACACCTCTCGAGCATTGACGATTCTTCTCCGCTGTTTTCGTAAGAAGAAATATCTTCAACTTCAATGAGCATCAGATACGCTGTCGCAAATTTCTCCGGGCGCACGGGAGTGGGACAAGCTCCTCCTCCTCAAGAGCGCCCGAACCTTAAACTTTGGGAAAACGACTGGTCACCACCGAAAGTCCTCGTGTTTGAATGTTTCCCCACAAAGCAACTTCGCACCAAAGAAGTAACTTGCCTATCTTCATTCTGGTCCACCAACATCAGCCGCTCCTCATCAGGAATCACGGTGAAGTGGACAGAGAGCTGCGACAGCAAAAGCAATGGAAGACACGTTAACCCCAAAAGCCGTAACCGCTTTACTTCATCAGATTTTTGCATCCGCTGTATTTAAAACAAAGGGAAAACAAACTTACGCCTGGTCTTCCTCGACAACCACTATTTCGCTGACCGTGAGAATAGTCGACGGAGAAGAGCAAGCTCGGGGAATCAATGAAAGTGGCGGTGTTCCCTGCGTCGAATTTTCTCCATAGCGAGGCACAGATCAAATAAGAACAACCGCAGAGCAATTGGAAACCCATAGCAAACTGTTGTCTTTTGCGATAGCCGATCCGCATCACTTGCGGATTCTCACCTGGTGTAACAACAAGGGGAGGCAGGAACGCTGCACGGTCGCTAAGAACGACTCTCGACCCCACGGATACGCTTAAAAGCTCTCAACGCCCGACAAAGATCTCAACGCATTCGGCGCTAGTTTAAGATCTTTGCTACCGGGCGAGAACACCATCAACCAACGCGATCGAGCCAAAGGAGCCGCTTTCCACAGCTAGATATTCATTTCCCAACATGCAGTACACTCATGATCGTTAACTTACCGACAGCCGACAAAGAGCTTGTTCCACATCGTCGGAGGAACAGATTCGGATGCTTCGAATCCGAACATCGAAAGCTCCGCAGTTCAAACCTGTAACGTCTCGGAATTCATCCAGCAAGAAACAGAGTGGATTGGGCCCGAAGTTGAACCAGAACTCGTGTCTGCGAGCCGTAACTAGCTGTCGGCCGAGGAGGCAACGATGAGCTTCTTAGAGTTCTCGCAGCGCATAACGGAAGCTCAAACAGCCCCCTAAACCGAAGCCATCAAAGTGTCCATCGCATCCGTCCCCTTAGAGCAGCAGCAATGTAACCGATGACGGTGATTTTGAGTAGATGTTTACTCGCAACTTTGTCGGCACGCACTATATGCTAACAGTCCCCGGCAACACGATGAAGGCAACCCATCGAGAATTGTCCCCACGAGGAATCACCACCACCGGGCCGCCCTCGATCCGAATCTACAAATAGAACAAAATCGATAACTCAAATAAATGGCTTCGAACACAAAACGGTGTAGACTAATCATTACTAAAGAATCTGTCTGATGACATGCAAAGACGGAATCCACATGAACGGAGGTGGACGAAACACATACCGGATAAGCTGTTGTTTTGCGTGAGGGCGCCCGAGCTCCTTGCCGAGGATCTGGTCCGACGACGAACGGTTGTCCGACTTAGCTTGGACTTCGTCATCACTGCAGGCGTCGTCTGGGGTCTAATTATCGCCGGGGAAGATTCTCCAACGGCTGCGACAGGCTAGGGAATACAGGTGGATCTAGGTCGAAAGTCGAACAGTCCTCTAAGACTTTCACAGTAAAAGAATTTACCGGCCGCGCTTACCAAAGGTAAGACGACGGTTAATGACCCGGTTTTTCGGGAACCGGGAAAGTCTCCGAAATTCTCACGTGCGAGAGGGGAGTGGCACTTCCGATATTCCGCAGCTGGAGAAAGGATCGTTTCGTCTTTTGCTTTCAAGTTGCATAGGGTCACAAATACACGCGACCCATTTGCCGAATAAAAACTTCGCGCGGCCCAAAGCCCGAATTATAAACTCGAAAGTGACCCACTTTGCCAATATTTTCAGTAGAACTAGTATAACTCATTAGAACTAGTATAACACAGTAGATCCAGTATAACCCAGTGGAACCAATACAACTCAGTAGAACTAATACAACTCATTACAACTCAAGAAAATTCAATTCAACTCAAGAAAACTATGTCAAGATAACTAAAATTTGATCAGTTAATGCGTAGATAACTAAAATTTGAAATTTAAATATTTGAAAATTCAAAATTTTAAAATTTTGAAATTTTGAACTTTGAAATTTCAAAATTTGAAATTTTCAAAATTACTTTAAAAAAAATAATTTCGAAAAATACAAAAAGGTAAAATCGGATATTCAAGTTTCATTAAAGAGGAAAGGGGCATAGGCGATTTTTTTGAGGGAAATGGATTTTTAATTTAAGGGAAATTGGGTTGTATGACATGAAAAAAGCTTAATTCACAGAGTAACCAATTTCCCTAACATTCCTATATACACTATTACATTTATATAATACTACTGTAGTAGCCCTCCTTTTCACCGGCTCAACTTTCAAAGGAAAAAAAAATTAATTAATGATTATTGATTGTGAAAGATAAAAATGTGGTTCTTTGTTGCTCACACACACTCGCAAAATAAGTTTGTTATTGCTGATATTTGGAAAAGTGAATAGATTTCTCATTTTGAGCGACAAAGACGTTATGTACTACTTTGTCGGAAAGTTTTGTAGAGGAAATAACTGGTTTAGGAAGCTTTGTTTGTGATAGTAGCGAAGACACTAGAACATATACGTATCTGAATTTACAGGAAATCTTTGTTGTATGTGGGAGAAGATGAACAGTTTTTATTATTGTATTCTATTATGTGCATATAAAATAGAAATGTATATTTTGTTATGCATTCTATTCTGTTACTATATTATTTTATCATGTTCTATTCCATTTTTTGGTTAATAAAAAGTGTTCTATTTTTTTTAGAAATATAGTTTGTAATTTTCTTAAATTCTAACTATCTTTACATGTATTTGTAAAAATTGTATTTTGATCTATATTGTATAGTTTAATATTACATAATATAATTTAATATTACATAATAATATGTACTTTTTAGATTTTGATATTTGGCTTTAGGGTTCATATTTGGGTTAGGGTTTAGTGATTAGAGATTAGGGTTTAGTATTTAGAAGATGAAGGGGTATGATTGGGGTCATCATTAACTTCTTACATGCAATCACATAGATTTCATAATTTCACCATTATGTACTATGTTATTTATTTTGTTCCATTCTGTTTGGGTTTATGGTTTATATTTGGGTTTAGAGTTTAGACATGGGTTTAGGGTTTACTTATTTGAGCTTAGTGTGTAATATTCAGGGGTTATGGGGGATTATGGATAACTATAGTTGGGATATGTTTAGTATTTAAAGGTTGTAGGTGGGGTTATAATCTTATATTATTTCGATGATTTGGAATAGAATACGCGGAGCATATATATGTGGTTAAAAAATGTATACGTGGATGACTTCACCAAGAGAAAGACGTCGTCACCTAATTTCTCACTTGCAACTGGAAACCTTTTAATCGACGGGGCATAACCGGATAAAATGGGATACAAATAAATGTATGACATTGAATTATATCAAAATCAATGTTACTTAACTAATTTATCTCTCAAATATGGCTATTCCACAGCCCTTTAATTTAAGGAAATTGCCAAAAATGACTCAAAACTTGATTTTGAATACAAAAGTGTACCTCAAATTCAAACAAATGCAAAAGTAACCCAAAAGCCTTGTGAAATTACAACAGCCCCCTTATGAACAAAAAATTATTCAATTTTACCATTATAACCCTCCGTTAGAGAAGACTTCTTTGTAAGTCTTCTCTACGATGTCTTCTTTGTAAGTCTTCTCGTTCAGTAGATCTTAAAAATAATTTTCTAATTTTATAAAAAATATTTTGATGGGTAAAAAATTGAAATCATGTATAATAAATATTTCTCGATGATAAATTTAGTTCATCCGAAATTGAATTATTTTCAACATAGATGAGTGAATGTATATTGGCTCATGAGCCATTGGTTTAGAGTTTGGTAACATAGGTTATAGTATTGTATGTATCTTTAGGGTTAGATTCTGAAATCTTACCTTCATTTTCTTTCTTTTTCTAATTGACCCCCATATATGTGTTGTTGGAGAAAAATACCCCGGAGAAAAATACCCCGGTATCATTTCCTCCAGCCTCTAGACAGGACCCAGACCCTCAAGTCCCCGATAACGGAACACTACAGGTCCCCGCTAGAAGGAATCTCGAGTTCGGTCCCTGGAACCGAGCTCCCTTCAAAGAAATGGAAAACTTCCGATAAGGAGAACCTTCCATATTTCCGAATATGGAAGAGTTTAACCTAATGGAACCGACTCCTAGACGACTATATAAGAGCTACTAAAACCCTAAAGCAAGGGTTGACTTCTCCAAGGCTTAGAGACTAGAATTAGATGGCTAGAATTAGGGTTCTTACCCAATACCTTGTAACCTCGCTTTTTCTTGCTTGTTCTATCAAATAAAAGTCTCTTCAAGCCTATCTCTTTATTATCCTCTCTAAATCCTCACGAAATACAGATGAATACCCTTAGTTTACTAGCTTGTCCATCGTTCCGTAATACTCATAAAGAGCCTACACAAAAATCCCCTAACAGTTTGGCGATAGAAGGAGGGGAGTAATCTAACTACGTGATGATGGTGATGGATGAGCACGGCAAACCAACTAAAGATGCTCAAACAACAGCTGAGCTTCAAAAGCAAATAGACGGCTTGCAATGCCAAATCAGTGACATACACCGAACTCGGGAGACTACCAGAGCAAACCCGGCCTCTCTTCAGAAGTTCAAGGTCTGAAGGAGAAACTTGACGAACACTCCAAACAGCTGGAGCAAAGCGCCGAGAAGATAAGCCAGCTTCAGTCGGAGAACACTGTCCTCCAGGACCAGAACCAAGCCCTCAACACGGCAGGCAACAAGAAGCGTCGTCTCAATACCCGAATTTGGCCCATGGGAAACCTGAACACTCCCAACTCTGGAGAAGGTACAACCGATACACCTCCTACGTCGGGAGTAGCTGGGGCAACTCGGAATCCTCAAACTCACGACCTGGAAGAGAGCGATTCCGAGCCAGAACCCGAGAAGGTAGCACCCGAGAGGGCTGCAGCGACAGAGTCCACCATAACCGCCTACCTGGAGCAGATTTTCTCTAAGATATTTGACGCCATGCATTCCATGGTAGAACGCCTACCAGGAGTAGCTCCCGCAATCCGGAGGAGCAACCCAGATTTCTACGCCGATACCCCCTTCGTGGAGGAAATCGCCTCAGTCGAGATGCCTAGATAGTTCTCCTTCCCCAGCATCAAGATGTATGACGGTACTGGCGACCCCGACTGTAACAGCCCGGAACCGTTCTAGGCATAGGTCGAACCACCGGCCAACAATAAAACAAGAACATGACCGACGGCCCGACCGTCTACCAAGGTTCAGGAGAGCTACAAGACGGGTTAACGGGCAATCCAGCCAAAGTTACAAAAAGTGCAATTCGGAACTAGGCCAGGCCACCCACTAACACGTCCCGTCAGACCAAAGCCTAAGGCTTCTCAACCCGTACTTTAATCTGACGTTGTGTTAGCTCGGACAAGCTAATATCAGAACAACAAGGCATTTGCACAAAACATTCGCTTTATTTATTTTATATAATATCTGGTTTACAATACACAAAATATTATACAAGTGGTGGCATGCCAAGAAAGCGAAAGTACATACTTATAGTCTGAAAGCGTCTTAAGCAAAAAGATGCAAATCTACACCAGCCAGCCTAGCCTCCCGCGCCTTCTACAAGCTCACTACTGGTCACCTGAAAACAACAACGAGTGAGGAGTGAGTAATCTAGCATTACTCAGCGAGTTACAATCCCCAACTAACAAAAACAACCCCTCGCTATCCCACCCCAAACAATCTAAAGCGAGAGGTTCACCTAACAACACAATTCAATAACAATAAGCAATATCTGAAATACGCAGCGGCAAAAGAGAGCAAGATAACTAGCATTATGCTAATTACTAGCATTATACGAGGTCTGAAGGAACACTAACTCACCCCAATATGCCATTGTGGGTTACACAAATGCTATCGGCCAATATACGACTAATACTAAACCCGGTAATATAACACATGGTTCCTAGTAGTAGTCACCACAAAATCAACACATCTACCTCAAACATGCCTAGCAGTGTGGGTTACACAAATGCTATATGGCCAATATATGATTAATAATAAACCCGGTAAAATAACACAAGGTTCCTAGTATTAATCGCAAATTTACACAATCAATCATATTCCAGAATCTAGTATAAAGACTAATTCCATAATACCTAACTATCCACAACTTAGCGATATCATCTAGCATTCTGCATTCGCTAACTAACCAATCAACCTAACCATTAGCATGCTACTACGGTTCTCAAGCAATAACAAGCATGCTATCAACTCAATCAACATAACCTCAATTATTAACTAGTCAAACCGTTACTCAGTTACACCCGGCCTCCTGCCATTATCCAACTTCCAAGTAACGGGACCCTGCATGAAAACAACTCAGCAATCAATTGATTATAACTCACAGTTTTTGGTTGACCGTGGCCTTGACCCCAAACCCGACTTCTGCGTTCCGAACCCTTTCCCGACCTTCACAAGTAGACCCACGTCTGGACTGATCTCCACTTGAACTGGTCTCCACTAGAACTGATCTCTCTTCACTTGAACAGAACCTTCTCCAAGTGCTGACTCAAAATCGGCAGAGTAACTATTCTCGAAAACTGCCTAAATCGCTCGAAAACTATCGAAACTCGATCTTACTTTCTTTGCTTTCTCTTTATGTATTGAAGTAGGTTTGATGTGTTCTGGATGGGTTGAAATGAGAGGGGGTCGTGGTCTATTTATAGGAATCAGCAACCAATCAAGAGCAAGCCGTGTGGCAGCCCGTGTGTCGCTTCGCATGGCTCCGGACGCATGCGCGGCGGCACCTCGTGCTCCACTTGTCCTTCAGCATGGCCTGCTCACATGCAAGGTGACACCACGCCCTATACCTGTCTGGATGCATGGCCTGCTCACTTGCAAGCTGACACCATGTCCTCCACATGTCTGGCCGCATGGCCCGGTCGCATGCATCGCGACACCTCGTGCTTGGCTTTTCCACCTCGTGCTCCACATGGCTGGCTGCATGCCTCAGTCTCATGCAGGATGACACACCCACGTCCAGATGGCCTGCTGAATGACTGAAGTGCATGCAGGTCGACTCCCCATCTCACACATGGCTGGCGCGTAGCCCGATTGCATGCATCGCAACACCTCGTGCTTGGCGTTCCACCTCGTGCTCCACATGTCTACTTGCATGTACAGGTTGCATGTACTGCAACACCTCCTGCTTCCCTTGACACACACACTGTCAAGATCCTGCCACCACGTCCTGAACGCATACACATCAAGCCACCTCGAGCTTCTCGGTCGATTCGGCCGATTCCGGCCTTTCCGGTGAATTTTCGCCTTCGATAAATCCCAAATATTTTTCTATGCCTGTTCTGATGGCCTGAGTATTTTTAATAAACCCTACTGGGACTCTGATCTTGAGGAAAAATATTTACCGAGCTTTCGGCTTCTTCGAAAAATTTCAGAATACCGAAATTTAGGGTTTTTCGCCCAATTTCCGGTCTTCCTGATGTGCTTCCTAAAGTGTCTTGCTTCAAACATCATTTGAATCAATCTACTACATTGTCTGACCATTGTCTAGTGGCATACTTGACTCATGGTTCAGACAAGAACAATCTGATCGTCCGCGACTCGACCACCCAAAGGATACTCGACCATTCTTATTATTATTATTTTTTTAAAGGGTTTCTACATTCTCCCCCCGTTAACAGAATTTGTCCTCGAATTCTAAGGCTCTGAGGGGCCTCCTTCTTCCATTACAACAACCTCTCGGAAAAATTCTGGGTGATCGGTTTTAAATCTCACTTCATCCTCCCAAGTAACATGAATCCTGTTTTGTCTTCCCCAAAACACTTGTACTTGAGCAATCTCAAGATTTTTGAGCTTCCGAATACGCCGTTCTCCTAATCTGATTGGTCCTTTCGGATACGTAAGGTTTGTCTCCAACTCCTTGATTCTCTTGGGCTCAACAGCACTTGGATCCCGTATATGTTTCCGAAGCATGGAAACATGGAATACTGGATGTAGATGCATATCTGCTGGCAGATCCAATCGGTAAGCTACCTCACCAACTTTCCCGATGATCTTGTACGGACCAATGAATCTGACCGACTGGTCTGCGTACTTCTTCTGACGGTCCTGAGCCTTCTTCATGTTGGCCTGAATCGTTTCCAGTTTAATCATTCTTCTTTCGCCCACTTCCGTCCAACACATAGGCGTCTTGCATGGCCTTCCGTATAACGCTTCATAAGGTGACATCCCTATGCTCGAATGATGACTGTTGTTATACGAGAACTCAACCAACGGTAAATGCTCCTCCCAAGTTCCTGCCCAATCGAGAATACACATCCGCAGCATGTCCTCGATGGTCCGAATGGTCCTTTCCGTTTGGCCATCTGTTTCTGGATGGAACGCCGTGCTTCTGTACAGTTTAGTTCCCAAGGCTTCTTGCAGTGCTTCCCAGAATGATGCCGTGAACCTTGGATTCCGATCTGAGACGATGTCTGAGGGTACACCATGTAACTTCACGATTTGGTCGATGTACAGCTCGGCCAAAACTTCAACTTTATCAGTGTCCCGCATAGGCAACAAGTGTGTGACCTTGGTTAACCTATCCACAATCACCCATATCGAGTTGTTCGATCTACCTGGAGCAGTAGGTAACCCGGTGATGAAATCCATAGAAATAGAGTCCCATTTCCATTGAGGTATCGGAAGACTCTGCAACAATCCTCCTGGAACTTGATGTTCCACCTTAACTTGTTGACAAGTTGCACACTGAGCAACCCATTGTGCTACTGACCTCTTCATGCCCGGCCAATGATAGTATCTCCTCACGTCTCGGTACATCTTCGAACTTCCAGGATGGATACTAAGTCAAGAATGATGTGCGGTCCTTAGTATCTCATCTCTCAGCCCTTGTCCTTTAGGAACCGTGATCCTTCCATTGATTAGCAAAGTTCCATCCTTCGCCAAGTAGTATCCAACATTATTTGGCCCGGCTTGTCCATTGAGTTCTTCAGTAATCTTCAGTAACTTCTCATCCTTAAGTTGTTCTTCTCTAATTCTCTGAATCAAGCTGGCCTGATTCACCGCTTGAAGTCCCAATGGCTCGCTTGTCTGCCCTTCCAAAACGACCAACTTCACTTTTTTCAACTCCTGGTTCAACAGCTCCACTTCTTTCTCTAAATCTGCGTCCAACTTTCTTCGACTTAAGGCATCCGCAACAACATTCGCTTTACCAGGATGGTAGCGAATCCGTATGTCGTAGTCTGCCACAAACTCCATCCACCTACGCTGGCGCAGGTTGAGATCAGGCTGAGTGAAGAGGTATTTAAGACTTTGATGGTCCGTGTATACCTCCACTTCTTCTACATACAAGTAAGATCTCCAAATTCGTAAAGCGAACACCACGGCCGCTAACTCCAAGTCATGTGTACTATAGTTATCCTCATGCTTACGTTTTTGTCGTGAGGCATACACGATGACTCGCCCATCTTGCATAAGAAGACAACCTAACCCAACTCGTGAAGCATCCGTGTAAACCGTGTAAGGTTTACCTTGCTCGGGCAAAGCTAACACAGGTGCCGTCGTGAGGGCTTCCTTCAACTTCTTGAATGCCTTCTCGGTTTCTTCCACCCATAAGAAAGGAACTCCATTACCGGTAAGTTTAGTTAAAGGCTTTGCAATGGAGGAAAACTCCTTAACAAACTTCCGATAATAGCCCGCAAGTCCAGAAAACTCCTCATACGTCACGGTGGTAGGTCGAGGCCATTCTCGTATGGCTTGGACCTTTTCTGGATCAGCAGCCACGCCCTCTCCTGATACTATGTGACCCAGAAATCCTATCTCTCTCTTCCAAAACGAGCACTTGCTGAACTTGGCAAATAGCTTCTGATTACGTAACCTCTCCATAACCAGTCTCAGATGCTCTTTGTGCTCTTCCTTACTTCTCGAGTACACCAGGATGTCATCAATGAAAATGACCATGAACTTGTCGAGATAGTCGTGAAACACTTCATTCATCAAACGCATGAAAGCCGCAGGTGCGTTTGTGAGACCAAAGGGCATAACTACAAACTCGTACTACCCATACCTCGTCCGAAACGCCATCTTCATAATGTCTGACTTGGCAATAGGAATTTGATGATACCCTGATGCCAAATCAATCTTCGAAAACTAACTAGCTCCCTTTAGTTGGTCTAACAACTCGTCTATCCTCGGAAGAGGATACTTATCTTTTATCGTGATGTTGTTGATACCACGATAATCGATACACAGCCTCATACTTCCGTCCTTCTTCTTCACAAATAGCACAGGAGCTCCCCAAGGTGAAGAGCTTGACCGAATTAATCCCTTTTCCAATAGATCTTCCAATTGTTTCTTTAGCTCGGCCAACTCCGCAGGTGCCATCCGATATGGTGCCTTAGCTATAGGTTTTGCTTCAGGCTCCAAAGTAATGGTAAAGGGATTACTCCGAGGTGGAGGTAATTCCTCTAGTGGTGCAAAGATATCCTCAAACTCTTGGACCACTTCTATGTCTTCGACCATAACTTCATCATTAGTGGCTTCTCCACTAACCGATAAGGTCACCAAATATACTTCCCCGTCTTGAAACTAATCTTGTACTCTCATTGCTGCTACCAAAGACACGGTCATACTAGGACTGATTCCATAGTATACCATCTCTGGTCGTTTACCTCTGCCGAACAACAACCTTCCCTTTCCACAGTCGATCTGTACTCCGTAGCTCGATAACCAATCCATTCCAAGGATTACCTCGTACCCTTTCAAAGGTACGACTAACAGATCTGCCACAAACTCTTTGCCTTGAATGACCAATGGAACATTCTTGATACACTGGTTTGCTTGAAGGGTTCAGTCTGCGGGGGTCAAGACGGCCACATCTATCCTGTCAACCACAAAACAATCCTAAAACCTGGCAGCTACTTCAGGGGTCACAAAACTATGTGTTGCCTCCGAGTCGAACAATACATGTGTGGGTTTACCAGAAACATGTATGGTTCCTGCCACAGTAACCCAATCAACAATATCTCAATCACAAAAACTAATCAAAATTCTCACAACCATCAATCATCATCCTAAATTTCTAAACGCGCAACCTAGCGATCAAGCAATCTATACCTAACCAGCATACTAACTAGATTCTAGCAACTAAATTTCCATTCAATAAAAAGAGGAGGTTAAGCACCCACAATACCTGTGATGGGACCGCTTGACGGTCCTGCATTGTCTGGGTTTTCTACACCTAAGGCATAAACTCTACCTCCTAGGTTTTGCTTCTTTGGTGCTGGCTCAATAGCTGGACGGCTAGAAGGAGCTCAGATTGCGAGAGGGGTCGCATGGATTGGCTTGTTTGGACATGACGATGCATAGTGGCCCTTCCTTCCACAGAAGAAACAAGTAACATCTTCCATCCTCATCGATGGATAACCCTGCTGGTTACTCCGTTGGTTATTCCGCTGGTTTTTGGGACAAAACCTTGAAATATGTCCCGGCTTATCACATGTGTAACATACCCCAGTGTTACCACGATTGTTGGCCTGGCCTCCAAATCCTCGCCCTTTGCCTCTGTAAGATCTTGGACCCTTGTTGAAATTTGGCCTTTCTCCTTGGCTAAACTTGGTGTGTCCACCAGAATGTGGTAAGGTCTTTCTTTCAGCCTCCAATACAGTTTCAACATTAACAGCTTTTTCCACTAGCTCAGATAAGCTGCTAAAGTTGCTTCCAGCTAAACGACTTCCAAGCTCCGGCTTCAATCCGTACATAAAGTTACGGATCATAGTTGCTTCATATTCATGCCCATCAAAGACATGTCGCCTCAACCTTGTGAACTCAGATTCGTAACTCCTCACGGGCCTATCTCCTTGAACAAGGTTCATGAACTGGCGCTCCAATTGATGCTTTGCTTCCAGAGGAAAATACTTCCTCTCAAACTCTCCCTTGAACGACTCCCATGATGTGATGGTGTATCCACGCTGCCTGTCTATGCTGTCCCACCATCCTGTGGTGTCGCCTTCCAAGTAGTACACAGCGATCTTCTTCTTGTACTCCTCCGGGCACTCCATGGCTTCAAAATTCTTCTCCATCATAGTAATCCACCTGTCGGCTTCAATAAGATCGGATCCTCCTTTGAACTTGTAAGATCCAAGATGTTTGTGGGTTACTTTTGCAATTGACCATATTTGACTTTTCGAGAGAAGTCTTCCGTCGGATGACTTCTCTAGAAGTCTTCTCTCACGGGCAAAGGTTTGACCAAAACCCAGAATTGAACTCGAGAAGACTTCTAATTGATATTAAATGTTTTACTATTATTTTTCAATTGCAAAAGTAACCCACGCAGACATCTTCCGGAATTGAGAAGACTTAGGAAAGACTTTCAGAAGACTTCTGTAGAAGTTTTCTCCAGGAAGACTTCCTTATAAGTCTTCTACAAAAGTCAAATTTCTGACCAACTTCGGTCAAATTTAGTTGGTCAGAAATTTAAAAGTAACATGTTTATCCGAGAAGACCACTAGGAATTTCAAAAATTTTTGTCTACAAAGGAAAGTTAGAAGACTTCTAGGGAAGTCTTCTATTAAAACACACACAAAAGGTCAATTGCAAAACTAACATATGCATTGACTAGAATCGAACATATCTGAAAAATAAAATGTAGTTTGCGATTTCATACCTTGAACTCGTGAGATGACTTGTGTGGTTTCTCCAATCACCTAGAAATTCACCACAACAGCTACTTACTCGTTAATCATCAAGAATCGTGAGCTTATGAATCTTACATAATTTGTAATCAAAATCTTCCGTTTTTTTTATTAATTTTGAGAGAAAGTGTTAGATATGTGGTTTGTGTGGATAGGAAATGAGAAAGGATTAGAAAAAATCGAAACTTTAGGGCATTAACACTCTCAATTTGGTAGTTGATGGTGGTTGAGGTATTGATGTCAATGACAAAGTTGTAAATATTTGGTGAAGATGAAGATGGTAGGGTAAAAGCCTTATTTTCGGAAAAAAAAAGTAATGGCACTTTCGTGAATAACTTGAACTTCTAGGGTGAACATGACAAAACAAAGTTTCAAAAAAAACATAGTTATTTTTGTGCTTGATTTGAAATTTTGAGTCATTTTTGAAAGAACTCCTTAATTTAATATGAATATTTTTTTTAAATGGATTTTATAAAAAAAACCGTAAAGCTAGGGATCCAATTGCAAATTTTAATAAAATTAGGCATATCATTTTTGATCACTGAGTTAAGCGATTGAGCTCTAACATATCATGCATGCAACAAATAGGCATCTATAGATATTATAATCTCCAACACCTGAATAGTGGTCCTGCATCTAATATCATTTCCAACCAAGTTACATTTACTATTTACTTCGCTTGTTACTATTGCTATTTCATTTAAACATTTACAACTCTTAGAATTAATAAACACTAGATTTAATTGTTCACTAGCTCCTTGTGGATTCGATCCCTAAGTACTACATCTGAACCTCTTTTGATGAGAGTAACACTCCTTAGGATAATTTGAGTGGTATCAGAGCCCACTTACCATTTTATACCAAATCAAGCCCAATCGTTACGACGGTTTACCTTTTGTTATGCAGGAGAAGATAAATGTCAAGTTCGGAGAATAAATGTGAAGTTTCCAAAGATAAACACGATGATCGAAGGAAAATAGAATATTTCCGCGAAGCGATAAACTCGACCAAAGGCAGAAAGGGAAAGAGAAAACCGCCTCTAGGAGGAGTATATAAGGACGTCGAGGTTGAAGAGGCATGGGAACAATTCTTTTAGACTTAGAACTCTTTGCACTTAGAAAATTTTAGGTATTATTCTCAACATGCTCTGTTTCTATGACTGACACCTGATTACTAGACGAACTCGCCCATGCAATTCGTTCTCTTGCTCTACTCTTTCAATCGAACTACGTTTGACTTGATCCTCTAAATGGGTACGTAGGCAGCCTTGCGTAAGGTTCAGTTCGAAATCAAATCAAAACTTTTTTCATATCTTTTTCGTTTGTTGTTATCGAGCTACGACTCAACTAGGTTTAAGGTTTTTGGTTGTTAGAACTAGGGAACTCGCTGACAGCTCTTGCGGCCGAAGCTTTTGTAATCTTTTGCAATGATCGCAACGCTCTTACGCGGATTCGAAATAAGATCAACTCTTTCTAAACTCGCTTTATTGGCTTTACATATTTTCCGCATTTATTTGGTTACTTGTCGTTGGCTCTCGCAGAGAATCCGAGACCTCTGGGAAAGTTAGGGTTTATTGACTTTTCTAAATTAAACGAAAATTGACGATGTGAATTTTGGTTCCCACAGCGATTGTTTCTTGAGATGTGGGGGCAGGGAAGCTCACGGTCCCATAAAAATGGGTTTTTAATTTAAGGGAAATTGGGCTGTATGACATGAAAAAAGCTTAATTCACAGAGTAACCCATTTCCCTAACATTCCTATATACACAATTACATTTATATAATAATACTGTATTAGCCCTCCTTTTCACCAGCTCAACCTTCAAAGAAAAAAAATTAATGATTATTGATTGTTAAAGATAAAACGTGGTTTTTTGTTGCTTAGACACACTCACAAAATAAGTTTTTTATTGCTGATATTTGGAAAAGTGAATAGATTTCTCATTTTGAGCGACGAAGACGTTACGTACTACTTTCCCGGAAAGTTTTGTGGAGGAAAAAACTGGATTAGGAGGCTTTGTCGACGACGGAAAAAAGATGCTTCTCATAATTCCAAAAGCGACAGTAGCAAAGACACTAGAACATGTATGTATCTGAATTTACAGGAAATCTTTGTTGCATGTGGGAGAAGATGAACAGTTTTTATCATTGTATTCTTTTCTATGCATATAAAATAGAAATGTATACTTTGTTATGCGTTCTATTATGTTACTATACTATTTTATCATGTTCCATTCTATTTTTTTGTTAATAGAAAGTGTTCTATTTTGTTTAGAAATATAGTTTGTAATATTCTTAAATTCTAACTATCTTTACATGTATCTGTAAAAATTGTATTGTGATCTATATTGTATAGTTTAATATTACATAATATAATTTAATATTACATAGTATTATGTACTTTTTAGATTTTGATATATGGGTTTAGGATTCATATTTGGGTTAGAGTTTAGTAATTAGAGATTAGGGTTTAGTATTTAGAAGATGAAGGGGTATGATTGGGATCAACATTAACTTCTTACGTGTAATCACACATATTTCATAATTTATGTATTATGTTATTTATTTTGTTTCATTCTATTTGGGTTTATGGTTATATTTGGGTTTAAGGTTTAGACTCGAGTTTAGAGTTTACTGATTTGAGCTTAGGGTGTAATATCCAGGGGTTGTGGTGGGATTAGGGATAACTAGAGTTGGGATATGTTTAGTATTTAAGGTTGTAGGTGGGCATATAATCTTATATTATTTATGTAAGATAGAATAGAATACTCGGTGCGTATGTATGTGGTTAAAAAATGTATACAAAATGTATACGTGGATGACTCCATCAAGAGAAAGACGTCACCTAATTTCTGATTTGTAACTTGAAACCTTTTAATCGATGGGACAGAACCAGATAAAATGTGATACAAATGTCTGACATTGAATTATATCAAAATCAATGTTAGTTAACTAATTTATCTCTCAAATGTGATTATTACACAAATAAACCTTTAATTTAATATGATTTTTTTTCTAAAATGGATTTTGAAAAAAAAAAAACGTAAAGCTAGGGACCCAATTGCAAATTTTAATAAAATTGGGGTATATAAAGTTATCTCATGGAGACGGTGAAGAAACCCTAAAATCCTTGAAGATATGCATTCTACAGGGTTAGTCAAGATCTTATCAATCTTTGTATCTGTTTTCTTGACTTCAGGTGTTTTGTGATTCTTATCTCCTTCTTGTCATTTTTGTCTTTTGTAGAAAGGGAATCTCCGCATCGCGTTCAACCCCGAATTGGCTCAAGACCACCGCGCTCGAGCTCGATGTAAGACTTCTCAGACATCTTTGATTTTCGATTCGTGTTTGTGTGTCCGTGTTGAGACATTAGCTTCATTTTCTTTAATTGTATCTCACTGTAAGTGTTTTAACTTAAATCGTACTCTTATCCTGAACTCCGGAACTATAACTTGTTTTTACTGGGGCTGTCCGAACGTTTGCTTTCTAGCTCTGGAACTTAATTTTGCTTAGTCTACTTTTAACATATCTGCGAAAAAATTGTTTCGGGAAAATCTTTAACTTCTGATTCTTCTTCACCCATTTCAGCGTGTTTTGATCCATGATTTTATTATATACATCATTCCATTGTTGATAACAGGTTGATGAGTCGATTTGTTTAAGTTTTGCTTAATAGGTTTTTCAATCGAAGAAATATTACATAGATGCTGAGTTAAGAGACACAGCTTGTGTGTCTGACATTAGGGAGGCCCTTGCATCAGCCAAAAGTGTGAGTCTTTTTGCTTCTTCACATTTGTATAGACATATATGTTTCTGTGTGTGTTCTTTTAAAGTATTGTCTTTTGCTAATTCCAGGAGGATACCCATAAGTATACTGAGCTTGTTCAAATACTGAACCCTCAAAACAAATCTCATGTCGATGTTGTTGCACAGCAAGAGGTGTGTCTTTCTCTTCTCCTTTATTCGGTTTAAATTTGTTGTTGCTGAGACATATATTGTTGACTCTTACTTGCTTTGCAGACACTCTTGAAATTTCTATCACGCTCTGTTGCTTTCTTAGATGCTGCTCACCATGAAGAGCTTCTTATTCGTGTAAGTTTTTTTTTTTTTTTTTTAATTTCATGAAGCTTAGAGTTGAATTCACACATACCTTACCTCTTTCTCTGACTTTTATTATTTTCTTTAGATTCTTGGAATGAAAATTTGGGATCACCCACCTAATGTAGTATATGCATTGCTGGAGCTAATTATATCACTGGTACACAGCTCCCCTCATGTCAACCTCAAATTTATATATATATATATTATCTGCTTTGACAGTTTTTGCTGTCTTCCATCTCTAGGCCACTACTAGGGGAAAGTATCTGAATTGTTGTTTGGAGATGCTCATATTTAATTTACTCTCGCAACCCCACATACTCAATAAGAAGATGCGGGAAGCTCCTTCCTGGGTGCACTCTGCTCTTCACAAGATTTCTTATTTAGTTCCCCCGGCTCCCTCTCAAATACTTTACATACTCGTCAAGAGAATGCCTAACATATACAACAAAGGCCATGTAAGTTAAAAAGAAAAAGAAAAAAAAAAGTTTAGTCAATGTTGTAACAGCGAGCCTATACCTGTGGTTGACAACTATTTCATTTGTCTTGCGGTTGCAGGGTTTAGTGACATATGTGGATGCCTCGTTGAAGTTGGAGAACAGCTCAATCGGAAAGGTTGTTGGCGACCGGATCCTTAGGGTGATAATGCTGAGGTTACTAGATCTTGATGTAAGTGGACTGAAACTGTTTCAAGTATAATATATCCACTAAGTAAAATGATAAGTGAATGATGTGCTTTATCATCTTTGTAGGTGGAAATTGAGCGGGATGATATTCCCCAAGATGACTCCACTTTAGGCTTGTTTGATATGGAACTTGAAGTTGCAGTTGAGAGACCATGAATGAAGGAGAGGAGGTAGGTTTTAAATGTGACTACAAGATGCTTTTTCTCTTGCTATGAAAATTTGGACTTTGATTCATAAATTCGATTTTTATTTTTGCAGTGTCCAGTGCAGTCTCTAAATCAGAATTATTCAAAAGTCTCCGAGTTGTTGGACAAATTAATGGTCCTATCTTTTGAGCATCTTGAATCCTGTCAAAATGCTGGTCGTCTGGATGAGGTATGTCACCAATTTGTGCTTCATCAACATATCTTTCCTTTCATTTCCTTCCTTTGTGGTTACTGGTAGATGCATTCATCTTTTTTTTTTTTTTTTTTCCGGTTCTGATTTTCATGGTTTCGGCGCAGGTGTTTGAAATTCTTTTCGACTTGTTTGAGAACTTAATTCTGACGACGTGCAAACCAAAATTTCCACAGGTAATATATAGGCTCCTAACACTTTACTTCATGATCGGCATGAGATGTCATGCCTTAGGCTTATCTAGATGATTCGTCAGGCTAGGCTCCTAACACTTTACTTCGTTGTTGGAATGAGATGTGTTTCATTTTGCTTTCGTCTGCAGTTCCTGTTGTTCTATGCGTGCTCACTAGATCCTGAAGATTGTGGTGTGAAATTTGCCAGTAAGCTGTTGGACATATTTCTCTCCAGCAACAAAGATCGAGTTACTAGGTGAGTTTCATCTTATCCTTCATGGCTGCAAGATATCATCAAGCTAATTCTGTTCTCTGTTCACCAGACTCACCACTTTTACAT
This sequence comes from Brassica carinata, assembly GCA_016771965.1. Classification (NCBI taxonomy): domain Eukaryota; kingdom Viridiplantae; phylum Streptophyta; class Magnoliopsida; order Brassicales; family Brassicaceae; genus Brassica; species Brassica carinata. The sequence continues at coordinate 47,895,019 of CM028700.1, forward strand.
GGGTTTTGTTTTCTCCCCCTTACTAAACAGGACGAATGCAGTGGATTATCTAGCCAGCTACTTGTCTCGTGGAAAGTTTTTGCATGCTTCTTTTGTGGCTAGCATTTTAAAAAGGTAGAAAGAGGCTGACAAAAAGAAGATTATTTTGATCTTATTCAATGTTTCACTTCGTTGTAACATTGTTTCTCTCGTGTCTGAAATTTCCTAGACTGGTGGATGAGTGTGCGGATTACTGCAGAACATACAATGTTGGTGCTTCTTCTGGCCATCTAGTTTTCTATTCTGGATGTCAGGTATAGTCAAACTTTAGAACCATCTTATTGCTTCTACGTCTCTACTTATCAATCATATTTACCCTGTAAAGGAGTTGTTTTGGCCTATCTGCGTCTGGTTATATCAAGTAATAACTGTGACTGTTTCAGGCAATCATGTACGTGCTATGCTTCCGAATGAGATCAATCCTAGATGTTCCTCGCTTCCAGTTGCTGCTTACACCGCTGGAGTCGGTTTTATCTCACAAACTAAACCCGTTGAAGGTAACTCGCCCATAGCTCATGTGTCACTGGAGTCGGTTTTATCTCACCACGGTATCATATGCAGTAAAGCTTGCACTAACTTTGTGTGTGACACAGGAGTGCAATCCATATGTAGTTTCTGAGTTCCTTAAACAAGCCAAAGCTGGTGGTCTGTTCTTTGTCTCGGAAGCCTTCATTTTCGGTGACCTACCTGAGTCTGAGACCTCTCGTGCTTTTGGTGGCTTCTTCTCCTTCTACCCGTGCTTGTTCAAAATCTCCAACAGGTTCACTATCTGAACTCTATTTTTGTTGTTGTTACCCCGGCTTGCGCATCTCTAATGCAAATTCTAGTGAATATCTTGAAATCATTGGAAAAAGATTCTTCTTGTGTTGAATACGATGATGTGCAAGTAGTTGCATTATATATTTTTTACTCACCCGTTTGTTACTTGTCAAATGTTGAAGCTTTATCTCTCCGAACTTTATATACTGGTCAATGGTGAAAAGGACTCATGACGAAGATGAAGCTTTTGCGGAAGTCATAGTGTATGGAGATACAGACAATGATGAGGACTACGATGATGACCCCGTTCTTGATAACGACGTGAAGAGGATGTCTATAACTCCTAAGCAGTCTTTCATGCGGGACACATGGAGACTCTCGAAGATGCCTTCGAGAATCAGACCATCAACAAGTCCAAGCCAATCCCTCTTATTTAAATGTTTTCGCAATATGTGTTTTGAGTTTTCAAGTTGACCCCCTTTTTTTTGCCTTATTTTGTGTGTACTTTGGCTTTATAAAACCTTTAAATCGGTTCAGTTTAAGAAATGTCAAACACATCATACGTTTTTTTTTCTTTTATTTAAATGTTTTCTTTCAAGTTGACTCCCTTTTTTTTGCCTTATTTTGTGTACTTTGGCTTTATAAAACCTTTAAATCGGTTCAGTTTAAGAAATGTCAAACACATCATACGTTTTTTTTCTTTTATTTATTTCTTTTTCTACTTCTATATATTTTATTATTATCGAAAATACAAGCTAAGACAGATAGCAACAATACAATCACATGGCTAATCTACATAACAAGCACTGCGAGTCTAGACTCCAAAGGCTGTGCACTCTTCAAACTCCATATTTCAATTAACCAATGTTTGTAATTGGAATCCCTATTAACGTCACTTGATAAAACTGAAAAGATCTCAGATGATTCGATAGAGAGTTTTGTCGGACCATCTTTCATATATAGAAGATGCCAACTCATCTAAATCTCTATTAAAATCAACCCAGATCAATAGGACTTTAATTCAATATACCCTTATTAGAAAAAAACTATTCTTCTTATTCCCTTTCTATTCTCGCTACCCCTTTACCATTGCATTCCCTATTCTAACCTTCTATTAGTTTAATATAAATATTACACCTCACCTTCCACCTCACTAATACATTACATTATTCAATTTGATAAATTAACCATAAATCTTAACTATTTGACCCCACAATATAATTTTAACCAATAGAATCACATTAGGTTCACTCTCTTTCTTCTTCTCCGTCTTATTTCACTTCTCATCCCTTCCATTGACAAGTTTTAAACCTCAAAGGAGAGGTAATTTGTGTCCCTTTTTTTTATGAAATTTGTTGTGTAATAGCTTTAAAATTATATGTATATCAAGAATAATGTAAATAATGTAAGAATTGCTGAGATTTTCAAGAAATTAAAAATGAGTTTTAAAACTGTATTTTCTGAATTTCAACTTTTCCATGTCTGTTTTTGAGGTATTTTTTTCTAAAATATCATTAAAAGGAAATGTACATCACGGGTAATGCAAAGAATATAAGATTTGATGAGTATTTTGAAAGACTGAAAATGAATTTTAAAACTGGGTTTATGGGTTAGTGGGTTCATTTTGTCCGTTTTTTGATGATTTTTTTTGGAATATCATTAAGATGAAATGCTAGGTTGCATGGAGTGCGTGTCTTGGTAGCCGTCTTCACGTCTTGGAAATGCCTCTGAAACGGGGACACGTTTACGTGCCGATGACGTTTCAAGCAAGAGGGAGATTGCAATCTGTTGATGGGCACAGAAGGGTTTGGATACGGGACGTTTCCGAAACAGCTTGACATCAAAATCCCGTGTCCCATAAGGCCCTAATGTTCTATATAAAAAAACTATGGTACTGCAAATGTACAAACCAAAGACAATCACTTCTTCAAACGAAGAAGACAATGATGTGTGGCTTTTCAGACCCATTATATTATATTTTTTAAACCATATTTATTTTAAAAGTAATAATATCATATTTATAAAATTTAAATAGTAAAAGGATGTGAGTAACATTAAACTAGATTGATTGATTTTTATTTAAGAAATTTGTAATAACATTATCTCCAATGTTTTACTTATTTAACTATCGTTATGCTATTATCAAAACAACAATTGATTTGGTGATTAAAATTCGCTAAGTTCATTATAATAAGACAATTATCTCGATTGCAAACTAACCACAACAGACCAAAAAACAGAGTAAAGAAGTGTTCAAAATTAACTAGACCTTGTATAACTCTTAAACTTAACTTATAACTTATATATATATATATATATATATATATATATATATATATATATATATATTTACTGTGGAGTACCCGTATCTATTTTTTTAGTTTTGTCCCGTTTCCATTCCCGTCCCCGTTTCCAGTCCCCATACCCGTATCGGGGCTGCTTAGATGAAATGTGTATCATGATAATGTAATTACCGTAATATTTAATGGTAATTTGGAGATATATAAATCGATTTTAAAACTGTACTTTATGAGTTTTGGGTATTTTACTTCATTTTGAAGTATAGTAGGACTTTAAGATGGTTATATAATATGATAGTAGTGGTTTAGTTCGCACAATATCATCCTAAAAATTGATTATGTAGTAAAAGATAAAATTTATGGGTAATACTAAGATGACTAGTATTACTGAGACAAAACAGTGTTACTGATATTACTAGGTTGTATAGTGTGATATGAAATATTAGGATTACTGGTTTTATTATGTGTAATATAGATTACTAGGATTACTGATTTTATTATGTGTAATATGAAACCCTTATATATTGCAAATAGTAATGTATTTAGCATATAGTAAATAAGACTATTAAAATAGTAGTGGACTGTTTATATAGTGAACACGACTACAAACTATTTAGATTATTATTTTCTATTGTTTTAGACAGATTAGTAGATGATTTATCATTTTCCCAAAATGATTCTTTAACTTTCATGGTTCATGTGTGAATCGTAAGGCTATATAGTAAGAAGAATCTATAAAAATATTTATTTCTGGTAATTGTTTATGTAATACTTTTTCTTAATGATATTCATTGTATAAAATCATTGGTTTTACTAAAAAATATTTCATTTGACCATAGTTTTACTAATAAAACTTAAAATTTGGCAAAATATTACTATGTGTAAGGTAGTTTTACTATTACCTCGAAGATTACCAAAATTACTAAGTGTAATTAGAGTATTAAATTTATGTATATAACAGCTGCATTTTTACATGAATATTTTTAAAATGCTATACATGCACGTTTTACATGAATATTTTTAAAATGCTATACATGCATGTTTTACATGAGTACTTTTTTATGTTATTATTTTAACATGAGCAAAACAAAATGAATTTTATGAAACATAAAATGTTTGTAAAATCAAAAATAAGTAGATAAATGTTTAAAAAATGTAATGTGATATATTACCACAACTTAATATTTACTTACAGACAAAATGTGTTTGTAGAAGAAATACTTAATAATTTTTTCGGGCATAATAAACATAATAAAATTAGTTATTTTACCTTGTCTTTTGCAACAGATACAAGTTTTAAACATTCATGTTTCAACTACCTCGAAGAAAAGATCAAAACAATAAAACATACTCAATTTCTTTTCTTTTTTTTTTCTTCTGTCAATCTTTCTTTTCTTCTTTTTCTTCAGGCTCTTTCTTATCCTAGACCTTGAACTCGAGAAAATGGAACCACTTTGTGGATGACTATTTGCTTCCTTTCACCACTGGACATCCACCTGAAAATCAAAGCAAATGATATTAAAGTTTAGAGATATTGAACCAACAATGAGGACAAGTATCATTACGAGCTCACAAAACAAATTATGTGATGCGTTTTAAGGCTTGTTTAGAGCTACAAATGAAGACACTTGAAAAGAACTCAAGGTTAGTCATCTTCAACTTCATTCTCGTCATCCTCATTCATAAACATCAATGGAGTTTTACCTAAAGGTTTATGTGATGCGTCTTACGGCTTGTGATTAAGTTTGATAGAAGACATGGGTTTATTACAAGAAGTCAATAACTAAACAAGAAAAACAATATTTCTCACTATACAAAAGCGATTCCCAACCATACAGTAATTAGTAAGAACTTCCAGTTAAACTAAACAAGCGAATAAGCGATGTATTACTAAGCAGCTTTACCATTATGTTACAAGCCAAGAACAATCAGACTACATTCAAATTCATATTGAAGAGAGTTGGAGCAAGAGGAAAGAAGATTACTTTCTGAGTGATGAGCTCGCATTGTGTACCTATACCCGAAGCGTAACTACAACTACGTTGGAGAATGGGTGAGTTAATGCCCTTTAGTAATTGGGGGTACAAGGAAAGAACTTTCCCTCTAATCTTTGCAGCACTCTTCGGTTGTTAACCATATGGGGCTCATCACAACAAATGGTGGAACATAATTGGTGTCCCTGCAACAGAAGATGGGGAAATGTCCATAGGTTAATGAACTAACCATTTGAATCTAACAAGTAAGAAAGTGAACAAGTTAAGTTAGAAAAGAAATAATCAAGGAAACAAGAATCACACTTCCACTATTGAATAAGTACAAATCAAAGAAAGACTCCCCAAACCAATAGAAAGCTAAGTTTTGTTTTAAGTTTACTTTCATGAGGAATAATGAGTGGGCACTCTCTGCAATCCAGAAACCGCAAATCTTAACAATCCGTTAACTATATCAGAACAAGAACAATGAATGCTAGAAAGGGAGAATTTTTAAGTACTTACAAATCTACAGAGGTTCTGAAGAACTTCAAAAAACATATCAATGTAATTTTGATTATGGCAGTTCTCAATCAACATCATAACAAAACACGTGGAGGCATTGGTCTCTTGACATATACAGAATCAAGAACTAAAAAGAGAAATCAAAGAATCAATTAGCAGGCAGAAAAGAGAAGCAAACAATCACTAAACATAGGAACAAAAAAGCAAAAAAAACAAGCAATACCCATAAATCATTTAACCGGTGTTAAATAGTTTTGGGTTGTTGTAGAAAAGTCGATAGAGATCAATGGTTCTCATCACCGGATAGTTTGGTAGTGGAGATAACAAGACACGGCCAAATCGAGCCCTCTCGAGGGAAAATTTTCCAACGCTTTCCAGAGAAATCAAAGCCTTTCTCACCGGCGAAATTGATGCTACTCTGGGGAAAGAGGATTTAATCGCCGGCGAAATCGAATCTGACAACTTTTCGATGAAACCCTAGTTTTGATTTTGAGTGAAGTGTTCTCAAATCGAATATGCCACCAGCGAGAACATGAGAGAAAGTGAGAATCTGAGAGAAATGAGACCAAACGCAGCGTTTAGGTTTAGGAACGGGTTGTACCGTATGGGTTTAGGTGGGTCTGGTTTTGTGGTGGGTTTATGTAATTATCGGTTTCATTAAGGTTGAAGATGTTTTTTTTGACGGCAAACGACTATTCTATTACTCAAACTTGAGGTGGTCTGGGAAGCCAGACCGGAATAGAACAACCAATAAAACATAAGGATCTATGAAAAGAGCGTGCATTCCTAGCTAACGAATCCGCAATCCCATTATGCGTCCTTGGAATGTAGCTTATCTTGAAGTCCGAAAAACATAACCGAAGAGTTTGAATGATTTCCAGCTCAGTTGAGAAGTTGGGCCAATCTTGTGGCTGCTCTATCATTGCAATCAGGTCCTTACAGTCCGTCCCAAACCTCTGACAGGTCGAGTGTTGTAGCATACTCTCCATTGTCCACTTTAGCTTCCAGCTCGAGTGTAGTGATGTGTCCCTCCTCCGCAAATTCCTTGACCCCATGAGCTGTATCTTACCCAATGTATCCTTCCAGACCCATCCCATTCCACCAAACTGCGCTGTGGAGGTCCATGAACCATCCATCATACAAATATTACTCAAGCTTAAGACTTGTGTTTCTTCATTATTCTGTGCATTTGGCAGATTCGGTATAGTTTCTCTTGCATTATACCATGCTTGACACTCTCCCTCTGCATACCTAACTAGCTCCAATGGATCTCTGTCTATACCTCTAAACAGTTTGTCATTCCTAGCTTTCGGATGTACCAAATTATCCAGGATAAAGATCTCTATCATCATCAGGCTCCAAAATACTATTCTTTCTCCAAAAAGATAGTCCATATTAGCATAAATACTTGGTACCAGAAAGATTTCAGAATTCGTCGGGGTTGATGATAATTCACATGCTTGTAAGGCCGGAGGGCACTCGAAGATAGCATGAGTAACGGTCTCTTCTGGTGCTCCACATCATTAAGGTTGTAGATGTCTTTGACATGGTTTTGTATTTAAAAATAAATAAAATGAAATTATATTTTAATGTGGGGAGAATTTAGAATTTTCCAAGAGATACAGGGGCATATTGAGTTAAAGTCCAGATCAATCCATCACTACATCTTCTTTTTTTTCCAAGGATACTTCACTCTGAACCAATCTGGTTCCATATCAACAAAATAGATTATTGAAGTATAACAAGGGTTATTTAGTTAGGCTGAATTGGTTCTCTTTCGCTGGTTCAGTTTATCTATTTCGGTTCCGTTAATTTGTATTGTATATAAACACCTTAACTTGTAAACAACCGGTAGGATTAACAGATCAATATACATTTTCTTCTAACAAACTTCTTCTTCTCCAAAGCTTTCGTTCTTCATTGATCTCGTTCTCAATACGTAATATGGTATCAGAGCCATCACATAACTCTTTTATCATTTGACTCCGCTTTGATATTTCGTTTCTCAGCTCCTTTTTGATTCTTATCTATCGTTTTTGAGCTCCGATGGTGTCCATAAACAAGATACCTCGCAGTACTACTCGAAACTCGTCTCGATCAAACGCCGTGACTCACTCTCCTCCGGTTTCTGTTGCTCCATCAACTGATACATCACAATTGTTTTCCATGGCGAATCTCACCGATATCACTCAGTCTCCTCTGTACATGAATAACTCCGATCATCCAGGTTTACAACTTATCTCCATACAACTCGATGGTTCAAACTATGATGCTTGGAGTGCTGAGATGAAAATTGCTTTAGATGCTAAGAACAAGATAAGATTCATTGATGGAACTCCCACTCGTCCTGAAGAATCTCATTTTAGTTTTCGTATTTGGTCTTGCTGCAATAGTATGGTCAAGTCATGGTTATTGAATTCTGTATCTAACCTGATCTATCGCAGTATTCTCCGATTGAATGATGCGCCTAATATATGTTGTGACCTACAAGTTCTTTTTCACATGACAAATCTTCCGAGAACTTTCAATCTTACTCAACAGGTACATGATCTTCGTCAAGGCTCAATGTATCTTTCTGAATATTTTACTACGCTGAAGACATTGTGGGATAATTTTGAGAGTTCTACGCAAAGCATCAATTGAAGATTGAACGTTCCAAGATTGTGAAGTTTTTGGCAGGTTTTAATGACTCTTATGCGATAATTAGACGTCAAATTATTATGATGAAAGTCTTGCCTTCATTGGTGTAAGTTTAAAATATCTTGGATCAAGATGTAGTCAGAAGGGATTCTCTTCTATTGCACCTTCTCCATCTGCGTTTCAAGTCTCTGAAATTTATCCATTGGTGAATGAACAAACTATTTGTTCATTCTATAAGCGTCCTGGACATATTGTTAAACATTGCTATTAAAAGCATGGCTTTCCTCCAGACTTCGTTTCCAAATTCAAACCTCAAGATAAGTCTAACTCTCTTCCTACGGTGGCTGCTCAGATTACTGGTTGTTCTCCTCCTATTACCGAGCACAAGACTTCTAATGTTGATAATATGCTTGGTAGTCTCTCAAAGGATCAGATTCAGCAGTTCTTCGCTCTTTTCACATCTCAGTTGCAATCATCTCCAGCAATTGGTACCATGGAAGCGATAACATCTAATTCTAGTATCTCTCTTTCATCAACAACATATAGCTTTGTTGGTATTTTAATGGTCTCTCAGCATACATTCTCTTCTCAAACATGGGTGCTTGATTCTGGTGCTATACACTATGTTACTCATGAGACACAACTGTTTGTATCTATTGCTACATCAGTAGAGAGTTATGTTAACCTACCAACTAGATCTATGATTAAGATCAGTGTGTTGCAAAGGTTTTACTCAACTCGCACATATGTCTCAATAAATGTGTTATACATACCAGAATTCAGGTTGAATCTTCTCAGTATCAGCTCTTTGATGACAGACTTGTACTCTCGTGTCATATTTTTTTTTTTTTTTGTGTCTCATTCATGATCCTACCAGGGCATTGACGATTGGTCGGGGTAGACGAATTGGAAATCTCTATGTGCTAACTCAGTCGTGGTTGTTGGTGTATGACACATGCGTCTTGGTCAGCCATCATATTTAAGACTGGATGTGATATCTGAAGATTTAGGAACTACAAAACTCAAGAATAAAGACTCTGTGTAACAAAATAAATGTATATATATTGCTCAATAACATTTGTAACACAAACTTTGAGTTGTTGCATATTGATATTTGGGGACCTTTCTCAGTTGAAACCATTGATGGATATAAAACAAACCTTGACCAGTTGTCCTTTTTATGTATTGTAAGACTTTGTAAACGACTTTCAAATGAGATGTCCATGGAAAAGAAGAGTACTGACATGTCTCGTTGACAGCAAAAGTTATGTTAGGTCGAGTGATAGTTAGATACATGAGACGTCCCACAATCCGTCTATACATCCCAGCATCAGCAAGAATCACAGCAGAACTCTTTGACAACTTCAGATTAGGAACCATCGAGAGCTGAATATATGTTGCCAAAATGGCTACTATCAAGTTGTTGTTGAAAGTTGCAGCTTCCAAGAAATGGTATTAACACTGCTTGATATCTCAAATGCCTTTTTGAATGGTGAGTTTGAGAAAGAGATATACCTGCATTTATCTTAAGGCTTTGCTAAAAGACAGGGGACTCTCTTCCATCTCGCTTTGTTCTTCGGTTGAGAAAATCAATCTATGGTCTTAAACATGCTTCACGTGAATGGTTCAAGAAGTTATCTAAAGCTTTTTTTTCTATGGGATTTGTTAAAGGTCATGGTGATCATATGTTGTTTGTCAAGAAAATTGGTGAGAATTTCTTGGTAGTATTAGTTATGTTGATGAAATACTAATAGCCAGTACAAGTACTAAAGCAGCTTATGAACTCGCTGCTAATATTAATAATTGTTTCAAGCTGTGTGATCTTGGTGATCTTAAGTAATACCGATGGTATTTCTCTATGTCAAAGGAAATATACATTGGACATGCTTTCATCCAGAGGAATGTCTGGATGTAAGCCATCCTCTGTTCCTAATCCGAAGTTGTCAAAGAGTGATGGTGTGATTTTTGCTGATGATGGGATGTATAGATGGATTGTTGGATGTCTCATGTATCTAACTATCACTCGACGTAACATAAATTTTATTGTCAACAAGTTATGTCAGTACTCTTCTGCTCCACGGACATCTCATTTGAAAGTCGTTTACAAAGTCTTACAATACATCAAAAGCACAGTTGGTCAGAGTTTGTTTTACTCTGCTGCACTGATTTATGTCTCAAAGGCATTGCAGACGCTGATTAGGCTTCATATCAAGATAGTAGAAGATATACTACGAGTTTCACGAAGTTTTGGTGTTCCAAGAAACAACCCAGTGTTTCATGATCTTCTGCTGAAGTAGAATATAGAGCTCTCGCTCTTGCTTCTTGTGTATGTGGCTGGTTGCTTTGCTTAAGGAACTTCGTGTTGCTCAAGTTTCAGTGCCGGTTCTTTATTCAGACAGTACAGCTGCTCTATACATTGCAACTAATCCCGTCTTCCATGAACGAACAAAACATATTGGGCTAGATTGTCATACAGTTCTTGAGAAGCTAGATCAAGGTCTTCCAAAAACGTTTCATGTTAAGACTGAATATCAAGTTTTTGATATCCTGATGAAACCTTTGTTCCATGCTTCATTTGAACATCTTAAATCCAAGATGAGCCTTATTAACATCTTTGGCAGCTCATCTTAAGGGGGACCATTTAAGTACAAACCGGGTCACTTGGTTAGGCTGAATTGTTTCCATTCGCTGGTTCAGTTCATCTATTTCGGTTTAGTAAATATGTATTGTATATAAACACGTTAGATTGTAAACGGTAGGATTAACTGATCAATATACATTTTCTTCTAAAAACTTTCTTCTTCTCCAAAGCTCTCGTTCTTCATTGATCTCGTTCTCAATAATAAAGATTGATACATTTTACAAAGAAATATGTTAGTAAGTTAGAAGAAGAAAGGAGCCCAACACAAACAATTGGGATCTGGATAACTTTTCGAGAAAGAAGGAGAATGGAATCTGCATTCGAAGTAAAGAAAACACAAAAGAGATAGCCCAAGTGAATATGAAATCCGACAAAGTAGAACAAAAGGATAAAATATTTATCGAATAGACTAACTACAACAAAAAACATAAACAAACAGATCTCAGACCCTCTGAAAGATGAAGTTTTGGTGAGAGAGAGAGAGAGAGAGAGAGAGAGAGAGAGAGAGAGAGAGAGAGAGAGAGAGAGAGAGAACTTCTCTCTTTAAGAGATGAGAGAGAACTTTTTCAGGGTGGGATATCTTCGGACAAACACATCATAGATAAAATGTTTATTTGTTAGATAGTTTTCATCAATTAAGTTAAGAGTGTTGGTTAGATTATAAGCTCATCCAAGAGAATTGTCATTATTTAGAGCACCAGCTATAGACTTGGATTTCAGATTAAGTTAGGTTAAATAATACTCCCTCGGAATTGTATCATTAGTTTAAACTCTCCCATATTCGGAAATATGGAAGGTTTCTCTTTGTCGGAAGTTTTCCATTTCTTGGAAGAAAGCATGGTCCAGGGACCGAGCTTAAGGTTCCCTACGACGGGGATCCGGGGAACTCATTTACCAGGGATCCGGGGATCTGAGTCCTGCCTGGAGGCTGGGGGAAATAATACCGGGATATTTTTCCCCAACAGTTTGCCCCTTATTTCTCGACTTTATCATCGAAGTCGGGGAATAACCTGTGCACTCAAGTCAACCGTGGTTGCTCATTCTCAGCAGGCTCCCTTTAGGCAGGACCCTGTTCCGATAACCTTGTTAGCCTAGGTTCCAATCAAGTCGGAACTCATTCTGAACCTATGTAAGGACCGGTCCCTTTGAGTCCAGTCGACATTTGATTAGTGAATTTTGGCTGCCTCCCCGGAGATGAGAAGGCTGGAGCTTCGTCGTGTGATTCACGCGCGGTTTGAAGAAGATAGAGAGATTCGGCTGGTAACTGACCCTCGCCGTTCCCTCGGGTCTTCAAGAAAAGATCCCTTATTGAATCTTGAGATTGTTTTCCCGCGCGATCACACTCTCCTGACACGTGTCGATGCTTTTTCCCTTTTTTATTTGGACTCTTGAGTTTCCTTTTCAAAGCTCTTTGTGCAGTAAACCTAGATTTTCAGTCTCTTCGACAGCTCTCCGTTCTCTTGTCTCTTTACTCCGGATCTCTTAAGATGAAAAGCTAGCCTGATTTTGCTTCCGGCTCATCATCGATTGGCGTCAGGGTTCGCTCTCGACGCAAGATTGGAGACGAGGTTTGTGAATCGATGAACTCCTCGGGTCATCTCTGGGCCTGTCCGCCGAAATAGAAGAAATCAAGAACACAACCATGGGGGAGATCTCGCCGCTTCCGGAAAGAGGTGGATCTTCGCTGGTGGGTCCCGTATCGGAGATATGAGTAGAGGAGGTTGTGTTTTGGAGACAGAAATTCCATCTCTCCGAGAATCTTGTTATCCGAATTCCCAGTCCTTTCGACACGGTTTCGGATTTCAGGGCAGGTGAATTCCCGGTCTATGAAAGCTTTTTTGAATCAGGTTTCAGGGATCAAGTTCCTTCTTTGATTGCCGAACTTTCGAGAGCGGTGAATATCTCTCCGGGACAGCTGAATCCTCCCGCTTGGAGAATTTTGATAGCTATGCAAAATCTTGGTGACCTCGAAGGTTTAGTTGTTGGGGTCGCCGAGGCTCTGTACTGTTACTCTGTTTCTCCTCTAAATGGTGGAGAACGTAGATATCATCTGCATCCTCGCGGCCGGATGCTCCCAGTTCAGGAGCTATCGAGGTCGGAGAAAAAGCATCATCCGATTTTTGAAGGGAATTGGGCATCAAAGTTTGCGTTTATGCCACTTCCAGGATTTTCTTCAACTTGGCGCACGGCTGGTGAGTCACGCAGAGTATTGCATTTATTGTCAACTTTTATGATATTAACGTTCTTCATTTTTCCTTCCATAGTTATTTCTCGCCCGGATTTCTCTTCAGGGAGGCACATAATTGAGAAGTTGCTGGGGCCTCCTCTTGATCGCCGTGAGATTTCGTTTCTTGTGAGTGAAGAGGCATTAGATCGGTGTAGTATCAGAGGTAAGCTTCATATCTGTAACTTCCCTGTTTCCTTCTCGTTTTTTGTTGAATGATTCTTGTCCCTCAGGCATGATATCGGAACCCTAGGGGTGCGGAGGCGTTGGAGGAGTATAAGAGAGCTGTCGAGGTGACGGCTGCGAGGAAGGCTGCGATTCATCGGGCAGTTCCTGCTGGGGGCAGTAATATTCAGTTTACCCGAAGTGGTAAGCGCCAAGCAGCTTCTATTGTGTCTCCTTCGTCTTATAAGAAGAGGTCTAGAGCCTCTGTTTTCAAGCCTTTCCTTTATGCCCTCTCGCAGCTGCTCTAAGGCTGTGGCTAGTTTGAACTCGGAGGTGTTCCCTATGACTCCCACACGTCCGTCATTAGATGAGGATACCTCCAAGGTTGTCCACTCCCTTCAGGGTGATGTTCTCCAGGTAATAATCTTCCTATTGCTCTCGCGACTCCTTTCTTTTTGAGCTCAGAGCTGAGTTTTGTTGGTGCAGGTGGCGTCTCAACTGTTCCACCTTAAGGGGAGGATGAAAAACAAAAGCGCTACTAAGGCTGAAAGGGATGCGTTGGCTATCCGGCTTTGTGAAGAGAAGGACGCTATCCTGGCCAAGGATGAGGAAATTGAGGCTTGGAAGCTCAGAGTGCAGGATTTGGATGAGGAAAGGGAACGTCTGGAAGCAGAGGATGTTTCCTTACGGCGAAGGCTAGAGGATAAGGAGGAGGAGATATGCAAACTTAGGTATGTTGCTGAAGTCTTTGATGCTGAGAAGATGAAGGCCGTGGATGACGTTAAGGTTGTAGTTCGTTGGGAACTGATGCAGGAGTGGCTTGATGATCAGACCGACCATTGGGATCCGATAACTTCCTTTGAGCAATATAAGGTGGTGAAGATTAGTGAAGCCGAGTTCCTTGGACTTCCACCTCCTTCCTTCGAGTATAAGCCTTAGGTTCCTGGTAGTGATGATATGAAGGGGGGATCAGAACCTCCTGCCGATGATCCTCCTATCAACTGATCCCTATTTCTGCTAGTTGCGTTTTTAACTCCGTGAAGGGATATCTTTTTGTATTTACCTCTGATGGGGGTTTTAAAACATTTGGATCGGGCCTTCGTGCCTTTTGAAGTGTTTTCTCCAATCGTTTGGTAACCGTGAGTCTTTCTAGGCTTTTCAGATATGGATTCAGGGATCCTGAGAGTATAGATTCCTTAGAACCTCTGGATTTTACGACGATTGGACCTCATAGTTCTCATAGGGTTGAATCTCTTTCGAGGCCCCTGGGATCGCTTAGAGACTTTAAATGACGTTGGGACCCGAAGGTCCCTTTTTAAGAACCCGTAGATTCTGGACCCTGAGGTCTTGAATTGGACTCATGGTCCTTCGACCCTAAGGTTCTTATTAGGGAATACGTAGGTTCCTGACCTTTAAAGCCTATTTGAGCCCGGAATTATCAGAATCCGGAATTAAGTTATAAAGAGAACCGATAAGTTCCTGACCTTGAGGTCTTGTTTTAGACTCATGGTCTTTGGATCCTGAGGTCTTCTTAATGATTGATCTAACCCGTGGGTTTCGTCTTTGTATTGGAGTTGGGCCCGAGCATTATAAAGAACTTGGAAGTTTACCTTTTCTAGGTCCTGAAGAAATTTGTTCAAGACCCAGAGACTTCAAGGGGACCCAAAAGTTCTCGATAACCCTGGGGCATTCGGTTTGTATTTTAAAGGGACCGTATGCTGCCACCCTAGATGAGGCCTCTACCGATACCTGTGGGGATTTTGTATTCTACTACTCGGAAGCTAGTCACTATCGAGTTCCCGTGCTGCACTCTGCTTTCTGCAGAAAGCCACTATCAGTCTTAGAGGGTGCTGGTGTGGGTGAAAACCCAAGTGCCAGACTTACGCTGTTTTCCACGTCTGGAAAAACATGATATTTTTGAGGTGCTCCCGGACTTTTGCACCTGCTCAGTGGCAATTATACCTCGTGTCCCCTGTATTAATTTAGCATGTAGCGTTTTAATACATGTACCTTTCACTTTTTTGGTATTTTAGTTTGGGACCCTGATATGCCTGCGGCTATGCAGAGGTTTTAGGTAGTATTGACGGCATACTCGGGCTTGCGCAGACCCATTCCTACCTTATGTCTCATACCCGTTTTGTTTTTGTGTGGTCGTGCCACTTATCATTGAGGGTTCGCCAGGATTGGAGGTCTCTTTGACCTGATCCAGCTCGTTTGCCCCTTTAAGTATTATGGTATTCGTACTCTCTCTTATAGTCGGGACTATTTTATTATATAGGCTATGTCCGTAGACTTTCAGCGTACGTATGAGTAGAAAAACATAATGCTTAAAATAAAAGATAGAATACTTATATAGAAATATGGTCCGGAGACCGTACAAGATATCAGCTTGCGAGATACCCCGGTGGTTAGGCCATGTTTTACCTTTTATTGATGCGTGACCCGTGGGGTTCTATTTTCTTTTGAGACGAACGTCTTCGCTGGAGGGTTCCTTCATCCTCTGTAGGCTTCTGAATCTTTTTGAATCTCGGGACCTCGTTTGGGAGTTGTTTCATGCCCCAGCCCTTACGGATCTCTGTGTTGTTGACGTTAGGGGGCCACTGTCTCCTATCAATGGAGGTTCTCAGCGCTTACAAGAAGCATGTAGTCGCATTCATCCACAGGAGCAAATGTGTTCGGAGGTCTCCTATCTCCGTCTGGTGCCTGCTGGGAACTCTCTTCCGAGGGGGTTTTGTCGAGGTGTTCGTGCCCCGCTTGTTTATCTGTGAGATCGCCGGTTGATAACTGTTGAAGCTTCTGGCTATCTTATCTATGTGAGGCGGAGGACGAGGGTCCTGTGGGGACCAGACTCTATGAGAAGGTGCCACCTTGCAGGTTTTTAGGGGAGACCATGCGAAGCGGTCGACGTAAGCTCTCTGGAAGTTTTTTGGATGTAGGGTCCGGACTCTGCAGAGGGTTCCTAAATTGCCCCTACTGTTGACCCCTGATTCCCGATTCCACGGGATCTGAGGTCTCCTCTGTAATTGCTATAAGACCTTGGTTTTTCCCTTTAAGGTGGTCTGGTAGCAAGACCTAGAATTCTCCTGGTCTCCTTGGATTGCTCTGATGCCCCAGGGTGTAGGGAACTTCACTATTTGATGGAGGGTTGAGGGGACTGCTCCCATGTCGTGAATCCAGGGTCGTCCTAAGATCATGTAGTATGCTGATTGGCAGTCCACGAACAAGAATTTGGTAGATAGGTTGATCCATTCAGCATATACTGGCAGAACAACCTCCCCAGCGGTTTGCTTGACCTTGCCGCTGAACCCGATGAGTGGGGTTACTTTGCGCGTCAGGGTATTTTCCTTTAACCCTAGGTCTTGGTACACCGCCAGGAAGATGATATTGCTGGAGGACCCGTTGTCTACTAGTATTCTTTTCAACAAGCAGTTTGCTATGGTGAGAGAGACAACTAGAGCGTCATGGTGGGGAGCTAATATCTTCTCTTGCTTCTTGGCTGTGAAGCTTATCTCGTCGGTACCTAGAAGTAGGCGTTTAGGTTGAGCAGTCTCCAGGCCGTGTTTAGCATTACGGGTGCACTTCTTCGCAGCTGCATGACTCACGCCACTTAATTTAGAGCCTCCTGAGATGACATGAATCACCCGGTCCTGGCGAGGTGGTGAACTTGGTGCGTCTCCTTTGGATTTCCCTGATGCTTCTTTGCTAAGATGAGCCTTGGCTTTCTCTGAAAGAAATTCTCGGAGATGCCCCTTTTTGAGCAGTTCGTTGACCTCGATCTTCAGGGCGACGCAGTCTTCAGTTTTGTGGCCGTGATCGCGATGGAAGTCGCACCAGAGTCCCGGGTTCCAGAATGAGTCCGGTGCTTTCTTATTTGGGGGCCACTTGACCTGTTGGCCCATCTGCCTCAGCGTGTTGACCAGCTCTGGTGTGGATATTGAGAGATGGGAGATATCGGGCCAGGTAGACACATACATCCCCTCTTCTTTTTCAAATTGCCGGTATTGGAATCTGCCCCGGTTCCTGCTTCCGGAGTCCTTGGATCCCTTTTGGGAGGATCTTTCTCCTTGGTCTCCCCGGTCTGATCGGGTGGACCTTTGATCCTGTTTGGGTTGAGCCTTGGCGCGGCTAGTGACGTCTTCTTCCCACTTCACCTGTGCCCACGCTCGGGATAGCACATCCTCCATGGTTTTGCAAGGGTACATGGTTAGCTCTTTGCCGAGCCCTCCGTCTGGAAGTAGGCCTCTCTTGAAAGCAGAGATTGCGGTAGGGATGCTTCATTCGGGGACCGCTACTTTCTCTTGATTGAAACGGGCTATGTAGTCCCGCAGGGGTTCTGCTCGATGCTGGAGGATCTCGTAGAGGCCATCTGAAGTCTTCTCCAGGCTCCTGCTACTCGTGAATTGTTCTACGAACTTGTCACTCAGGCCGGCAAAGGAAGAGATGGACCTGGTAGGGGGATTGATGTACCATTGCAAGGTGGGTCCAATTAGAGTGGAGCTGAACCCTTTACATGTGGTAGCTTCACGGGACTCCTTGGGGAGCGCAACCGCTAGCATCCTCTGTTTATATTGTGCGATATGATTGTCGGGGTCTCCTGTACCATCATATATTTTGATGCTGGGGAAGGATAATTTCCAAAGCATCTCGATTGAGGCGATCTCCTCCGTGAAGGGAGTATCTGTGTACGAGTCGGGGTTGCTCCTCCGGATTGGGGGAGCTACTCCTGGTAGACGTTCCACCATGGATTGCATGGCGTCGAGCCTCTTGGAAAACATCTGCTCTAGATGGGCGGTTATGGAAGACTCGGCTGCCGTCTTCTTGGGTTCTTCTTTCTCGGGTTCAGGTTTGGAATCACTTTCCTCTAGGTCATAGATCTGGTGATCCTCGATCCCTTCTCGTGTTGCCTCGGCCGCCCCAGATGCAGGACTCGTGTTAGTGGTGCCTTTTCCGGTGTTGGGAGTGCTCAGGCTTCCCATAGGTCGAACCCGAGTGTTGAAGCGACACTTCTTGTTGCTCGCCATGTTGGGAGCTTTGTTTTGGTCTCGGAGTGCAGCGTTCTCCGTCTGTAGTTGGTTGTGTTTCTCGGCGCTTAACTCCAGCTGTTTGGAGTGTTCACCAAGTTTTTTCTTCAGGCTCTAAACCTTGGAGGAAAGCTCTGGATTTTTGGTTGTTTCCCGAGCCTTGTGCAAGTCGGTTACTTGGCTCTGCAGTCCGTCGATCTGTCGTTGAAGATCGGCTTCTCTTGGGGTAAATTCTGATGGATTGTCTTGCTCATCCACCGCCATCGTCACGTAGCTTAGATTACTCCCCTCCTTCTAGCGCCAAACTATTAACTATTAGGGGATTTTTGTGTAGGCTTGATATACGTTGGATTTGACCCATTTTCATCCATGGTATATAACTGTTTTACTATATATATATCTATGTTTTCTAGTCTTCTAGGTATGTTTTCAGGTTCAGGTGCATTTCAGAGTAAAGCTATGACTTTGGAGCATTTTGGAGCTTAAAGGACATTTCACCCGAGCTGACCATGTAGAGGTCGACGAGAGGAAGAACAATCGATCGATGCGCATCTAGTGTTGTCGATCGACACCAGGAGATGCCTCGACAGATGAAGATTAATATCGATCGATGTACACAAGTACCATCGATCGATGTCAAGACATTGGACACGCGACATTTTGGATCCAGCGGACATAAAACCCAAGGCCAAGCCAAATTACGAAAATGCCCTGACGAGTTTTTAACCTAGTAGATTATATACTGCCTAAGTGTTTTTGACGGCAGAAGAGGTTTTTGTTACAGTTTTACTTTGAGAGAGAAGAGAGAGTTTGGGAGAGAAGATCACTTGTGATTGGAACTCCTTGTTTCCATTTCTTTTCATCTATACTATGAATTTCTATTTCTTCATTGTTATGAATTGCTTTGCTATGTCGGAGTAGTCCAATTATTAGATCCAGGGTTCAGATAGATTTGTGGGATTAGCCTCAAACTATAGATCTGCCTTGTTGTGATATTCATGATAGATTTGTATTCATTGCTTGTTTTAGCCTTGCTAACTAGAACTTGATCATAGGATTGCATACTCAAGCACCCTTGTTATCCCATTGTTATCCCATCCTGACATCTATCTATCATATTAGGACTGCTAGAGAGGGCTAAGCGCCAATTTAGTATCTTAATAGGGCAGATCATACTCGTGCATAGGCCTGGCTAGAACCCGTCGATCGATGTCCTCAACTGACTATCGGTCGACGTAGGCAAAGGTGTATCGGTTGACGTCCCAATAGGACCATCGATCAACACTCTTTCGTTGTCAACATACTAACCGTTGAGACACGAGATCTAGCTTGTTAACCAGTGAAACATGCGACAGCTGATCATTGAGTTAAGCGATTGAGCTCTAAGATATCATGCATGCAACAAATAGGCATCTATAGGTATTATAATCTCCAACACCTGAATAGTGGCCCTGCATCTAATATTATTTCCAATCAAGTTACATTTACTATTTACTTCGCTTGTTACTATTGCTATTTCATTTAAACATTTACAACTCTTAGAATTAATAAACACTAGATTTAATTGTTCCCTAGCTCCTTGTGGATTCGATCCCTAAGTACTACATCTGAACCACTTTTGATGGGAGTAACACTCTTTAGGGTAAATTGAATGGTATCAAATTTGGCGCCGTTGCCGGGGAGCTTTGATCGCCATTAGATTTAGTTTTATTAATTCTTATTCTTTTCTCTACTCCCTTTCTAACATAATCTTTTTTCTTGTCTTTTCAGGTGCATGACCAGCGGTACCAGAAGCAACAAGGAGAAAGACTTGATGTTCTCAAACGATCTTGCTCACTTGGAACGCACCATCCGTAGAGGTCAATGTTCTACATCGCTCGATGCAACAACTTCGTCGTCAATCGATACTCACAACCAACCGTCGACCGACACCAGACCATCATCGTCGATCGATCCCAATCGTTCAACTACGATCGATACTACACCACGTACGTTGATCGATACCGTGTCGTCAAAAATGGTAAACATTATTATTCTAACACTGGACAAGAACGGAAACCTGTATGACCAGAACGGTCATCTGCGTAATGCAACATGTGAGAAAATAGACGCTCAGGAGACTGTAATCCCAGATGCTGATGCTACAAGAGCTGCTCAACCTGTAGATGACGACGCTCGATCGAAACCACTGGCCGACTACAATCACCCAGATGAGTACTATTCCAACAGATCAGCTATTCGACTTCCAGAGATCCAGAAGCAGAATTTCGACTGAAGCCTCAATACTACACTCTCGTGTTGCAGATACCCTACTCTGGGTTACAGCACGAGCATCCTATGGACCATCTAGAACGGTTCGAGGATCTAATCGCTACTATTCCGATGGAAGGAGTCCCCGAAGATTACCTGCTGTGCAAGCTCTTCAGATACACGCTAAATGGAGAAGCAATGCACTGGCTTAGGCAGCAACCCACAAGATCCTTAACATCTTGGGCCGACATCAAGAATACTTTCTTACGAGACTTCTTCGATGAGGCGCACACTGAAGAACTTCAGAACAAAATTTCCACATTCTCGCAGGAGGCTGGAGAGTCCTTCAAAAATGCGTGGATTAGATTTAGGTTCTTCCAGCGAGATTGTCCACACCACGGATTTAACGAAGTGCAGCTGCTAAGCACTTTCTTCCGAGGTCTCGCCTTACAGTATCAAATGGCTCTTGATACGGCGAGTGAAGGAAACTTCACTACTCGGAATCCGTTGGAGCTGTGAGACTTATCGAAAACCTTGCTAACAGCAGCAGCACCAAAAATACTGACTCTGAATGGAAGATGTCTGTAGCCTCTATCGGGAAGGAACAGATGGACGAAGTAAGAGCTAAGTTAGATGTGGTGCACGAGCTTCTTAGGAAGCAAGTCTGTTCAGCTGAAGGAGAAGTAGCAGATACGGAAGGAGAAGAAAATGTGAACTACATCGGAGGTACCGAATTCCAGAAATTTGGAAACCAGGGCGGAAACATAAACTTCTTTGGAAATGGTCAAAGAAGTAACCAGAGTTCACAATTTCAAAAACCCTTCAATAACAGCAAAAGCTACTCAAACTCTTACTACCAGAATCCACCACCCCAGACTCAGGAAAGCAAGATCGAAGAGATGCTTGATCGAGTACTGTTGGGACAACAACAAATCACCGCGGATTTTAACGGTAAAATAGACTCCGCCTACAACAATCTGAACACCTAAAATTGAGACCTTAGGGACTCAGGTGAGAAAACTAGAAACGCAAGTAATTCAGACTGGCGAGACTATAAAGAGGCAAGAAGCTTTCGCTAGAGAGGCACGAGCCGACAAAGGAAAACACCACGTAAATGCCATCATAGATGATGATTTCTGGCAAGTGGTGAGAAATGAAAAGCTTGAGGAAGGAGACTTCGAAATCGAAAGCTCCATGAGTCTCGGCGGATCCCAATGGTGTCGACCGATGTCGATGAACTCACATCGATCGACAGACCATGACGAAGATCGATGGACGGATTACTCCAGTCATCGATAGACGTCGTCCACTAAACCGACTGAATGTAATGCAGTTCGAATTCTAACTCATGAGGAATTCGCAGCTAAGCATCCTCACCCACCCTCCCCTTTCTATGATAAAATCGATCGATCGGTTGAGCCAACCATCGATCGACAGAGTGAGTCCGACGTCGATCGTCATACCCCACCTCCCATTGATCGACGGGCACCTCTGACATACCGAGTGCGGTTACCCGCAATCGATAATGACTATATCAACGCATTCAGACCACCACCTAAATCATTAGCTAGCCCACCCGAACCAAAACCCAACCCTTTAAATAGTTCACCAGAACCATTTCAAGAAGTTCAGGAAACTGAAGGGAGGAGGTTAAAGAAAAGAAAGAAGAAAATTCCTAAGAACCTTAAGTGGGAAGCTAACAAGAAGGAGATGGATGGTTTCACTAAAAGAGTCCTCAGAATCCCAATCGAAAAAGCTTTTGATGAAGCTTACTTCACACACCGGTTGTGGATGTACTTCAGAGAAATAAAGGTAACTGAGGAGGACAATAGGAGAATGTTTCATCAAGTCAGAGAGAAGATGAAACACAGGATCACATTGACGAAGAAGAGTGATCCTGAGAAGTTTGCAATACCATGCATAGTCAAGGGTGTTGAATTTCCCCATTCAATGTGTGACACAGGAGCATCAGTTAGTATCTTCCCTAGGATCATGGCAGACTAGCTTGGTTTGACCATCGAACCTTCAATAGAATCCTTCACCTTCGTGGATCTTTCATAAAAACGATTAGGAGGTATCATAAGAGATCTGGAGGTAGAGATTGTTAATGCCCTTCTCCCGGTAGATTTTCATGTCCTAGACATCGAGCTTAACTGGAACTGTTCACTTCTGCTTGGAAGATCTTTCCTAGCTACAGTAGGAGCTGTATGTGACATGAACAAAAACAAATTGTGTCTGACGCTGATAGACCCCAACATCCACTATGACCCTATCCAACCTAAGAGAAAGGTTATTAATTGTGTGGATTACGGGAAACAACTTGGCTTCATTGGCGCATGCCATTGTGGTGCAGAGTACGAATCGGAGTACGAAATAGAGTACTCAGAATCGATCGACACACCCACTCTTCCATCGATCGATTCCAATGAGTCAACGGTGACCGATGACCGCAACAACACGTCGCTCGACGTTGATCAGCCGGCTGACCATTTCGCTACACCTAATCATTGTTACCCACAATTTGCCTTCCAACCTCCAAGCAAGAGAGGACGTAATGATTATTCCATAAGCAGTTGGGCAGACAGTGGTTTCCATGAAAGTTTTGCAGTTGATACTGTAATTACTTCACTTAACGAGGAACATACAGAGGAATACTATGAGGAATATTGGAAGGAACGTGCAATAGAAATGTCTTTGCAGGATGAAAGACTTGAAACACATAAGTTCACCACCACGTTTCCAACATCGCTCGACGAAGTGCACTCCACATCGGTCGATACCCACCCTCGTCAGCTCACATCAACCGACACCCATACAGGAACATCGATCGATATTCGCACCGCAGCGAAAATTCAGGAGCAAGAGAATATTCCCTCTCCAACTAGGTTTGTAGATACCTATATAAAACGTTTAGCACCCCTAAAACCACCTCCACACACCAGAGCAGACACACAAGCAGAAAAGATGAACACTCTTCCATCTACATCAACAGGAAAATCCATGAAGAGCAATTATCTCAAGAACACAAGTTCTGCAGAAATTACTCTGCCCTCGATCGATGCATCTGTATCAACATCGATAGATACTACTCTAAACCATAATCTTTCTATTTCTAAATTGAATGATAATGCAAACATTGATTATGGTTTTCTAACACCTGATGATTTTGGTATTTTCAGGGACCCAAATGGGAACACACGTGCAATAGATGGAAGGATCTTACAAGTGTCCAGAGATGACATAGCAGATATCCTTCAAGTGGCAAATGGACCTGACAACCTATTCTCACAGCAACGTGGCACTCCAGACGTCATTCAAACCGATCCAAACAACCACGTAGGAGTCGCCACAACAGAAATCAATCCAGATCTTTCATACCAACCAAAAGGTCAAGCATCGATCGACGGGACAACTGAGACATCGATCGACAGGGTAACACCAACGTCGATCGATAAGGATGACCCGACGTCGATCGACAAACGTTATGAATTTGGAAACCGCGCTTTTGACATGTACGGAGCCGGAAAGTTCACTTGGGAACGAAGGGACGAATATGGAGTCTACAGAGATGAGTGTGGACACGCACGAGGCGTAGCTGGTGAGATAATACCCATCACAAAGGACGACATCAACAAATTACTGGAAAGAGCATCTCTTTTCGAAAAGAGCCACATCTGTCTTCCAGAACATGCCACTTCCTTCACACTCACAAGACTGGCACCAGAACTCTACACCAAAGATGAAATGAACGAGATAGTGACTGATATTTGTGAAGCTCAGGAAAAACTGGGAGAGGAGCTCAAATCATTGGTAGAAGATACACATCAATCTTTGGATAGAGGCTACAATGAGCTTTTCAGAAGTATGGTAGAAATGAGGACAGAAATTGAGAGTTTACGTCATCAACTTGAGAAGGAAGCCACGACCTCAACATCGATCGACGAACTATATGCACCATCGATCGACGTCAGTCTTCATACAGCCCAAATCCCTGCAGAACCGCAATGTTCAGCAAAACACAAGGATGAATGGGAAGTCTCATACATCGACACGAGGATAAACGACGTGTACTACCCTCTCAACAACAATGTGGACTGGCTGAGCACTAAAATCGAGCTACTACCGCAAGATCTGGACACCATTCGCAAGAAGGACCAACAACCAGCCACATCGATCGACGTGTGTAACATCACATCGCTCGACGCTAAGGTCTCAGCCATGAACGAGAGGCTGAGGACTTACGAGGACATGCATGACCGCTTCATATCACCAGTCATGATAGATTTAAGCAAATTGTCCAGTCAAATACTTTATGCCCAAAGGGATATTGATAACATTACTAATCAAAACTTTTTGCAGGCAAACTCATCTTCGATCGACAGGCTACGAGGGCCTTGGATCGATGGGAAGAATCCTGAGGAGTTACTTCCCTACACAGCAGCAGAGGTTGACAAGATCACATCCAAGATCTACACTGCTATAGACACCATGGAGGAATGACTTGACAAACGCTTCGATGACATCTACTTTCCATTCGACAACAGAATCAGTGGACTAGACAGCCACGCAGAATGGCTACAGAAAGAAGTCAAAGCCATTCAGAGGCAACTCGCAGCTCAACACCAGATATCAGCATCGATCGACAGGAAGCGCGCGATATAGCTCGATGGTAAGTCGTTGAGATCGACCGACGAACAAATAATCGAATCGATCGATGCCGAGTCTACACCAACCGGTGAGCAGCTGATACACAAGACGATAGATTCAATGCGCAAGGAACTGACAGAACTTTCAGCGACTTTGATGGAGGAAAGAACTTTGGCCGGTTATCTGATGGTTGGTGCATGCCTTTGGCATTTTTCGCATTTTCGTGCGAATTTCTCGCAATCTCCGATCATTGTTGGCCAATAGTATCCATGGCGTTTGATTTTCACGGCTAGTGATCTTCCGCCGGAATGGTTGCCGCAGGAGCCGGAATGTATTTCCTCCATTACTTTTCTCGCCTTTTCTCCTTCCAGGCACGTCATGAGTGGTCCGGAGAATCTCCATTTGTAGATTTCGCCGTCCATTGTTACGTAGCGTGCGGCCTGTGTTCGGACCTTGCGAGCTGCCCATTTTTTGGCGGGCAGTTGCCCGTCGACAATGTAGTCTCGAATCTTCTGAAGCCATGGGGTATCACAGCCGTAATCAGATTGCTCCGATGGTGGCGGTATCGTAATTTCTTCTTCCTCGTCATCTTGACCTTCTATGAGATTGACGACGATTGGTGGTCCGATGCTCGGATGTTCGATGAACTCGACCGGAATTACCCTTTTGAGTCCTGGATCGGAACTTGATGCTAGGGCCGCGAGGGCGTCTGCCTTGACATTCTCGGAACAGGGGATCCGCGTAAGGGCAAAACAGTCGAAGTCTTGAGCTAGACCTTGGACCAGTTTGAGGTACGCGTCCATCCTTTCGTCTCTGGCTTCATACTCTCCGCTGAATTGACTGGCCACTAACTGGGAGTCGCAGTAAGCGTGGAGATTATGTATTTTTAAGCCGTGAGCCAAACGTAGCCCTGCGATTAATGCTTCGTATTTGGCCTCGTTGTTTGAGGCATGGAATTCCAGCCTGAACGATTGTTCCAAGATCTCGCTCGTTGGAGATGTGAGACGGATTCCGATACCTGATCCTTGCTTGGATGAGGATCCGTCGACGTGGAGGAGCCAGGTGGAATTTGGTTCCTCATTGGTTATTGTTCCCGTTGGAAGTTCGACCAAGAAGTCTGCGAGCACTTGTGATTTTGCGCTCGTCCTTGGTCGGTATTCGATGTCATACTCGCTCAACTCGACCGCCCACTTAGCCAGTCGGCCTGATTGACTTGGGCTATGCAAAATTGTCCGTATGGGAAAAGTCGTGAGGATGACGATTGTGTGGGATTGGAAATATGGTCTTAGTTTTCGGGCCGATGTTACGACCGCGCATGCCAATTTTTCCATCAATGGATACCTAGATTTGGCATCCAGCAAGGTTTTGCTTATGTAAAAAATAGGTTTCTGCTCCCCGCGTTCTTCCCTGATCAGGACTCCGCTTACGGCCATTGCCGACACAGCGATGTACAAGAGTAAAGGCTCCCCTTCCACGGGTTTTGCGAGGACTGGAGGAGTAGCTAAATAACGCTTCAGCTGTTGGAAGGCGTTTTCGCACTCTTCCGACCATTCGAATTTTTTATTTCCTCGCAGGACGTCGTAGAAGGGCATGCACTTATCTGTTGATCGTGAAATAAATCGGTTAAGCGCTGCGATTCTGCCGGTCAGTCTTTGGACTTCCCGCTTATTCTTTGGTGAAGCCATCTCGATTAGTGCGTTGATCTGTTTTGGATTTGCTTCGATGCCGCGGTATGTGACCAAGTAGCCGAGGAATTCCCCTGATGCCACGGCGAATCTACATTTTGTCGGGTTGAGCTTCATGTTATGGGAATTTAGTTGTGCAAAGCATTCTTCGAGATGTGACACGTGATCTCTTTCTTTGAGGGATTTGACGAGCATGTCGTCGATATAAACCTCCATCGTTTTTCCGAGTTGTTTGGAGAACATTCGGTTCACGAGTCGTTGGTAAGTTGCACCAGCGTTTTTGAGGCCGAAGGGCATTACCTTATAGCAATAAGTTCCGCGATCGGTAATGAACGCGGTCTTCTCACGATCATCGGGATTCATCCTAATTTGATTATAACCTGAGAAGGCATCCATGAAGGATAAGAGTTCGTTGCCCACTGTTGCTTCTACCAATCGATCGATATGTGGTAGAGGGAAGCTATCCTTTGGACATGACTTGTTTAGGTTGGTAAAATCTACGTAAACTCGCCACTTCTCGTTCTTCTTTTTGACTACTACGGGGTTGGCAAGCCAGTCCGGGTATCTTACTTCTGTTATCGACCCAACTTTAAGCAATTTTTCGACCTCATCATTTACTGCGGCAGCACGTTTGGGTCCTAGCTTCCGTCTTTTCTGTTTGACGGGTTTGAATGTTGAGTCGATATTCAGCTTGTGACATGTTATGTTAATGTCGATTCCCGACATATCTTCCACAGCCCATGCGAAAGTATTAAGGTTCTTTTTAAGACAGGTTATGAGTTCTGTCCTTAAAGGCTTGCGGAGATTGGCTCCAATCTCGACGCAGCGTTCTGGGAAGGCTTCGTCGAAACAGATCGTTACCACGTGTTCGCATGTTGGCTCACGTTTTTCATCTAGAGCTACGATACTGCGAGACTGCCAGAAGAATTCCGCTGAATTCTGACTTCGCGTATTTTTGCAGGAGGTCTTTTTCTCCAGTCAACGACTAGAAACTCTGTGACGTTCGTCACGGTTCCGGCTTTGACAGCGAGATTAATCGATCCATAGACCATGGTCGTTTCCCCCGAAAGCCCCAGTGGTGGGCTTGGGCATTTCGTGACTTCGGATTGATTGATCCCCATCTTTTCGAGAGTGTCTTTGAAGATGATATCGGCCGAACTTCCGGTATCGATTAGCACTCTAGCGACGTCGATATCTTGAATCGTCAACTCGGTAACAAGGAGGTCATTTCGAGGTTTGGCTCGATCGATCGTTGCTCCCCCCTTGAATGAGATGACGTTCGCACACGTCGAATCTTGCATACCGTTCCTGATCGTTGAGTGGCTTTTGCGGGTTAGATTGATCCGTATGTCCCCTCCTTCTAGCGCCAAACTGTGGGAACCGAAATTCGCACTGTCGATTTCCGTTTAAATAAGGAAACTAGGAAAACCCTAATTTCCCAGAGGACCCGGATATCTGCTAATTACCACACGTCAAGCAATCAGAACACGAGAATAACAACGATAAAGTATAAGAAATCAAAAAAGAGAGCAAAGAAGATCTTATTCCGAATTTGTGTATGAGCGTTTACAACAAGGTATAAGCCTGGGCTCAAGAGCTGTCGGTGAGATTCCTAGTTCTAGCAACCCTAAGACGGCTAAACCTAATTGAGTCGCAGCTCGAAATAACAAAAACAGAAAATTGCCTAAATTGTTCTAAGTGCTAAATTTGCTCTTAAAAAGTTCTCCCCCATGCTCCTCGCCTAGGACTCCTTATATACTAGCTCCAAGGTCGGTTTACGCTTTTACTCTTCTGCCCATAAGCCGTCATAGCATAAATGGGGATATTCCATTTTTCCCGATCTTCATAATTATCTTCAAAACTTCCGTATTTATCCGCGGAAAATTGACATTTATCCTTCCTTGTGGGCCAAGCGTAAACTGTGCTGCGGTTTACGGGCTTTTAGTTAAGAAATCGTAGGATGGGCCTCGAGTCGTCTTTTAGGTCCCTTTGGGCCGTCTTCCGACTCGACACGTTTACTACAATATCTTTTTGATAAAGAAACAAACTTTCCGCGGTTTCTAATCCGCGAAGTTTGATCGATGAATTTCGATAGCAGAAAACATGGATTGAGCTTGCTACGGCCTTCGGGAGATAGCATTCGAAGGTTTGAAGAGAATGCATGGATTGATGTCTGTCGATGTTGGAAGAGTTCAATCGCTACAGCGACCGAACCGGCTCGAGCCGGTAGCTTCGTAGCGACCGAAGCGGAGACTGGCCTTCGGTCGCTACGTAGCGACCGAGCTTTGGCTCGAGCTTCGGTCGCTTCGTAGCGACCGAGCTTTGGCTCGAGCTTCGGTCGCTTCGTAGCGACCGAGCTTTGGCTCGAGCTTCGGTCGCTTCGTAGCGACCGAGCTTTGGCTCGAGCTTCGGTCGCTTCGTAGCGACCGAAGCGGGACGATCGCTTCGGTTGCTACGTATCGACCAGCGGAGACGAGCACTTTCGGTCGCTACGTAGCGACCGGCGGAAGCGTTCGGTCGCTACGTAGCGACCGAAGCTTGGCTGAGCTCGGTCGCTACGTAGCGACCGAGCTTTAACAGGCTTCGGTCGCTTCGTAGCGACCGAGCTTTGGCTCGAGCTTCGGTCGCTACGTAGCGACCGATCGGGATGAACGTTCGATCGCTACGTAGCGACCGAGCTTTGGCTCGAGCTCGGTCGCTACGTAGCGACCGAAGCGGGACGATCGCTTCGGTTGCTACGTATCGACCAGCGGAGACGAGCACTTTCGGTCGCTACGTAGCGACCGGCGGAAGCGTTCGGTCGCTACGTAGCGACCGAAGCTTGGCTGAGCTCGGTCGCTACGTAGCGACCGAGCTTTAACAGGCTTCGGTCGCTTCGTAGCGACCGAGCTTTGGCTCGAGCTTCGGTCGCTACGTAGCGACCGATCGGGATGAACGTTCGATCGCTACGTAGCGACCGAGCTTTGGCTCGAGCTCGGTCGCTACGTAGCGACCGAAGCGGGACGATCGCTTCGGTTGCTACGTATCGACCAGCGGAGACGAGCACTTTCGGTCGCTACGTAGCGACCGAGCTTGGGCTCGAGCTTCGGTCGCTTCGTAGCGACCGAAGCTTGGCTGAGCTCGGTCGCTACGTAGCGACCGAGCTTTGGCTCGAGCTTCGGTCGCTACGTAGCGACCGGCGGAAGCGTTCGGTCGCTACGTAGCGACCGAGCTTTGGCTCGAGCTCGGTCGCTACGTAGCGACCGATCGGGATGAACGCTCGTCGCTACGTAGCGACCGAGCTTAACTGGCTTCGGTCTCCGTAGCGACCGAGCTTTGGCTCGAGCTTCGGTCGCTTCGTAGCGACCGAAGCGGAGACTGGCCTTCGGTCGGCGGTCGCTACGTAGCGACCGGCGGAAGCGTTCGGTCGCTTCGTAGCGACCGAAGCGGGACGATCGCTTCGGTCGCTAAGTAGCGACCGAGATTGGCCGAGCTTGGTCGCTACGTAGCGACCGATCGGGATGAACGTTCGGTCGCTACGTTGCGACCGAGCGGGACGAGCGTTCGGTCGCTACGTAGCGACCGAGCTTGGGCTCGAGCTCGATCGCTACGTAAAGCTCAGTCGCTACGTGGCGACCGGCGGAGACGGGCGTTCGATCGCTTAGCGTGTTTGACAAGCTTTTGTCGGACATCTCGATTCTTTCTTCCGTAAAGCTTTTTCGTAAGGAAGAATCTATTTCGAAAAGTACTCTTCGGAGAAATTCTTATTTTCTTCCTCGGACGTTTTGAATGATAAATTTGTCGTAACCGTTTTTGACCCCAACAGCCGGACCGGTCTAGGTGTCAGTTTGTGAATCTGAGGCTTGAGACGATGTCTGGGCTAAGTGGATAGCAAGACTATTCTAAGCACTCGGATTATTGTGAATGTGTGATTATTACATGTTGTTATAGTGTGTACCTCGTGTTGGTACTGTTTTGTGAGAACCTCGTGTTGGTACTGTTTTGTGAGAACCTCGTGGTGGTTCTAGTAGTAGTTTTCTGGTCATTGCTTCCTCAAATGGTACCACTAAGCCGGTCGTGGTCCAGAAAATGGTGGGCTCGGTTGAACTTGGCTTGATCACCAAGGCCGAGTGTCACACGTGGATGTGACAGCCCCGGCGAGTCCGATAGAGGACCGGGGCACGGCGATTCCGATTGAGGACCGTGACCGGGCGATTCCCAAGCGTCTACGCCTGTGTGGTGTAATAGTGAAGGGATTGTCGGTGTCCCTTATGTGGAGGAAGAATGATTCTGTTGGGCCCTAGGAGTATATATACATATATATATAAATATATGGTTGATTGATATGACACTCATTAAGAGTGTTTTGATTTATTATGGTTTAATGGTTTTTTGCTTAAATCAGTCATGTTTTATTGATTGTTGAACTATCCGTCTTTCTTGTGTTTGGGGTTGGGTTTATAATGACGGGTAGTTGTATATGTTAGATAGGGAACCCTGGCTCACTGAGTGAAACTAGTTCACTCACTCCTCACATCCTTTCGCAGGTGACCAGTAGAAAGGACCATAGCGCTCGTGGAACGGTAGGAGCTGGTGTAGATTGGACATCTTTTGCTAAAGACTCGTTTTCAAGATACATAAATGTATGTTTTACTTTCGACTGCGTCCATGGACCATATGTATAATATTTTGGGCTTGTGAACTTCATGTTTTGTATATATGGAATAAAGTATGTTTTATATTCGTGACATGTTGAATCTGATATTAGGTTAGTCCAACCTAACACAACTCTATGATTTGGTACGTGTTGCAAAGCCTAAGGCCGAAGATTAGAGGAAACGAGTTTGGAATGGATATTCTGGGTTACAGAATCATGTTTGTGACTTGGAAAGTCTATTCTCAACCCGTTGTAACACTTTCAGACTTGGAAGAGGAAGGTCGTTCGGGCATGTTCTTGTTTTATTGTTGCCCGGCTGACTGACCGATGTCTAAAACGGCTTGGGGGTGTTACAGAGGTGGTATCAGAGCATGGTTTAGATCATGCGGTCAATCACGCATTTTTCGTGTTTTATCGAGTCAAATGTGTCGCAAAAGATGTATTAGGAAACCAGCAGAGTTCCGCTCTAATTAGTGTTCTAAATAGGAATTCCCTGTTTGTGGATTGCAGATGGCAAGGAGGGGAAGGAGTGATGGAGGACAAGATTGGATGTTGGGTATAGATAGAGTCTCAAGAAGAAGAGGATTGGGATATGAATCCGAGGGAAGGGTGCAAACACTGGCGCACACCAACCAAAGATCCAGTGAAGAAAACGTAAAAAGAAACAACAATCTGTTTGGACACGATCAAGAGATACCACAAGAAGAAAACTTTCCACCAACCCGTACTATAAGGAGGAGACCAGAAACAGATGATAGCGAGTCAAGTGTCCAAGGACCAAGACCAATAAGGCAGAACAATCCGATTGAACAAGAAGTTCATGATCAACCACAACAAGGAGTACGAATGGAGCACACTCTGAAGATGCTTCATGACGTGATAGCGAGGTCATTACAACAACCTCAGGTGCAACCTCAGCCACTCGTGCCACCACAACCTTCAGTTAGTACACCGATGTTATCATTGATAACTGTCATGAAGAATATGAAGACACCACACATTGAAGGAGGGACAGATCCATTTGGAGACGACCAGTGGCTTCGAACTATGGAGAAAAACTTTGAGACCCTGAAGTGTTCCGAAGATTCTAAGAACAAGATGGCAGTATATTACTTAGACAAAGACGCAGCAGAATGGTGGGACAGTAGGGATCGCCAAGTTGTACATCTGGTAACCACGTGGTTGGCATTCAAACAAGAATTTGAACGCAAGTACTTCACGCCGGAGTCCAAGCGAAGGCTTCAACGTCAGTTTGCTAACCTAGTACAAGGAGACAAGACAGTTAGAGAATATGAATCTGAGTTCATGCGACTGCGACGACACGTGCTGCGAGGACAAGATGATGAAGAAACCATGATATCTAACTTTATGTTTGGTCTAAAACCAGAGTTAGAAAATAGACTGGCAGTCGAGAACTACGAGAGTCTTACCGAGCTAGTGGAAAAGGCTGTGAATGTGGAGATCAGATTGAAACCTGAGAAGGCGGCAAGTAAGAAATCCAAGCAGCATCAAGAAGGAAAGTATGGTGGAAACCAAAAATCATTTAAGGGTAAAGATAAGGAAAAGGAATCGGGAGGGCCAAGTCGACGATCTTTGTTCACAGGAAAATGCTTTAACTGTGGCAAGATAGGCAATAAGTCAAGTGAATGCTACAGGAAGAAACCTGGATCATTTCAGTCAAACTCCTACAATCCTACATGCTACACGTGTGGAAAGAAAGGACACATCTCTACCCAGTGCAGCGTCAATCGTCCTATCCCAGCTACGCCAATCGCTGTTCATCCTCCTCCAGCTCCACCTGCAATCGCACCAGCGCCCAAAAGGCAAGCTATAGGAGGTAGAGTTTACGCTTTAGAACTAGAGGATACAAAACCTCCAGGCCCATCTAAGGGTCCCATCACAGGTATTTGGGTTCTTTAACCTTACTAGTTTGACTTTGTGTTGTGTGATTGCTTGTGATGGATTGGTTAATTTCTATTGGATAATTATTATGTTGTTGATATATGTTGATGTTGTGATAGGAACTTTACATGTTGCGGGGCGTCCCACACATGTATTGTTCGACTCCGGGGCAACACATAGTTTTGTGACCCCTGAGGTAGCTGCCGAGTTTGCGGGTTCATTTGTGATTGACAGGATGATTGTGGCTGTGATGACTCCCGGAGACCAAACCCTCCAAGCAAAAGAATGCCTCAGAAGAGTTCCGTTAGTCCTTTGCGAGAAGATGTTCTTGGCAGATTTGTTGGTGGTGCCCTTAAAAGGATATGAAGTTATCTTGGGCATGGATTGGTTATCAGGCTACCGGGCACAATTAGATTGTGGAAAAGGTCGTATTTTGTTCAAGGAGAACGGGCAACGACAAATAGTGTTTTACGGGATCAGTCCAAGCAAGTCTGTGTCTTTAGTAGCTGCCTTGAGAGTGGAAGATTTGCTTAAGGATGGAGAAGCGTATCTGGTAACCGTAACTGCTAGTGAAGGACCCACTAGCAATGGAGTTGAAATTACGGATATTGCGGTAGTAGAAGAGTTCGAGGATGTGTTTGCACCGTTGAAAGAGTTACCTCCACCTCGAAGTAACCCTTTCACAATTAACTTGGAACCTGAAGCGAAGCCAATAGCAAAGGCTCCCTACCGCATGGCACCTGCGGAGTTAGCAGAGTTGAAGACACAGCTTGAAGATTTAATGGAGAAAGGTTTCATAAGACCTAGCTCTTCACCATGGGGAGCTCCGGTCTTATTTGTCAAGAAGAAGGATGGTAGCATGCGACTTTGCATTGATTATCGAGGAATCAACAATATCACCATCAGAGATAAGTATCCTCTTCGGGATAGGCGAGTTGTTGGATCAGCTAAGGAGCAAGTTGGTTTTCGAAGATCGACTTGGCGTCGGGCTATCATCAGATTCCAATTTCAGAAGGTGATGTCATGAAGACTGCGTTTAGAACTCGTTATGGACAATATGAGTTCGTAGTAATGCCTTTTGGCCTTACTAATGCACCGGCGGCCTTCATGAGATTGATGAATGAAGTCTTCCATGATTATCTCGACAAGTTCGTGATTATCTTCATCGAGACATTTTAATATATTCCAAGACAGAGGTAGAGCACAAAGCACACTTGAAGCTAGTGTCGGAACGGTTAAGAAACCATAAGCTGTATGCCAAGTTCAGCAAGTGTTCTTTCTGGAAAAGAGAGATCGGGTTCTTGGGCCACCGAGTGTCTGGAGAAGGAGTTTCCGTAGATTTGGAAAAGGTGAAAGCCATCGAGGAATGGCAAAGGCCATCAACGGTAACCGAGATAAGAAGTTTCCTCGGGTTAGCCGGGTATTATCGAAAGTTTGTCAAGGACTTTTCTTCGATCGCTAAGCCCCTGACGAAGTTGACTGGAAAAGGAGTTCCGTTCATCTGGGGGAAAGATACGAATGAATCATTTCAGAGACTGAAGAAAGCTTTGACCACAACACCGGTATTGGCATTACCTGAACAAGGTAAACCTTACACTGTGTACGGAGATGCTTCTAGGGTTGGGTTGGGTTGTGTATTGATGCAGGAAGGCAAAGTAATTGCTTATGCATCAAGGCAACTCAGGAAACATGAAGAAAACTACCCAACACACGATTTAGAAATGGCGGCAG
This sequence comes from Brassica carinata, assembly GCA_016771965.1. Lineage (NCBI taxonomy): Eukaryota > Viridiplantae > Streptophyta > Magnoliopsida > Brassicales > Brassicaceae > Brassica > Brassica carinata. Next base: position 47,930,154 of record CM028700.1, read on the forward strand.
TGGTGTTTGCGTTAAGGATTTGGAGATCTTATTTATATGGAGAAGTCGTGGATGTATTCACACATCATAAAAGTCTCAAGTACTTGTTCACACAGCCTGATCTGAACCTCCGACAAAGGCGATGGATGGAGTTTGTGGCGGATTACGACCTGAAGATTCAATATCATCCAGGCAAAGCTAATGTGGTCGCAGATGCACTAAGTCGTAGAAAGTTAGCATCTGATGTTGGAAAGGAAGTGGAAGCATTATCATCTGAACTCAAGTTGATGACTTTATGGGCAATTGAAGGGGAGCCAAGTGAGGCTTTAGGCATACGTACCGTAAACCAGGCAGGTTTACTCGCACGGATCAGACAGGAGCAACAACATGATGAGAAGTTAAAAGGAATCATCACAGAAGTTAAATATCAAGATGCTCAAAATGCAAGTGGCTATCATGTGGCAGAAGATGGTACACTATTACTTAATGGGAGGATATCAGTACCACAGGGAGAAGGTCTACGAGATGATATTTTGAAGTCGGCGCATCACTCGTTACTCAGTATCCATCCCGGGAGTACAAAAATGTACCAAGATATCCGAAGGTATTATCATTGGCCAGGAATGAAGAAATCAGTAGCGCGATGGGTGGCTCAATGTCAAACTTGTCAACAAGTCAAAGTCGAGCATCAGATTCCAGGAGGGTTGTTACAAAGCATACTGGAAATGGGATTCCATATCCCTGGATTTAATCACTGGGTTACCCCCGGCTCGAGGAAGGTCAAATAATGCTATATGGGTGATTGTCGACAGACTGACGAAGGTGGCGCACTTGTTACCTAAGAAAGAAACCGATAAGGTAGAAGTATTGGCAGAGATGTATGTGGACCAAATTGTGAAGTTGCATGGTGTGCCAACAGATATAGTCTCCGATCGAGATCCTAGATTCACCTCAAATTTTTGGAAGGCGTTACAAGAAGCTGTGGGAACTAAGTTGTTCATAAGCACCGCGTATCATCCCGAGACGGACAGCCAAACTGAAAGAACCATTCGCACCATAGAGGATATGATGCGGATGTGTATTTTGGATTGGGCAGGAAGCTGGGAAAAGCATTTACCATTAATCGAGTTCTCCTACAACAACAGCTTTCATTCTAGCATAGGTATGGCACAATATGAGGCGCTTTGTGGGAGGCCATGCAAAACACCTATATGCTGGACCGAAGTTGGAGAAAGAAAAGAGTTTGGACCCGAAATTGTAGAAGAGACGATAAAAAAGTTGGAGATCACTCAAACCAATATGAAGAAAGCGAAAGATAGACAAAAGAAGTATGCTGATCAATCAAGGCGAGAAGTGGTGTTCAGTAATGGTGATTGGGTTTATCTAAAGGTGTCACCTCAGAATGGAAAAGATCGATTCGGGAAAGTTAGGAAACTAGCGGTAAGATTCATCGGGCCTTACCAGATTATACAACGAATCGGAGAGGTAGCCTATCGTCTCAACCTACCTAAAGAGATGCAAATACGTCCGGTATTTCACGTATCAATGTTGCGGAAACATGTTCATGATCCCAGCGCTATTGAGACAGAGCAAATCGAAAACCTGCAAACAAACCTCACTTATCCAGAGGGACCAATCCGAATAGGTGAACGTCGGATCACGAAGATTGAAGAATCGAAATTCCTCAAGTCAAGTTTTACGGGGTAAGCGGAACCGTGTAGTTGTGACCTGGGAGGATGAATCAAGATTCAAAGAGTTGCATCCAGAGTTCTTCCACGAAGATGTAGTGATGGAAGAAGAGGGATCACCAGATCCTTAGAGAATCCGGGGACGTATTCAAATAAGGGGAGGATGATGTAATACCCCATCTTTAAAAAAAAAAAAAAAACCCTAATTTCGGTTTTATCGAATTTCTCGGGGAAGCCGAAGGCTTGGGAAATTTTTATTCTTAAGGTTAAGGTTAGTCTGGAGTCTATTAAAAATATTCAGCTCATCAGATCGGGAGCGGAAAAATATTCAGGATTAATCGTCGGACGAAAATTCACTAGAAGAGCCGATATCGCACAAATCGACCGAGAAGCTCGAGGTGGCTTGATCGAAGGGATCAGGACGTGGTGTCAACCATTTAACCTGCTGAGTGTCAACACAAGAAGGAGGTGTAGACGTGCATGAAGCAGTTCCATGCAGCTCGACACACAGAAGCACGAGGCCTGTGTGTCGCGATGCAAGAACACCAGACATGCTGAAGGGCAAGTGGACGTGGAGGTGTCTTCTGGCATGGCTTGAGAGCATGCAACAGGGCATGTGGACATCCATGTGTCGCCACGCATGCGACTGGAAGCATGTAGGACGACACACAGGCGATCGGGTGGCTCATTCTTATTGGCTGACAACTTCTATATATACCCAGCCACCCTTTACAATTTTTACTCATCTCATTCCCTAGAAACCAAATCAAAACGTGGCTAGATAGAGAGAGAAAAAAGAATTGAGGTGCTTTAGAAGTATAGACATTTCCGAAGACCGATAAACTGCCGGGAAGTTCCGAAAGACTGTCCAGAAGTGAAGGAAGGTTCTTTCCGAGTTCTGATCAATCCAGACTAGTCCATTCAAGACATCGATGTTGGATTTTGGGATTTAGCATCACGGTACCAAGACGAAGATTTGGAGGCGAGAAAAATGGTTTGGTCAACTTCCAGTATCAGAAAGTCAAGCCACATCGGTTAATCACTGTGAGTCACGGTTAATTGTTTGTTAATAAATTTTTAATGCAGGTTCCTGACATCGGAGACGGCTTCCGAGCTAGGATAGCCGGACCGGTCTAGGTGTCAGTTTGTGAATCCAAGGCTTGAGATGATGTCTGGGCTAAGTGGATAGCAAGACTATTCTAAGCACTCGGATTATTGTGAATGTGTGATTATTATATGTTGTTATAGTGTGTACCTCGTGTTGGTACTGTTTTGTGAGAACCTCGTGGTGGTTCTAGTAGTAGTTTGCAGGTCATTGCTTCCTCAAATGGTACCACTAAGCCGGTCGTGGTCCAGAAATGGGTGGGCTCGGTTGAACTTGGCTTGATCACCAAGGCCGAGTGTCACACGTGGATGTGACAGCCCCCGGCGAGTCCGATAGAGGACCGGGGCACGGCGATTCTGATTGAGGACCGTGACCGGGCGATTCCCAAGCGTCTACGCCTGTGTGGTGTAATAGTGAAGGGATTGTCGGTGTTCCTTGTGGAGGAAGAATGATTCTGTTGGGCCCTAGGAGTATATATACATATATATATAAATATATGGTTGATTGATATGACATTCATTAAGAGTATTTTGATTTATTATGGTTTAATGGTTTATTGCTTAAATCAATCATGTTTTATTGATTGTTGAACTATCTGTCTTGCTTGTGTTTGGGGTTGGGTTTAGAATGACGGGTAGTTGTATATGTTAGATAGGGAACCCTGGCTCACTGAGTGAAACTAGTTCACTCACTCCTCACATCCTTTCGCAGGTGACCAGTAGAAAGGACCATAGCACTCGCGGAACGGTAGGAGCTGGTGTAGATTGGACATCTTTTGTGAATCCGAGGCTTGAGACGATGTTTTACTTTCGACTGCGTCCATGGACCATATGTATAATATTTTGGGCTTGTGAACTTCATGTTTTATATATATGGAATAAAGTATGTTTTATATTCGTGACGTGTTGAATCTGATATTAGGTTAGTCCAACCTAACACAACTCTATGATTTGGTACGGGTTGCAAAGCCTAAGGCCGAAGATTAGAGGAAACGAGTTTTGAATGGATATTCTGGGTTACAGAATTATGTTTATGACTGGGAAAGTCTATTCTCAACCCGTTGTAACACTTTCAGACTTGGCAGAGGAAGGTCGTTCGGGCATGTTCTTGTTTGATTGTTGCCCGGCTGACTAACCGATGTCTAAAACGGTTTGGGGGTGTTACAAAGCCAAATTACCAAAATTCCCTGACGAGTTTTTAACCTAGTAGATTATATACTGCCTAAGTGTTTTGACGGCAGGAGAGCTTTTTAGACCTAGTTTTGTTACAAGTTTCATTTGGAGAGAGAGAGAAGAGAGTTTTGGAGAGAAGATCACTTGTGATTTGAACTCCTTGTTTTCATTTCTTTTCATCTATACTATGAGTTTCTATTTCTTTATTGTTATGAATTGCTTTGCTATATCTGAGTAGTTCAATTATTAGATCCAGGGTTCAGATAGGTTTGTGGGATTAGCCCCAAACTATAGATCTGCCTTGTTGTGATATTCATGATAGATTTGTATTCATTGCTTGTTTTAGCCTTGCTAACTAGAACTTGATCATAGGATTGCATACTCAAGCACCCTTGTTATCCCATCCTGACATCTATCTATCATATTAGGACTGCTAGAGAGGGCTAACCGCCAATTTAGTATCTCAGTAGGGCATATCATACTCGCGCATAGGCCTGGCTAGAACCTGTCGATCGATGTCCTCAACTGACTATCGATCGACGTTGGCAAAGTTGTATCGGTCGACGTCTTAATAGACTATCGATCGACACTCTCTCGTTGTCAAAATGATAACCATTGAGACACGAGATCTAGTCTGTTAACCAGTGAAACATGCGACAGCTGATCACTGAGTTAAGCGATTGAGCTCTAATATATCATGCATGCAACAGTTAGGCATCTATAGGTGTTATAATCTCCAACACCTGAATAGTTACCCTGCATCTAATATCATTTCCAACCAAGTTACATTTATTATTTACTCGCTTGTTACTATTGCTATTTCATTTAAACATTTGCAACCTTTAGAATTAATAAACACTAGATTTAATTGTTCCCTAGCTCCTTGTAGATTCGATCCCTAAGTACTACATCTGATCCTCTTTTGATGAGAGTAACACTCTATAGGATAATTTGAGTGGTATCATGGAGCACGAGGTGCCGTCGTGCATGCGTCCGGAGCCATGCGAAGCGACACACAGGCAGCCACCAACCTGAATCTGATTGGCTGCTGTCTTCTATAAATACCCCACGACCCCTGATCATTTCAACACATCCAGACCTTTCCAAAGCCAATTAAAAACATGAGAGAAAAGTAGAAAAATAAAGCAAGTGATTCCAAGCTATTTCGAGAGTTTTAGAGAGTTTTCGAGATCAGTTCTCTACTGATTTTCAGTCATCGCCTTGGGAAGGTTCTGTCCAACTGAAGGTCAATCAAATGAAGATCAGCTCAGATGGGAATCAAGTCAACGTGGCCAGAGAGAAAGAGAGAGAAGCAAAGTGTCGACTTAGAGTGTAGTCGATTCTCACCCAGAAGGCCAGCTCCGTCCAATCAACGATTCTCTACGATTGTGACGCGGAAGCTCTGTCCAAATGATTTCGTCTAGACCAGTCAGTTCCTTTGATTATCAAGTGGAGGTGCTGTCCAGACTTTTTTCTGTTCCACGGGTTCAGATCAGTCGAAGTTCTGCTCGATACTCCGCCGGGAAGTCCGAAGAACTGTCCAGGAGCTAAAGGAGATTCTGTCAAGATCAGTCTGTCCAGACCTGTTAGTGTCTTCATGGTGAAGCCGAGGTTGTGTCCAAGAAAAGATCAGTTCATCCACTCCAGTCATGTCGTCAATTGGGTTTTGGCCAAGTCCTCTCCGATCAACCAGCTGCTTATCGGTAAAGAACACTGTGAGTTGTGATCAATTGATTGCTGACTTGTTTTCATGCAGGTTCCCGTTACTTGGAAGTTGGATCATGGCAGGAGGCCGGGTCTAACTGAGTAACGGTTTGATTAGTTAATAGTTGAGTATTAGTTGATTGATTTGATAGCATGCTTAGTTATTGCTTGGGAACCGTAGTAGCATGCTAATGGTTAGGTTGATTGGTTAGTTAGCGAATGCTGAATGCTTAGATGATATCGCTAAGTTGTGGATAGTTAGGTATTCTGGAATTAGTCTTTATTCTAGATTCTAGAATATGATTCATTGTGTTAATTTGCGATTAATACTAGCAACCTTGTGTTATTTTACCGGGTTTAGTATTAGTCATGTATTGGCCATATAGCATTTGTGTAACCCACAATGCTAGGCATGTTTGAAGTTGAATGTGTTGATTGTGTGGTAATTAATACTAGGAACCTTATGTTATTTTTACCGGGTTTAGTATTAATCGTATATTGGCCGATAGCATTTGTGTAACCCACAATGCTAGGCATATTGGGGTGAGTTAGTGTTCCTTCAGACCTCGTACCCGGCGGGTTCAAGGACACTCCTTATTCGCTGGATCGGAAAGACTCAGATAGACGGGGTCATGGCCTATGGCTGAGTGATTACACGACGGTGTAATGTGGCAGTGACTCGAAGGACTGTGGGCTGTCGCGCGGTGACCCGAAGGACAGTGAGCCGCGGTTGGTTGAAAGTTCCTTCTTCTGGCCTTTGTGGTAGGAAGATAGGATATTGCCGATAGTGAAGGAGGAACATAACGTCACCAGGGCCCGAGTTTATTATATATATTATATCGTGTTTTGGGTTGTTAAACCCTGGTTTTAATCGAGTTTGAGTTTGGTGATGAGCTAGTAATTAGCATAATGCTAGTTTTCTTGCTATCGTTTACCGCTGCGTATTTCGGATATTGCTTATTGTTATTGAATTGTGTTGTTAGGTGAACCTCTCGCTTTAGATTGTTTGGGGTGGGATAGCGAGGGGTTGTATTTGTTAGATAGGGATCATAATTCACTGAGTAACATTAGGTTACTCATCCAACTCCATTGTCCTTTTTGCTGGTCGCTTTAGGTAAGGATGATCGGATAGCTTGGTGTTGGACGTTAGGACCGCCGGTGTAGATTTTCATACCTTTTGTAAACGGTATTGAGTTATTTGTTTTGCTGGCTCAATTTGGCATTAGGCCGGGCCCAGTCTCGAATTATTCAATGTATGAATATTTCTTAAATTAATAAATAATTGTTTTATATTGATATACCTTGGATTTGACCCGTTTTCATCCATGGTATATAGGTGTTTTACTATATATATATATCTATGTTTTCTACTCTTCTAGGTATGTTTTCAGGTTCAGGTGCATTTCGGAGTAAAGCTATGACTTTGGAGCATATTGGCGCTTAAAGGACATTTCACCCAAGCTGACCAAGTAGAGGTCGACGAGAGGAAGAACTATCGATCAATGTGCATCAGTGCTGACGATCGATACCTGGAGATGCCTTGACAGATGAAGATTTATATCAATCGATGTACACAAGTACCATCGATCGATGTCGAGACATCAAACACGCGACATTTTGGATTCAGCAGACTTAAAACCCAAGGCCAAGACAAATTACGAAAATGCCCTGACGAGTTTTTAACTTAGTAGATTATATACTGCCTAAGTGGTTTGACGGCAGGAGAGCTTTTTTTGGGTAGAGACCTTTTTGTTACAAGTTTTGGAGAGAAGATCACTTGTGATTGGAACTCCTTGTTATCATTTCTTTTCATCTATACTATGAGTTTCTATTTCTTTACTGTTATAAATTGCTTTGCTATGTCTGAGTAGTTCAATTATTAGATCCAGGGTTCATATAGGTTTGTGGGAATAGCCCCAAACTATAGATCTGCCTTGTTGTGATATTCATGATAGATTTGTATTCATTGCTTGTTTTAGCCTTGCTAACTAGAACTTGATCATAGGATTGCATATTCAAGCACCCTTGTTATCCCATCCTGACATTTATCTATCATATTAGGACTGCTAGAGAGGGCTAACCGCCAATTTAGTATCCTAGTAGGGCATATCATACTCGCGCATAGGCCTGGCTAGAACCCGTCGATTGATGTCCTCAACTGACTATCGATCGATGTTGGCAAAAGTGTATCGGTCGACGTCCCAATAGGATCATCGATCGACACTCTCTCGTTGACGACATACTAACCGTTGAGACACGAGATCTTGCCTGTTAACCAGTGAAACATGCGACAGCTGATCACTGAGTTAAGCGACAGCTCTAATATATCATTGATATACCTTGGATTTGACCCATTTTTATCCATGGTATATAAGTACTTTACTATATATATATCTATGTTATTTACTCTTCTAGGTATGTTTTCAGGTTCAGGTGCATTTCGGAGTAAAGCTATGACTTTGGAGCATTTTGGAGCTTAAAGGACATTTCACCCGAGCTGACCACTTAGAGGTCGACGAGAGGAAGAACAATCGATCGATGCACATCAGTACTGACGATCGATATCAGGAAATGCCTCGACAGATGAAGATTAATATCGATCGATTTACACAAGTACCATCGATCGATGTCGAGACACCAGACGCGACATTTTGGATTCAGCAGACTTAAAAACCAAGGCCAAGCCAAATTACCAAAATGCCCTTACGATTTTTTAACCTAATAGAATATATACTGCCTAAGTGTTTCGACGGCAGAGAGCTTTTTTCTAGACCTAGTTTTGTTACAAGTTTCATTTGGGAGAGAAGATCACTTGTGATTGGAAATCCTTGTTTCTATTTCTTTTCATCTATTCTATGAGTTTCTATTCCTTTATTGTTATGAATTGCTTTGCTATGTCTGAGTAGTTCAACTGTTAGATCCAGGGTTAAGATAGGTTTGTGGGATTAGCCCCAAACTATAGATCTGCCTTGTTGTGAAATTCATGATAGATTTGTATTCATTGCTTATTTTAGCCTTGCTAACTAGAACTTGATCATAGGATTGCATACTCAAGCACCCTTGTTATCCCATCCTGACATCTATCTATCATATTAGGATTGCTAGAGAGGGCTAACCACCAATTTAGCATCTTAGTAGGGCATTTCATACTCGTGCATAGGCCTGGCTAGAACCCGTCGATCGATGTCCTTAACTGACTATTGATCGACGTTGGCAAAGGTGTATGGGTCGACGTCTTAATAGACCATCGATCGACACTCTCTCGTTGTCTGCATACTAACCGTTGAGACACAAGATCTAGTCTGTTAACCAGTGGTACATGCGACAGCTGATCACTGAGTTCAGCGAATGAGCTCTAATATATCATGCATGCAACATTTAGGCATCTATAGGTATTATAATCTCCAACACCTGAATAGTTGCCCTGCATCTAATATCATTTCCAACCAAGTTACATTTATTATTTACTCGCTTGTTACTAGTGCTATTTCATTTAAACATTTGCAACCTTTAGAATTAATAAACACTAGATTTAATTGTTCCCTAGCTCCTTGTGGATTCGATCCCTAAGTACTACATTTGAACCTCTTTTGATGAGAGTAACACTCCTTAGGGTAATTTGAGTGGTTTCAAATTTGGCGCCGTTGCCGGGGAGCTTTGATCGCCATTAGATTTAGTTTTATTGATTCTTATTTTTTTCTCTACCCCCTTTCTAATAATCTTTTTCTTGTCTTTTCAGGTGCATGCCCAGCGGTACCAGAAGCAACAAGGAGAAAGACTTGCTGTTCTCAGACGATCCTGCTCATTTGGAACGCACCATCCGTAGAGGTCAACGTTCCACATCGCTCGACGCAACCACTTCATCGTTGATCGATACGCACAACCAACCGTGGACCGACACCAGACCATCATCGTCGATCGATCCCAATCGTTCGACAACGATCGATACGACACCGCATACGTCGATCGATACCTTGTCGTCAAAAATGGTAATAATTATTATTCTAACTCAGGACGAGAACGGAAACCTGTATGACCAGGCCGGTCATCTGCGTAATGCAACAGGTCAGAAAATAGATGCTCGATGGACTGTAATCCCAGATGCTGATGCTACAGGACCTGCTCAACCTGTAAATGAGGACGCTCGATCGAAACCACTGGCTGACTACCATCGTCCAGATGAGTACTATTCCAACAGATCAGCTATTCGACTTTCAGAGATCCAGAAGCAGAATTTTGAGCTGAATCCTCAATACTACACTCTCGTGTCGCAGATACCCTACTCTGGGTTACCGCACGAGCATCCTATGGACCATCTGGAACGGTTCGAGGATCTAATCGCTGCTATTCGGATGGAAGGCGTCCCAAAAGATTACCTGCTGTGCAAGCTCTTCATATACACGCTAAATGGAGAAGCGATGCACTGGCTTAGGCAGCAACCCACGGGATCTTTAACATCCTGGAGCGACATCAAGAATGCTTTCTTACGAAACTTCTTCGATGAGGCGCGCACTGAAGAACTTCGGAACAAAATTTCCACATTCTCGCAGAAGGCTGGAGAGTCCTTCAAAGACGCGTGGATTAGATTTAGGTTCTTCCAGCGAGACTGTCCACACCACGGATTTAACGAAGTGCAGCTTCTAAGCACTTTCTTCCGAGGTCTCGCCTTACAGTATCAAATGGCTCTTGATACGGTGAGTGAAGGAAACTTCACTACTCGGAATCCGTTGGAAGCGGTGAGACTTATCGAAAACCTTGCTAACAACAGCAGTACCAAAAACACTGACTCTGAACGGAAGAAGTCTGTAGCCTCTATCGGGAAGGAACAGATGGACGAAGTAAGAGCTAACTTAGATGTGGTGCACGAGCCTCTTAGGAAGCAAATCTGTTCAGCTGAAGGAGAAGTAGCAGATACGAAAGGAGAAGAAAATGTGAACTACATCGGAGGTACCGGATTCCAGAAATTTGGAAACCAGGGCGGAAACAGAAACTTCTTTGGAAATGGCCAAAGAAGTAACCAAAGTTCACAATTTCAAAAGCCCTTCAACAACAGCAAAAGCTACTCGAACTCTTACTACCAAAATCCACCACCCCAGACTCAGGAAAGCAAGATCGAAGAGATGCTTGATCGAGTACTGTTGGGACAACAACAAATCACCGTGGATTTCAACGGTAAAATAGACTCCGCCTATAACAATCTGAACACCAAAATCGAGACCTTAGGGACTCAGGTGAGAAAACTTGAAACCCAAGTAATTCACGGGCGAGACTATAAAGAGGCAAGAAGCTTTCGCTAGAGAGGCAGGAGCCGACAAAGGGAAACACCACGTAAATGCCATCATAGATGATGATTTCTGGCAAGTGGTGAGAAATGAAAAGCTCGAGGAAGGAGACTTCGAAATTGAAAGCTCCATGAGTCTCGGCGGATCCCAACGGTGTCGACCGATGTCGATGAACTCGCATCGATCGACAGACCATGATGAAGATCGATGGATGGATTACTCCAGTCATCGATCGACGTCGTCTGCCAAATCGACTGAATGCAATGCGGTTCGAATTCTAACTCATGAAGAATTCGCAGCTAAGCATCCTCACCCACCCTCCCCTTTCTATGATAAAATCGATCGATCAGTTGAGCCAACCATCGATCGACAGAGTGAGTCCGATGTCGATCGTCACAATACACCTCCCATCGATCGACAGGGACCTCTGACATACCGAGTGCGGTTACCCTCAATCGATAATGATTACATCAACGCACTCAGACCACCACCTAAACCATTAGCTAACCCACCCGAACGAAAACTCAACCCTTTAAATAGTTAACCAGAATCAGTTGAAGAAGAACAAGAAGCTGAAGGGAGAAGGTTAAGGAAAAGAAAGGAGAAGATTCCTAAAAACCTTAAGAGGGAAGCTAACGATAAGGAAATGGATGGTTTCACTAAAAGAGTCCTCAGCATCCCAATCGAAAAACCTTTTGATGAAGCTTACTTCACACACCGGTTGTGGATGTTCTTCAGAGAAACAAAGGTAACTGAGGAGGACATTAGGAGAATGTTTCATCAAGTCAGAGAGAAGATGAAACACATGATCACATTGACGAAGAAGAGTGATCCTGGGAAGTTTACAATACCATGCATAGTCAAGGGTGTTGAATTTCCCCATTCAATGTGTGACACAGGAGCATCAGTTAGTATCATCCCTAGGATCATGGCAGACCAGCTTGGTTTGACAATCGAACCTTCAACGGAATCCTTCACCTTCGTGGATCTTTCAGAGAAACGATCAGGAGGAATCATAAGAGATCTGGAGGTACAGATTGGTAATGCCCTTGTCCCTGGAGATTTTCATGTCCTAGACATCGAGCTTAACTAGAACTCTTCACTTCTGCTTGGAAGATCTTTCCTAGCTACAGTAGGAGCTGTATGTGACATTAACAAAAACAAATTGTGTCTAACGCTCATAGACCCAAACATCAACTACGACCCCATCCGACCTAAGAGAAAGGTCATTAATTCTGTGGATTATGGGAAAGAACTTGGCTTCATTGGCGCATGCCATTGTGGAGCAGAGTATGAATCGGAGTACGAAACAGAGTACTCGGAATCGATCGACACCCCAACCTTTCCATCGATCGATTCCAATGAGTCAACGGTGACCGATGACTGCAACAACACGTCACTCGACGTAATGCACCCAGTTGACCATTTCGCTTCACCTAATCATTGTTACCAACATTTTGCCTTCCAACCTCCAAGTAAGAGAGGACATGATGAGAATTCCATAGGCAGTTGGGCAGACAATGGTTTCCATGAAAGTTTTGCAGTTGACACTGTAATTACTTCACCTAATGAGGAACATACAGAGGAATACGATAAGGATTATTGGAAAGAACGTGCAATAGAAATGTCTTTGCAGGATGAAAGACTTGAAACATATAAGTTCACCAACACGTTCCCAACATCGTTCGACGCTGTGCACTCCACATCGTTCGATACCCACCCTCGTTCAGCAAAACAACAGCTCACATCGATCGACACCCACAAAGGAACATCGATCGATATTCGTGCCGCAGCGAAAATTCAGGAGCAGGAGAATATTCCCTCTCCAACTAGGTTTAAAGATACCAATATAAATCGTTTTGCACCCCCGAAACCACCTACACACATCAGAGCGAACACACAAGCAAACAAGATGAACACTCTTCCTTCTACATCAACAGAAAAATCCATGAAGAGCAATCATCTCAAGAACACAAGTTCTGCAGAAATTACTCTCCCATCGATCGATGCAACTGTATCTACATCGATCGATACTACTCTAAACCCTAATCTCTCTATTTCTAAATTGAATATTAATGCAAACATTGATTACGGTTTTCTAACACCTGATGAATTTGGTATTTTCAGGGACCCAGATGGAAACGCACGTGCAATGGATGGAAGGATTTTACAAGTGTCCAGAGAGGACATAGCAGACATCCTTCAAGTAGCCAATGGACCCTACAACCTATTCTCACAGCAACGTGGCACTCCAGACGTCATTCAAACAGATCCAAACAACCACGTAGGAGTCGCCATAACAGAGATCAATCCAGATCTATCCCGCCAACCAAAAGGGCAAGCATCGATCGACGGTACAACGGAGACATCGATCGATAGGGTAACACCAACGTCGATCGATAGGGATAACTCGACGTCGATTGACAGACAGTATGAATGTGGAAACCGCGCTTTTGACATGTACGGAGCCAGAAAGTTCACTTGGGAACAAAGGGACGAGTATGGAGTCTACAGAGATGAGTGTGGACACGCACGAGGCGTAGCTGGTGACATGATACCTGTCACAAAGGACAACATCAGGAAATTACTGGAAAGGACATCTCTTTTTGAAGAGAGCCACATCTGTCTTTCAGAACATGCCACTTCCTTCACACTCACATGACTGGCACCAAAACTCTACACCAAAGATGAAATCGATGAGATGGTGTTTGGTATTTGTGGAGCTCAGGAGAAACTGGGAGAGGAGCTCAAAACACTGGTAGAAGATACACATCAGCCCTTGGATAGAGGCTACAATGAGCTTTTCAGATGTTTGGCAGAGATGAGGACATAAATTGAAACTTTACGTCAGCAACTTGAGAAGGAAGCTACGACCTCAACATCGATCGACGCACCACATGCAACATCGATCGACGTCAGTCTTCCTACAGCCCAGATCCCTGCAGAACCGCAATGTTCGACACAACACAGGGATGAATGGGAAGTTTCATACATCGACACGAGGATAAACGACGTTTACTGCCCTCTCAACAACAACGTGGACTGGCTAAGCACTAAAATCGAGCTACTACAGCAAGATCTGGACACCATTTGCAAGAAGGACCAAAAACCAGCCACATCGATCGACATGTGTACCTTCACATCGCTCGACGCTAAAGTCTCAGCCATGAATGAGAGGCTGAGGACTTACGAGGACATGCATGACCGCTTTATGTCACTAGTCATGATAGATTTAAACAAATTGTCTTGTCAATTACTTCATGCCCAAAAGGATATTGAGAACATTTCGAATCAAAATTTTTTGCAGGCAAAATCAGCATCGATCGACAGGCTACGAGGGCCTTGGATCAACGGCAAGAAAACTGTGGAGTTACTTCCTTACACAGCAGCAGAGGTTGACAAGATCACATCCAAGATCTACACTGCTCTAGACACCATGGAGGAACGACTTGACAAACGCTGCGATGACATCTACTATCCATTCGACAACAAAATCAGTGGACTAGACAGCCACGCAGAATGGCTACAGAAAGAAGTCAAAGCCATTCAGAGGCAACTCGCAGCTCAACACCAGATATCAGCATCGATCGACAGGACACGAGCAAAGTCGATCGATGGCAACACGCCGAGATCGACCAACGAACACATAATCGCATCGATCGACGCCGAGTCTACACCAATCGGCGAGCAGCTGATACACAAGACAGTAGAGTCAATGCAAAAGGAACTGACAGATCTTTCAGCATACGCCTATGACAACATAGGCTGGCACCAGGTCAGCATTGACAACGTTCAAGAAAGGCTACAGAACATCTCCAATGTACTTGAGAAGATGGATGACAAATGGACAAGAAAAGATGAGGCCACAAGAAGTTTCATTGCATCTTGGTCCAGAATGTGCAAAGATGACGTGGATGCTTGCTTTCCAACAAGCAGCTGTTTCTCCACACAATAGCCAATCACTACCACAGTCAAGCTAAATGACTATAACCAAGCGCTGAGTGGGAGGCAACACACTATTAGTTATTTTACTTAGGTTTTATTAGCTAGCATTTATTTACTTTCGTTTTATTTCTTTCAGATTTAGGAGACCCAAGTAGGAGGACCTGAATATCGACCGACGACGAGACGTCGACATCGCTCGACATAGACAACCACACGACGATTGATGTAACACTTTCACATCGATCGATATCTAATCCGGTCAGATGTATCTTCCTTACTTGTTACATATCGTACATCATGAACTATTCGTCATAACTCCGGCTGAGTTACACTGGGACAGTGTAATTTAAGTCTGGGGGGAGATTTACTGATATAATTTATTTTATTCTTATGTAAAAAGGAATTTTAATAAATTATGCTTAGCTATTGAAAATAAGGACTATAATCTTATATTGATTTAAACATGAATATCTAACCAATCTTTAGAACCATTTTAGATTTACTGATTGAAGATAGCACTAAAGATGCTAAAGCAGATCAACCTATCAACTACACACTTGCCTTAAACCGTATGAAGTAACCAAAGCTGATTTCCAACACTAAACATGACATAACCGCTTATCTTGGGGCTTGGTATACATGGGATCGGATTCTTCAGACAGGTCTGGAAGGTAACGCCTGGTTTATATTATTTATCACATTTTCTCTCTCTAAATTTCGACCATAGATTAGTTAGTGAGTATTCAAAAAAAAAATAAATAAATAAATAAGATCTATTGTCTAATTAGGATGAGTCTGAACAGGACTTGGTGGCTAAAACCATTAAGGCTTGATTCATAAAGACTCAAATAAAAGAGTTCGAAACGGGACTTGGAGGCAGCAATCTTCAAGGCTCGCTTTCGCAAAGAACTCTTGGATATAGGTCAAAAAGAAGTGAACAGAACTTGGTGGCAACCACCATTAAGTTTTGATTCATGGAAGCCTGTCCAATCTTGGTCACTGATCCTGCAATGGAAGCAGACTTTGACTCAAAATAGAAATTTAGAGAGAGAGAAATTAGGAACTAACTTTTACCTGCAGCTCCAGATACCTGTCTGAAATCCTTGCATCCTGTGATCGATACTCCCAAGGTAAAGCATTCACTTTATATTTATGCTAAAAAATGAAATCAGTAGAGGGATGTCAGACGTGAATTGATGATTTGTGTTATGTTAGAAATGGTTGCTAAGCTAGGATATTGCATAGTGTGCTTTTGTGATTATGAATTTTTAAATGTGGTTGCAAAATTGTTGAGGAAAGATTTCTATGCTTTAAAATCTTAAGTCCCCAAATATTTTCAAACCTCTTTCAGAGAGACTGCCTGTATGTTTTGCTTGAGGACAAGCAAAAGGGTAAGTCTGGGGAGTTGATATACCTTGGATTTGACCCATTTTTATCCATGGTATATAAGTATTTTACTATATATATATCTATGTTTTCTACTCTTCTAGGTATGTTTTCAGGTTCAGGTGCATTTCCGAGTATAGCAATGACTTTGGAGAATTTTGGAGCTTAAAGGACATTTCACTCGAGCTGACTACTTAGAGGTCGACGAAAGGAAGAACAATCGATCGATGCGCATCAGTGCTGACGATAGATATCAGGAAATGCCTCGACAGATAAAAATTAATATCGATCGATGTACACAAGTACCATCGATCGATGTCGAGACACCAGACGCGACATTTTGGATTCAGCAGACTTAAAAACCAAGGCCAAGCCAAATTACCAAAATGCCCTGACGAGTTTTTAACCTAGTAGAATATATACTACCTAAGTGTTTCACGGTAGAGAGGTTTTTTCTAGACCTAGTTTTGTTACAAGTTTCATTTGGGAGAGAAGATCACTTGTGATTGGAACTCCTTGTTTCTATTTCTTTTCATCGATACTATGAGTTTCTATTCCATTATTGTTATGAATTGCTTTGCTATGTCTGAGTAGTTCAACTGTTAGATCCAGGGTTCAGATAGGTTTGTGGGATTAGCCCCAAACTATAGATCTGCCTTGTTGTGATATTCATGATAGACTTGTATTCATTGCTTGCTTTAGCCTTGCTAACTAGAACTTGATCATAGGATTGCATACTCAAGCACCCTTGTTATCCCATCCTCACATCTATCTATCATATTAGGATTGCTAGAGAGGGCTAACCGCCAATTTAGCATCTTAGTAGGGCATTTCATACTCGCGCATAGGCCTGGCTAGAACCCATCGATCGATGTCCGCAACTGACTATCGATCGACGTTGGCAAAGGTGTATCGGTCGACCTCTTAATAGACCATCGATCGACACTCTCTCGTTGTCTGCATACTAACCGTTGAGACACAAGATCTAGTCTGTTAACCAGTGGTACATGAGACAGCTGATCACTGAGTTAAGCGATTGAGCTCTAATATATCATGCATGCAACAGTTAGGCATCTATAGGTATTATAATCTCCAACACCTGAATAGTGGCCCTGCATCTAATTTCATTTCCAACCAAGTTACATTTATTATTTACTCGCTTGTTACTATTGCTATTTCATTTAAACATTTGCAACCTTTAGAATTAATAAACACTAGATTTAATTGTTCCCTAGCTCCTTGTGGATTCGATCCCTAAGTACTACATCTGAACCTCTTTTGATGAGAGTAACACTCTTAGGTAATTTGAGTGGTATCAATCATGCATGCAACAATTAGGCATCTATAGGTATTATAATCTCCAACATCTGAATAGTGGCCCTGCATCTAATATCATTTCCAACCAAGTTACGTTTCCTAGTTACTTCGCTTGTTACTATTGCTATTTCATTTAAACATTTGCAACCTTTAGAATTAATAAACACTAGATTTAATTGTTCCCTAGCTCCTTGTGGATTCGATCCCTAAGTACTACATCTGAACCTCTTTTGATGAGAGTAACACTCCTTAGGGTAATTTGAGTGGTATCAATCATGCATGCAACAATTAGGCATCTATAGGTATTATAATCTCCAACATCTGAATAGTGGCCCTGCATCTAATATCATTTCCAACCAAGTTACGTTTCCTAGTTACTTCGCTTGTTACTATTGCTATTTCATTTAAACATTTACAACCCTTAGAATTAATAAACACTAGATTTAATTTGTCCCTAGCTCCTTGTGGATTCGATCCCGAAGTACTACATCTGAACCTCTTTTGATGAGAGTAACACTCCTTAGGGTAAATTGAGTGGTATCAAATTTGGCGCCGTTGCCGGGGAGCTTTGAATGCCATTAGATTTAGTTTTATTAATTCTTATTCTTTTCTCTACCTCCTTTCTAATTATCTTTTTCTTGTCTTTTCAGGTGCATGCCCAGCGGTACCAGAAGCAACAAGGAGAAAAAATTGCTGTTCTCAGACGATCCAGCTCATTTGGAACGCACCATCCGTAGAGGTCAACGTTCTACATCGCTCGACGCAACAACATCGTCGTCGATCGATACGCACAACCAACCGTCGACCAGCACCAGACCTTCATCGTCGATCGATCCCAATCGTTCAACAACGATCGATACTACACCGCGTACGTCGATCGATACCGTGTCATAAAAAATGGTAAACATTATTATTCTAACACAGGACGAGAACGGAAACCTGTATGACCAGGACGGTCATCTGCGTAATGCAACAGGTTAGAAAATAGATGCTCACGGGACTGTAATCCATGATGCTAATGCTATATGAGCTGCTCAACCTGTAGATGAGGACGCTCGATCGAAACCACTGGCCGACTACAATCGCCCAGATGAGTACTATTCCAACAGATCAGCTATTCGACCTCCGGAGATCCAGAAGCAGAATTTCGAGCTGAAACCTCGATACTACACTCTCGTGTCGCAGATACCCTACTCTGGGTTACCGCACGAGCATCCTATGGACCATTTGGAACGGTTCGAGGATATAATCGCTGCTATTCGGATGGAAGGAGTCCCTGAAGACTACCTGCTGTGCAAGCTCTTCAGATACACGCTGAATGGAGAAGCGATGCACTGGCTTAGGCAGCAACCCACATAATCTTTAACATCCTGGGCCGACATCAAGAATGCTTTCTTACGAAACTTCTTCGATGAGGCGCGCGCTGAAGAACTTCGGAACAAAATTTTCACATTCTCGCAGGAGGCTGGAGAGTCCTTCAAAGATGCGTGGATTAGATTTAGGTTCTTCCAGCGAGACTATCCACACCACGGATTTAAGGAAGTCCAGCTGCTAAGCACTTTCTTCTGAGGTCTCGCCATACAGTATCAGATGGCTCTTGATACGGCGAGTGAAGGAAACTTCACTACTCAGAATCCGTTGGAAGCTGTGAGACTTATCGAAAACCTTGCTAACAGCAGCAGCACCAAAAACACTGACTCTGAACGGAAGAAGTCTATAGCCTCTATCGGGAAGGAACAGATGGACAAAGTAAGAGCTAAGTTAGATGTGGTGCACGAGCTTCTTAGGAAGCAAGTCTGTTCAGCTGAAGGAGAACTAGCAGATACGGAAGGAGAAGAAAATGTGAACTACATCAGAGGTACCGGATTCCAGAAATTTGGAAACCAGGGCGGAAACAGAAACTTCTTTGGAAATGGTCAAAGAAGTAACCAAAGTTCACAATTTCAAAAACCCTTCAACAATAGCAAAAGCTACTCGAACTCTTACTACCAAAATTCACCACCCCAGACTCAGGAAAGCAGAATCGAAGAGATTCTTGATCGAGTACTGTTGGGACAACAACAAATCACCGTGGATTTCAACGGTAAGATAGACTCCGCCTACAACAATCTGAACACCAAAATCGAGACCTTAGGGAGTCAGGTGAGAAAATTTGAAACGCAAGTAATTCAGACGAGCGAGACTATAAAGAGGCAAGAAGCTTTCGCTAGAGAGGCAGGAGCCGACAAAGGGAAACACCACATAAATGCCATCATAGATGATGATTTCTGGCAAGTGGTGAGAAATGAAAAGCTCGAGGAAGGAGACTTCAAAATCGAAAGCTCCATGAGTCTCGGCGGATCCCAATGGTGTCAAGCGATGTCGATGAACTCGCATCGATCGACAGACCATGATGAAGATCGATGGATGAATTACTCCACTCATCGATCGACGTCGTCTGCCAAATCGACTGAATGAAATGCGGTTCGAATTCTAACTCATGAAGAATTCGCAGCTAAGCATCCTCACCCACCCTCCCCTTTCTATGATAAAATCGATCGATCAGTTGAGCCAACCATCGATCGACAGAGTGAGTCCGACATCGATCGTCACAACACACCTCCCATCGATCCACAGGCACCTCTGACATACCGAGTACGGTTACCCTCAATCGATAATGATTACATCAACGCACTCAGACCAACACCTAAAGCATTAGCTAACCCACCTGAACCAAAACCCAACCCTTTAAATAGTTCACCAGAACCAGTTGAAGAAGAACAAGAAACTGAAGGGAGAAGGTTAAGAAAAAAAAAGGAGAAGATTCCTAAAAACCTTAAGAGGGAAGCTAACGATAAGGAGATGGATGGTTTCACTAAAAGAGTCCTCAGAATCCCAATCGAAAAAGCTTTTGATGAAGCTTACTTCACACACCGGTTGTTGATGTTCTTCAGAGAAACAAATGTGACTGAGGAGGACATTAGGAGAATGTTTCATCAAGTCAGAGAGAAGATGAAACACAGGATCACATTGACAAAGAAAAGTGATCCTGGGAAATTTGCAATACCATGCGTAGTCAAGGGTGTTGAATTTCCCCATTCAATGTGTGACATAGGAGCATCAGTTAGTATCCTCCCTAGGATCATGGCAGACCAACTTGGTTTGACCATCGAACCTTCAACAGAATCCTTCACCTTCGTGGATCTTTCAGAAAAATGATCAGGAGGTATCATACGAGATCAAGAGGTACAGATTGGTAATGCCCTTGTCCCTGTAGATTTTCATGTCCTAGACATCGAGCTTAACTGGAACTCTTCACTTCTGCTTGGAAGATCTTTCCTAGCTACAGTAGGAGCTGTATGTGACATGAACAAAAACAAATTGTGTCTGACGCTCACAGACCCCAACATCCACTACGACCCCATCCGACCTAAGAGAAAGATTATTAATTCTGTGGATTACGGGAAAGAACTTGGCTTCATTGGCGCATGCCATTATGGAGCAGAATATGAATCGGAGTACGAAACAGAGTACTCGGAATCGATCGACACCCCCACCTTTCCATCGATCGATTCCAATGATTCAACTCTGACCGATGACCGCAACAACACGTCACTCGACGTAAAGCAGCCGGTTGACCATTTCACTCCACCTAATCATTGTTACCCCCACTTTGCCTTCCAACCTCCAAGCAAGAGAGGACACAATGACTATTTTATAGGCAGTTGGGCAGACAGTGGTTTCCATGAAAGTTTTGCTGTTGACACTGTAATTACTTCATCTAACGAGGAACATACAGAGGAATACGATGAGGATTATTGGAAAGAACGTGCAATAGAAATGTCTTTGCAGGATGAAAGATTCGAAACACATAAGTTCACCAACACAATTCCAACATCGTTCGACGCTGTGCACTCCACATCGGTGGATACCCACCCTCGTTCGGCAAAACATCCGCTCACATCGATCGACACCCACACAGGAACATCGATCGATATTCGCGCCATAGCAAAAATTCAGGAGCAGGAGAATATTCACTCTCCAACTAGGTTTACAGATACCTATATAAATCGTTTTGCACCCCCGAAACAACCTCAACACACCAGAGCAGACACACAATAAAATAAGATGAACACTCTTCCTTCTACATCAACAGGAAAATCCATGAAGAACAATCATCTCAAGAACACAAGTTTTGTAGAAATTACTCTGCCATCGATCGATGCATCTGTATCTAGATCGATCGATACTACTCTAAACCCTAATCTTTCTATTTCTAAATTGAATGATAATGCAAACATTGATTACGGTTTTCTAACACCTGATGAATTTGGTATTTTCAGGGACCTAGCTGGCAACGCACGTGCAATAGATGGAAGGATCATACAAGTGTCCAGAGAGGACATAGCAGATATCCTTCAAGTAGCAAATGGACCTGACAACCTATTCTCACAGCAACGTGGCACTCCAGACGTCATTCAAACATATCCAAACAATCACGTAGGAGTCACCACAACAGAAATCAATACAGATCTATCACGCGAACCAAAAGGGCAAGCATCGATCGACGGGACAACGGAGACATCGATCGACAGGGTAACACCAACGTCGATCGATAGGGATGACCTGACGTCGATCGATAGATGTTATGAATTTGGAAACCGCGCTTTTGACATGTACGGAGCCAGAAAGTTCACTTGGGAATGAAGGGACGAGTATGGAGTCTACAGAGATGAGTGTGGACACGCACGGTGAGCTGGTGAGATGATACCTGTCACAAAGGACGACATCAGGAAATTACTGGAAAGAGCATCTCTTTTTGAAGAGAGCCACATCTGTCTTCCAGAACATGCCACTTCCTTAACACTCACGAGACTGGCACCAGAACTCTACACCAAAGATGAAATCAATGAGATGGTGTTTGGTATTTGTGGAGCTCAGGAAAGACTGGGAGAGGAGCTCAAATCATTTGTAGAAGATACACATCAACCTTTGGATAGAGGCTACAATGATCTTTTCAAAAGTGTGGCAGAAATGAGGATAGAAATGGAGAGTTTACGTCAACAACTTGAGAAGGAAGCCACGACCTCAGCATCGATCGACGCACCACATGCACCATCGATCGACGTCAGTCTTCCTATAGCCCAGATCCCTGCAGAACCGCAATGTTCAGCACAACACAAGGATGAATGGGAAGTCTCATACATCGACACAAGGATAAACGACGTGTACTACCCTCTCAACAACAACGTGGACTGGCTAAGCACTAAAATCGAGCTACTACAGCAAGATCTGAACACCATTCGCAAGAAGGACCAACAACCAGCCACATCGATCGACATGTGTACATTCACATCGCTCAACGCTAAGGTCTCAGCCATGAATTAGAGGCTGAGGACTTATGAGGACATGCATGACCGCTTTATATCACCAGTCATGATAGATTTAAACAAATTGTCTAGTCAATTACTTCATGCCAAAAAGGATATTGAGAACATTACTAATCAAAATTTTTTGCAGGAAAATTCAGCATCAATCGACAGGCTATGAGGGCCTTGGATCGATGGCAAGAATCCTGTGGAGTTACTTCCTTACACAGCAGCAGAGGTTGACAAGATCACATCCAAGATCTACACTGCTATAGACAACATGGAGGAACGACTTGACAAACGCTGCGATGACATCTACTTTCCATTCGACAACAAAATCAGTGGACTAGACAGCCACGCCGAATGGCTACAGAAAGAAGTCAAAGCCATTCAGAGGCAACTCGCAGCTCAACACCAGATATCAGCATCGATAGGACGCGAGCAAAATCGCTCGATGGTAAGTCGCCGAGATCGACCGACGCACACATAATCGCATCGATCGACGCCGAGTCTACACCAGCCGGCGAGCAGCTGATACACAAGACGATAGAGTCAATGCACAACGAAATGACAGAACTTTCAGCATACGCCTATGACAACATAGGCTGGCACCAGTTCAGCATTGACAACATTCAACATAGGCTACAGAACATCTCCAATGTACTTGAGAAGATGGATGACAAATGGACAAGAAATGATGAGGCCACAAGAAGCTTCATTGCATCTTGGTCCAGAATGTGCAGAGATGACGTGGATGCTTGCTTTCCAACAAGCAGCTGTTTCTCCACCAAATAGCCAATCACTACCACAGTCAAGCTAAATGACTATAACCAAGCACTGAGTGGGTGGCAATCCACTATTAGGTATTTTATTTAGGTTTTATTAGCTAGCATTTATTTACTTTCGTTTTATTTCTTTCAGATTTAGGAGACCCAAGTAGGAGGACCTGAATATCGACCGCCGACGAGACGTCGACATCGCTCGACATGGACAACCACACGACGATCGATGTAACATATTCCCATTGATCGATATCTACTCCGGTCAGATTATCTTCCCTACTTGTTACATTTCGTACATCATGAACTATTTCATCATAACTCCGGCTAAGTTACACTGGGACAGTTTAATTTATGTCTGGGGGAGATTTACTGATATAATTTATTTTATTCTTATATAAAAGGAATTTTAATAAATTATGCTTAGCTATTGAAAATAGGGACTATAATCTTATATTGATTTAAACTTGAATATCTAACCAATCTTTAGCACCATTTTAGATTTACAGATTGCAGATAGCACTATAGATGCTAAAGCAGATCAACCTATCAACTACACACTTTCCTTGAAACACAAGAAGCAACCAAAACTGATTTCCAACACTAAACTTGACATAACCGCTTGTCTTGGGTCTTGATATACATGGGATCGGATTCTTCAGACAAGTTTGGAAGGTAACGCCTGGTGTAGATTATTTGTCACATTTTCTCTCTAAATTTCGACCCTAGAAAGTTAGTGAGTATTAAAAAAAAAAAAAAAAAGATCTATTGTTTACTTAGGATGAGTCTGAACAGGACTTGGTGGCTAAAACCATTAAGGCTTGATTCATAAAGACTCCAATAAAAGAGTTCGAAACAAGACTTGGAGGCAGCAATCTTCAAGGCTCGCTTTCGCAAAGAACTCTTTGATATAGGTCAAAAAGAAGTGAACAGAGCTTGGTGGCAACCACCATTAAGTTTTGATTCATGGAAGTCTGTCCAATCTTGGTCACTGATCCTGCAATGGAAGCAGACTTTGACTCAAGAGAGAAAATTAGAGAGAAAGAAACTAGGAACTAACTTTTACCTGCAGCTCCATATACTTTCCTGAAATCCCTGCATCCTATGATCGATACTCCCAAGGTAAAGCATTCACTTTATATTTATGCTAAGAAATGAAATCAGTAGAGGGGATGTCAGACGTGAATTGATGAGTTGTGTTATGTTAGAAATGGTTGCTAAGCTAGGATATTGCATAGTGTACTTCTGTGATTAGGACTTTTTAAATGTGGTTGCAAAATTGTTGAGGAAAAGATTTCTTGCTTTAAAATCTTAAGTCCCTAAAATTTTCAAACCTCATTCAGAGTGACTGCCTGTATGTTTTGCTTGAGGAAAAGAAGAAGGGTAAGTCTGGGGGAGTTGATATACCTTGGATTTGACCCGTTTTCATCCATGGTATATAGGTGTTTTACTATATATATATATCTATGTTTTCTACTCTTCTAGGTATGTTTTCAGGTTCAGGTGCATTTCGGAGTAAAGCTATGACTTTGGAGCATTTTGGAGCTTAAAGGACATTTCACCCGAGCAGACCACATAGAGTTCGACGAGAGGAAGAACTATCGATCGATGCGCATCAGTGCTGACGATCGTTGCCAGGAGATGCCTCGACAGATGAAGATTTATATCGATCGATGTACACAAGTACCATCGATCGATGTCGAGACATCAGACACGCGACATTTTGGATTCAGAAGACTTAAAACCCAAGGCCAAGCCAAATTACGAAAATGCCCTGACGAGTTTTTAACCTAGTAGATTATATACTGCCTAAGTGTTTTGACGGCAGGAGAGCTTTTTTTGGGTAGAGACCTTTTTGTTACAAGTTTTGGAGAGAAGATCACTTGTGATTGGAACTCCTTGTTATCATTTCTTTTCATCTATAATATGAGTTTCTATTTCTTTACTGTTATGAATTGCTTTGCTATGTCTGAGTAGTTCAATTATTAGATCCAGGGTTCAGATAGGTTTGTGGGATTAGCCCCAAACTATAGATCTGCCTTGTTGTGATATTCATGATAGATTTGTATTCATTGCCTGTTTTAGCCTTGCTAACTAGAACTTGATCATAGGATTGCATATTCAAGCACCCTTGTTATCCCATCCTGACATTTATCTATCATATTCGGACTGCTAGAGAGGGCTAACCGCCAATTTAGTATCTTAGTAGGGCATATCATACTCACGCATAGGCCTGGCTAGAACCCGTCGATCGATGTCCTCAACTGACTATCGATCGACGTTGGCATAGGTGTATCGGTCGACGTCCCAATAGGACCATCGATCGACACTCTCTCGTTGTCGACATACTAACCGTTGAGACACAAGATCTAGCCTGTTAACCAGTGAAACATGCGACAGCTGATAACTGAGTTAAGCGATTGAGCTTTAATATATCATGCATGCAACAATTAGGCATCTATAGGTATTATAATCTCCAACACTTGAATAGTGGCCCTGCATCTAATATCATTTCCAACTAAGTTACATTTACTAGTTACATCGCTTGTTACTATTGCTATTTCATTTAAACATTTACAACCCTTAGAATTAATAAACACTAGATTTAATTGTTTCCTAGCTCCTTGTGGATTCGATCCCTAAGTACTACATTTGAACCTCTTTTGATGAGAGTAACACTCCTTAGGGTAATTTGAGTGGTATCATATATGCGCATCATGCGTACTCTGATATTTGACTAGTCCGGTCTAACACAACGTTAGGTCGTAGTACGGGTTGAAAAGCCTTAGGCCTCGATCTAACGGAAAACGCTAACTCTAGGTACGAGTTGCAAAGCCTTGTGCCTTGACGCAGCGGGACGAGTTAGTGGATGAAATGGTTTAGGTCGTGGAGTAAAGTTTGTGACTCTGACCGGATCGTCCCTAGCCCGTCACGTAGCGCTTCCGGACCATGGTGTTGGGTTGGACGGTCAGTCATGTTCTTGTTTGATTGTTGGCTGGCCGGTTGGCCTTTCTACTCTAATCCTTGGTGTGGGTCGTCCGTCGGTCATGTTCTTGTTTGATTGTTGGTCGGTGGGTCGACCTATGCCTAGGACGGTTCGGGGGTGTTACAGAGGTGGTATCAGGTTTCCAGAACTCATGATTTAATCGGTTTTAAATATTTATCGAGTCAAAAAGAGTCACAAAAGGCATTAGGGAAACCGGTCACGTCCAGCGATAGGATTTTTGGTTTTAGGAATTAGAATTTGAGATAGTGGAATCTAGAACTGTTAGGTTGCTGGTTAGCATTGCTAGGTTGCTTGGTTAGCATTGCTAGATTGTTGTTAGTATTTGTTGGGTTAGTAGATTATTGGTTAGTTGTCTACTAACTTGTGTGTGAAGTGTTCTTTTGAGTTGCAGCGAGTAAGTGTGTTTGTTGATCGGAACTTTAAGGGATGAAAATCTTAAAGTGGTGGGAGTTCGCGGCCAAACCCAACCCGAAGCGAAAGAGGAGAGACATGTTCAGAGGGACTGGACATTGGTATGGACTGGACAGATAGGAGGAAACAAGACTTCGTTGGGAAAGGACTTCATCAAGAGTTGGGAAGACAAAGATCGAGAAAATGGTTGGAGTAATCAGGAAAGAGCATGGACAAGTTCGTATCATGGCAATAAGTGTGTTATGGCAGAGCAACAGTATGAGATGATCCAGCGATCATTCAACATAATACGATTGTGGAGGCCTTGAAGAGGACACTCAAGGAACCGTGGTGGACAGAGTAAAGAGATTATGGAGACAAGTGGAGAATGTTGTGAAGACGAGTAATTGCGCAACTAAGAATTCGAGGACGAATTCTATTAAGGGGGGGAGAATGTAGAAACCCGTTGAAGAAAAAAAAGAAAAGAAAAGAGTGGTCGAGTGTCTTTGTGGTGGTCGAGTATCTTTGTGGTGGTCGAGTCGCGGGCAATAAGGATCGATCGAGAAGTTTTGAAGTACGAAGCAGACGAAGAAGTGATCGTGAGTGAACTATGAGTCGAATAAGTTGCTCGACCATAGTTAGAAGATGTCTTAGATTGAAGAGACGGACGTTTTGGAAGCATAACAATTTTGGAAGCACGACGGTTTAGAAGCTCGACGTTTTGGAAGAATGACGTTTCTTCAGCATGAAGTTTTCCGCGAAACTTCGCATCAGCGGAATATTATTTCGAAGATATTGGAAGCAGGACGGGAATTAAGCACGACGGGAAGCAAGCACGACGGTATCGAAGCACGACTGGAAAACTCGAAGTTGGGCGAAAACCCTAATTTCGGTATTATGGAATTCTTCAAGGAGGCCAGAGGCTCGGAAAATATTTTTCATCAAAGGCCAGAAATATTTTGGAGTCTCTGAAGAATAATTAGCTCATCAGAACGGGAGCAGAAGAATATTCTGGATTGATCGCGGGACGAAAATATGCCGGAAGGGTCAAAAATCGCGTAAACCGACCAAGAAGCTCGAGGTGTCTCTATGCATATGGCCAGGATGTTCTGTCTATCACATCAGCAGCTGAGTGTCAACACAAGTAGGAGGTGTAGACGTGCATGGAAGCTGCACATGCAGCTTGACATGTAAAAGCACGAGGTGGATCGACCAAGCACGAGGTGTCTACGCGCATGCAACCGAAGCATGTGGCCAGCCATGTGTGTGATGCTGTGGCGCCTTGCATGAGTTCCAGTCATGCAGCCTGACATCTGGGAGGAGTGGTGGCGTCCTGCATGTGTCCTAGACATGCGTCCAGCCATGTGGAGCACGAGGTGCCGCCGTGCATGCGTCCGGAGCCATGCGAAGCGACACACGGGCGGCCACCAAGCTGAATCTGATTGGATGCTGTATTCTATAAATACCCCAAGACCCCTGCTCATTTCAACACATCCAGACCTTTCCACACCCAGTTAAAAACGTGAGAGAAAAGTAGAAAAAGAAAGCAAGTGATTCCAAGCTATTTCGAGAGTTTTAGAGAGTTTTCGAGATCAGTTCTCTACTGATTTTGAGTCATCGCCTTGGGAAGGTTCTGTCCAACTGAAGTTCAATCAAATGAAGATCAGCTGAGATGGGAATCAAGTCAACGTGGCCAGAGAGAAAGAGAGAGAAGCAAAGTGTCGACTTAGAGTGTAGTCGATTCTCACCGAGAAGGCCAGCTCCGTCCAATCAACGATTCTCTACGATTGTGACGCGGAAGCTCTGTCCAAATGATTTCGTCTAGGCCAGTCAGTTCCTTTGATTATCAAGTGGAGGTGCTGTCCAGAGTTAGTTCTGTTCCACGGGTTCAGATCAGTCGAAGTTCTGCTCCACCGGGAAGTCCGAAGAACTGTCCAGGAGCTAAAGGAGATTCTGTCAAGATCAGTCTGTCCAGACCTGTTAGTGTCTTCATGGTGAAGCCGAGGTTGTGTCCAAGAAAAGATCAGTCCATCCACTCCAGTCATGTCGTCAATTGGGTTTTGGCCAAGTCCTCTCCGATCAACCAGCTGCTTATCGGTAAAGAACACTGTGAGTTGTGATCAATTGGTTGCTGACTTGTTTTCATGCAGGTTCCCGTTACTTGGAAGTTGGATCATGTCAGGAGGCCGGGTCTAACTAAGTAACGGTTTGAGTAGTTAATAGTTGAGTATTAGTTGATTGAGTTGATAGCATGCTTAGTTATTGTTGGGAACCGTAGTAGCATGCTAATGGTTAGGTTGATTGGTTAGTTAGCGAATGCTGAATGCTTAGATGATATCGCTAAGTTGTGGATAGTTAGGTATTCTGGAATTAGTCTTTATGCTAGATTCTAGAATATGATTGATTGTGTTAATTTGCGATTAATACTAAGAACCTTGTGTTATTTTACCGGGTTTAGTATTAGTCATGTATTGGCCATATAGCATTTGTGTAACCCACAATGCTAGGCATGTTTGAAGTTGAATGTGTTGATTGTGTGGTAATTAATGCTAGGAACCTTGTGTTATTTTTACCGGTTTAGTATTAATCGTGATATTGGCCGATAGCATTTGTGTAACCCACAATTCTAGGCATATTGGGGTGAGTTAGTGTTCCTTCAGACCTCGCACCGGCGGTTCAAGGAAACCCCTATTCGCTGGATCGGAAGACTCAGATAGACGGGTCATGGCCTATGGCTGAGTGATTACACGACGGTGTAATGTGGCAGGACCAAGGACTGTGGGCTGTCGCTGCTGACCAAGGACAGTGGGCTACGTTGGTTGAAAGTTCCTTCTTCCGCCTTTATGGTAGGAAGATAGGATATTGCCGATAGTGAAGGAGGAACATAACGTCACCAGGGCCCGAGTTTATTATATATATTATATCGTGTTTTGGGTTGTTAAACCCTGGTTTAAATCGAGTTTGAGTTTGGTGATGAGCTAGTAATTAGCATAATGCTAGTTTTTTTGCTATTGTTTACCGCTGCGTATTTCGGATATTGCATATTGTTATTGAATTTTGTTGTTAGGTGAACCTCTCGCTTTAGATTGTTTGGGGTGGGATAGCGAGGGGTTGTATTTGTTAGATGGGGATCATAATTCACTGAGTAACACTAGGTTACTCATCTAATCTGTTTTCCTTTTTGCAGGTCGCTTTAGGTAAGGATGATCGGGTAGCTTGGTGCTGGACGTTAGGACCGCCGATGTAGATTTTCATGCCTTTTGTAAACGGTATTGAGTTATTTGTTTTGTTTGCTCAATTTGGCATTAGGCCGGGCCCAGTCTCGAATTATTCAATGTATGAATATTTCTTAAATCAATAAATAATTTTTTCATATGCGCATCATGAGTACTCTGATATTTGACTAGTCCGGTCTAACACAACGTTAGGTCGTAGTACGGGTTGAAAAGCCTTAGGCCTCGATCTAACGGAAAACGCTAACTCTAGGTACGGGTTGCAAAGCCTTGTGCCTTGACGCAGCAGGATGAGTTAGTGGAGGAACTGGTTTAGGTCGTGGAGTAAAGTTTGTGACTCTGACCGGATCGTCCCTAGCCCGTCACGTAGCGCTTCCGGACCATGGTGTTGGGTTGGACAATCAGTCATGTTCTTGTTTGATTGTTGGCTGGCCGGTTGGCCTTTCATCTCTAACCCTTGGTGTGGGTCGTCTGTCGGTCATGTTCTTGTTTGATTGTTGGCCGGTGGGTCGACCTATGCCTAGGACGGTTCGGGGGTGTTACAATCATAGCCTCGAAGATCCCTAGATTTTCCCAGCAAGAATTATCTCCAGCCCCGCGCATAGTTAAAACTTCAGAGCTCCAGCCTCATTGTCCCCAGAAGATAAGAGAAACTACTACTAGACTACGGTCAAACACGAAGGAACCAATCCTCACCTGAGTTCAGAATGAGTTCCGGCTTGAGTGGAACCCATGCTAGCAAGACCCGTGGAACGGGGTCCTGCCTAAGGAGAGCCTGCTGAGAATGAGCAACTCCGGTTGACTTGAGTGCACAGGTTATTCCCCGAC
Organism: Brassica carinata; assembly: GCA_016771965.1. Taxonomy (NCBI): domain Eukaryota; kingdom Viridiplantae; phylum Streptophyta; class Magnoliopsida; order Brassicales; family Brassicaceae; genus Brassica; species Brassica carinata. Next base: position 47,961,317 of record CM028700.1, read on the forward strand.
TTCGATGACAAAATCGAAAAATAAGGGGCAAACTGTTGAGGAAAAATACTCCGGTATCATTTCCTCCGGCCTCCAGGCAGGACCCAGACCCTCGGGTCCCCGATAAGGGAAAGCTCCAGGTCCGCTAGAAGGAGCACTGAGTTCGGTCTCTGGAACCGAGCCCTCTTCCAAGAAATAGAAAACTTCCGATAAGGAGAACTTTTCATATTTCCGAATATGGAAGAGTTTAAATCTAAGGAAACCGACTCCTAGACGACTATATAAGGACTACTAAAACCCTATAGCAAGGGATTGACTCCCCCAAGGCTTAGAGACTAGAACTAGACGGCTAGAACTAGGGTTATGATTCAATACTTTTAAACCTCTCTTGTTCTTGCATACTCTATCTAATAAAAGTCTCTTCAAGCCTATCTCTTTATTATTTTTCCTAAATCCTTATGAAATACCTATAAACTTACCCGATTTACCAACTTGTCCAACGTTCCGTAGTACTCACAAAGAGCCAACACAAAAATCCCCTAACAATTGCTATAAGACCTTGGTGTTTCCCTTCAGAGTAGTCTGGTAGCAGGAGCGGAAATACTCCTGATCTCCTCTGATCGCCTTTATGCCCCAGAGTGTTGGGAATTTCACCATCTAGTAATGTTTTGAAGGGACGGCTCCCATGCCATGAATCCAGGACCGTCCTAGGATCATATTGTAGGACGAGTCGTGGTCAACAACGAGGAACTTGGTTGACATGTTGACTGCTTCAGTGTATACGGGGAGGGTCACCTCTCCGGCGGTTTGTTTGACTTCTCCGCTGAACCCTATAAGCGAGGTTATCCTTTTATGCGGCCTGGAAGATGATTTTGCCAGAGCTTCCATTATCTACCAATATCCTTTTCACCAGGCAATTCGCTACAGTGAGCGATATGACCAGGGCGTCGTGATGCGGGGTGAGAACTTTCTCCTGCTCCTTGGCTGTGAAACTTATTTCGTCCATACCTACGAGTAGGCGTTTTGGCTTGGATGTCTCTAAGACGTGCTTGGCATTCCAGGTGCTTTTCTTTGCGGCTGCGTGGCTTATGCCGCTGATCTTCGAACCACCCGATATGACATGAATCACTCGGTTCTGTCGAGGTGGCGAGACGGGAGAAGCTTCAGTGGGCTTTACCATTGTCTCCTTGCTTAGATGGCTCTTGGCCTTTTCGGAAAGGAACTCCCTGAGGTGTCCTTTCTTAAGCAGCTCGTTGACCTTGATCTTTTGTGCAATGCAGTCCTCCGTTTCGTGATTGTGGTCTCAGTGGAAGTCGCACCAGAAACCAGGGTTCCGGAAAGAGTCGGGTGCTTTCATCTTCTGAGGCCACTTGACCTGTTGGCCCATCTACCTCAAAACATTGATCAGCTCCGGCCTTGAGACGGAGAGGTGAGAGATGTCTGGCCACGGGGACACTGCCATCCCTTCTGCCTTCTCGATCGGCCGGTTCTGGTATCTGCCCCAATTTTGATTTTCGGAGTCCCTGGCTAGCTTTTGAGAGAGTTTCTCGTCTTGCTCGGTTCGGTCTGATTTGATCGTCTTGGGATCCTGCTTTTGTTTCGCCTTAGCGCGGCTGGCGAGATCTTCTTCCCATTTGACATGCGCACAGGCTCGAGATAGGATGTCTTCCATGGTTTTGCACTGCTATTTGGTTAACTCCTTATAGAGGTACACGTCGGGGAGTAGGCCTCTTTTGAAGGCAGAGATAGTGGTGGGGATGCTGCATTCGGGAATAGCCACCTTCTCTTGATTGAAGCGAGCTATATAGCCTCGCAGGGGTTCCGCCCTGTGCTGGAGAATTTCGTAGAGGCCATCAAAGGTTTTCTCTGAATCCCTACTCCTGGCGAATTGTTCCACGAACTTATCGCTGAGAATCGCGAAGCAGGCTATAGACCTGGAGGGTAGGTTGATGTACCATTGCAGATGGGGTCTGGTCAGGGTGGAGTCGAACCCTTTGCACATCGGAGCTTCACGCAACTCCTTTGAGAGTGCTACGGTAAGCATCCTTTGTCTGTATTGTGCGACGTGGTTGTTCGGATCAATGGTGCCGTCATACGACTTTATGCTAGGGAAGGAGAACTTCCTGGGCATCTCGATCAAGGTGATCTCGTCCGTGAAAGGAGTATCAGCATAAGAGTCGGCGGCGTTGCTCTTCCGGATGGTGGGAGCTACTCCTGGGAGCCTCTCAACCATAGACTGCATAGCATCGATCCTCTTGGAGAACATCTGCACCAAGTAAGCGACCATAGGAGACTCCGCTTTCGTTTCTCCATCAGGAGCTTCCTTATCGGGCTCCGGCTGAGATTCGCTGTCTTCCACGTCGTAGGTCTGGGCATTCTTAGTGTTGGGGAAAAATATCCCATGAAGAGATTAATCCAGCTTCCGGCTTCAAGGTTCCTGCCTCCAAGTCTCGGGTCCCTGCCCTCGGGTCGGGGTCCCTTCCCCCGGGTATGTGTCCCTGCCTCCAGCTTCTGGCTTCAAGGCCAAGTGATTTATCCTGCCTTAGGATAAATGAAAATCTTCCATTAATAACATAACCAGCTTGGACAAGAGGGAATATCCCTAAATCCGAAAGAAAGAGGAAGTATTCCAATACATATGACCTCTCTTAAGAAAAAGGGAAATATTCTATTATCTAAGGATATAATGAATATTTCCAAATCCAAAGAGAGAGGCACGACCTCCACTATAAATATAGGTTTCTAAACCTAAAGAAGAGGGTCGAAGACGTCCATAACTAGAGCTTACCAATTCTACAGCCGCCAAGGCAAGGTTTCACACCTAGAAGACTGTTGGGGTCAAAATCGGTCACGACGGAGTCAATGTCTGAAAGTCCGTAAAAATCGGCATGAATGTTTTTAAGAAAAGTAATCTTCGTAAAGAAATCTTTACGAAGAGCCTTGCGGTAAAATCTTGTTCAAATCTCAATCAAACCACTAAACACAAGCTGTCCCACGGCAACGGAAACGTATCTAAGCCAGCCACGGATAGTATCGAATGTGACGATCGGAACACGGACAAACCAAGCTCAGTCACTACACAACTACCGCACATGCACACTGCCCGGTCAATGCGAAGCGACCAAGCTCGAACCGAGCTCGGTAACTACGTAGCGACCGAGCGTGCATCTCGCTTCGATGCTGTCTCCCAAACACCGTAGTGGCCCATTTCATGTTTTCCGTCATTCGAAGTCATCAATCAAACTTTACGATAAAAACCGCGGAAAGTTCGTTTTTATCGAAAGAAGTCGTAATAAACGCCTAAGTCGAAGACGCCCAAAGGGACCTAAGACATGACTGGAAGCCCACCTTACGATTTCTTAACCAGCAGCCCGTAAACCGTGGGACGATTTATGCTTGGTTCGCAAGGAAAGATAAATGTCAAGTTTCCGCGGATAAATACGAAATTTTGAAGATAATTACGAAGATCGGGAAAATGGAATATCTCCAGTTTTAGGCTATGACGGCTTAAGGGCAGAAGGGGAAAAGCGTAAACCGACCTAGGAGCAAGTATATAAGGAGTCCTAGGCGAGAGGCATCAGGAGAGAACTTTTTTACAGCAAACTTAGTACTTAGAGCAACTAGGCAACTTTCCGTTTTTGTTATTTCGAGCTGCGACTCAATTAGGTTTAGCCGTCTTAGGGTTGCTAGAACTAGGAATCGCGCTGACAGCTCTCGAACTCAGACTTATACCTTGTTGTAAACGCTCATACGCAAATTCGGAATAAGACTTCTCTTTGCTCTCTTTTCACGATTTCTTATACTTTATCGTTGTTATCTCGTGTTTTGATTGCTTGGTGTATGGTATTAGTAGATATACGGGACCTCTGGGAAACTAGGGTTCTCCTACTTTCCTAATTTAAACGGAAATTGACAAGTGCAAATTTCGGTTCCCACAGTTTGACGCTAAGGAGGGGACGTATGGATCAATCTAACTCTCAGCCACAAAACGCTCGATCAAAACAATGTCTGGAAATACGAAAAAAAAAATCGCAGTTCGCAATAACGTTGGTAAGACAACCCCAGCCGCCACTGCGCCTATGGACAACGCTTACGCAAATGCCACAGTTCTTGAGAAAATCGAAAACCTTGCTGTGACTTTTCACCACAGAAAGTGCAATGAAACGAGCTCGCAATTTCTCTTTCTAAACATAAAGGGAAACGATAAATCTTATCGAACACCGTAAGTTTGGCTCATCTCCGAGCTAAAGAAGTCTCAATGCGTAAGGGTTTTACCAAAACACATTTTCCGAAAACTTTTCGGAAGGGTAAAACTTATTCTCTCAAAAACCGCAGAAAACCCCTAGGTTAATCGCGAAAAAAGGAAGCGCAGCAAATCGATTACACAGCTCGGTCGCTACGTAGCGACCTGTCAGACCTCCAGCTCGCTACATAGCGACCTGTCAGACCTTCACTCGCTACGTAGCGACCGAAAGCATGCACAAAGCTCGGTCGCTACGTAGCGACCTGTCAGACCTTCACTCGCTACGTAGCGACCGAAAGCATGCACAAAGCTCGGTCGCTACATAGCGACCGAGAACGACACAGCTCGGTCGCTATTGCAATACTCAAGCACACACTCGACCAAACTCAAGCCAACTCTCCACTCGCTACATAGCGACCTGTCAGGCTTCAGAAAGGTCCTCTTTTGCGCTCTCCTTTAATCCTCATCGAAACGCTTTTCGTTTCGTCTTAATCGGAGTTTCAGTTGAGATTTTACGACGAAAACAAGTAGGACTCTTCATGGCTTACTTCTACTCGCTACGTAGCGACCTGTCAGACCTCCACTCGCTACATAGCGACCTGTAAGGCCTCAGAAACGTTCTCCTTTGCGTTCTCCTTTGAATCCTCATCGAAACGCTTTTCGTTTCGTGTCAATCGGAGTTTCCATGAGATTTTATGACGAAAACAAGTAGGACTCTTCTTGGTTTGCTTCTACTCGCTACGTAGCAACCTGTCAGACCTTCACTCGCTACGTAGCGACCTGTCAAACCTTCACAAGCTACATAGCAATCTGTCAAACGTTCTCCTTTGCATTCTTTTTTGAATCCTCATCGAAACGCTTTTCGCTTTGTCTCAATCGGAGTTTCCGTTGAGATTTTACGACGAAAACAAGTAGGACTCTTCTTGGCTTACTTCTACTCGCTACATAGAGACCTGTCAGACCTCCAGCTCGCTACATAGCGACCTGTAAGGCCTCAAAAAGCTCCTCCTTAGTGTTCTCTTTTGAATTCCGATCGAAACGCTTTTCGTTTCGTCTCAATCAGAGTTTCCATTGAGATTTTACGACAAAAACAAGTAAGACTCGTCCAAACTCCTTCGCTTACTCCTAGTCTCCCTTACCTCCATCTTTGTGTTCTCCTTCAAATCTCGATCAAAAAGTCCCTTTTTTCGTCTCAATTAGAGTTACCATTGAAACTTTATGATAAAAAAACCCGCAAAGACTTGTTTTCTCGCATGGATTCAGATTAATCGTATAAAACGGCAACGGTTAACTTAACACCTTAGTCGCCTCAACTATACGATTACGTTGAACCTTTTTATTAGAATTGACATCGTATCTAAGGAGAATATAACAGTCAAGTTCGTAAGATAAATGTCAAGTTTCAAAGGATAAACACCAATATCGAAAATGGCGAACATACACGAGAAGAGGAAGGGGAAATGAGCAAGCAAAACTGAGAAGAGACAAAACTGCATCTTCGAAAGAACTAAGGTATTTCCGACTTGAAATTTTTGAAATCAGACTTGGAATTTTCGTAGGAAATTATTAAGAAATAAAAACGCCTTTGAGACTGCCATAGAATTTTAGGGAACGTAAAACCTAAGTGGATAGTTTAGCGAACTAAGTCTTAGGCGATTTTTCCTATCTTGATATATTGTTCCATAACTGTTCATCTGGATTATGCAAACCGATCTAAACTCTCCAAAAATCGAGAAACGATCGCCACGCATATCAAGCTCGCTTCCTAAGGAGAGAAAAAAACTAGAGACATCAACGTCGTCTTAAAACCGATTCGTTTCTGGCAATTTTCTCGGAACTGACATATTCCAGGTCGTCAACATGGAAACAACCAAATCACAGTACAAGCGTCGTCTTTAAATCATCCCGGATTATCAATCATTCCAAATCTCAGAATAAGAAACGTACACAACCCTTAAAAGTATCGGTTCAACCGTTTTCTTCCGTTAAAAAAAAGGGAGTAGATACGTATACTATACACGTATACTCCCAAACTTCAAAAAACTTTTGCAAATCGTCAAGAAAACGATTTTGTCAAAGCAAATCATCCCAAATAGGAAAACGTCAATCTAAAATTTGTCTAAACGTTTGCAACATATCCAGACGATCACAAACATAATCTCAAAGACTATACATCATTTCTTGTCGCAATCATGCGTACAGAAAACCTGTATCAATATCAAACTGAAACACGACGATTAGCCAAAGTATTGAACCCTTTTCCGGCTTTAGAAAGCCATTTTCGTTTAAAATTTTCTACGAGAAATCTTCAATCACCAAAGCATTTCTTTCAGTTTCCGTTGTACCAAGTGAGTCACGGAAAAGCATCAAAAACATTTGCGACGAAGAAAACTCGAGAATAGATGTAGCATCGTGCACATTAAAAGGAACACTTTCCTCCCAATGGTTAGCTAGATCCCCCTCTGGTTGACCAATTCGTTCCAGAAACAAGTGTGTCATGAGAATCCGCTCAAAAAACCTATGAAAAATGTTTTGCGACTAGATCGTAATGAAATAAACTTCGGTAACACTCCATGAGTAACTTGAAGCAACTTTCACCTAAGATCGAAATCACAGCAGACACGTTTCTTGTAAAACCCGCAGAAACAACGCTACTTTGACATATGTATACGTATCACCGATTTACAACCTTCCTAAAACCGGTCCCCATTACTTACGCGAAAAATCCTTCGTACAATCAGACCAACTCTTACGAAGAAACTTTCTAATGTTAACATAACAGGCCTTATGAAGAATTATGTCTTGTATAGCAAACCTCTTGGGCTTCGTCTTCCACACACAAAAAGACTCGATTGTCATAAGACTATAGGTCACATTTTACGAAATATTATTCGTATAACTGAAACCTAGAGCGGAGAATCGTTTTCTACGACTATCGGCCATATTAGCACAGATAACCCCGACAAACTTGGCCTATCAATGTCGACAAGCGCTTTTTGGCCATCGGTCAATTACGCCTTCCACTAAAAGTCCAAACCAATATTTGCAATCACCTTCAAAGGACGATTGTAAACTAACATGACCTAAAATGTTAAAGTACCATGATCTAATCCTTGACCTACAACATCCTTGGCTATCTGAGTGAACACATCCTTCTCGCCAAGCCAAACTATTTTAGAAACCATCGGTCCATCACTTAATGGCTAAACGACAATCTACGATTTGTCTAAAAACGTCGTGTGACTATTAAGAGAATAATTATCATATAGCCCACAGTCGGAAGTCATATGATAAATTCTTCGTAACGAAACTCAGTCAAGACAACCAAACGGTTAACAGAAAATCTAAACTTTTCCAAAATTGACCAAGTTCAATACGCTCCACATTTCACATTAAGCCTGCAACGTTTTACCGATAATACGCGGCATGTAAGGAAAACTTCGCAACAAAGCTTCTAGAAGTATACAAAACATACTAAAAAATGCACGAAATAGATCTCGGAAGGCCAGCACTTCACAAAGCACTATGAAGGAAAACGCTTCTTCCTATGGACAAATTTACGCGACACCTCAGTCCTAATTCCTTGATCGCAAATCAAATTATTAGCATCCAAACAGGAACAACAATTTTGGCTGCGAACATCCGTAGTCAAACCAAAATGTTTCTCAAACGCAGGTCTAAGACTAAACCCTAGCAACATCCCGAAACATCTTCAAGCCGGCGAATATTTCAAGCACGAACGCGGCATACGAAAGAAAGAATAACAAATCTTCAGCATCGCGACACGCCGCAGACGCCTGAAGATTCATTATTCGACGAAATTTTCTTTCTCGATAAAAACACCTTCTTGGAAGACCAGACAGTCATACGCACTAACATCTTCTCAAATCATATCCTTCGCGAAGACTCAAAATGGTAGTTTTTACCGTTAAGTTTGTTGCTGATCACAACACCTTCGTAGAGATGACTCTCGTACATCCGACACAAGGATAATAGCGCTATAAAAGAAATCCAAAATTTTTGGTCAGCACTTCCAGGAGTCTTAAAAATTATCTTTGGAGAGATGCTCGGTTCCAACCATACAAGTCATATAAGCCGAGAACCTATCGCGGACTTTAAAACGGTATGGAATCAGGACGTAACTGAAACGGGATACGTAAGTCGAATTAGTCATCGCACCCTCTAACACCAGGAGTAAACCTAGGTCTTGCCCTAAACCCAGCGCACTGGTCTCTAACATCTCTAGGCATAGTATCAAACACCCTGATACGAGATCCCAAAATTTGTCTCTTTGCCAATATTCGAGCATCTTCAGATATCCCGCAAATTTACACACTGCGAAAAACTCTCGAAACAGATCACGAATATAGCAGTTCACACAGAGTTAGATTACGAGATGACAACTCGTAGTCTTCCTTCTACACCCATATAAAATGCCATCGGCAGCAACACGCCTGATAACCTCTACATAAAAACTAGACCGTAAAGCTCTAGCTGGAAAACTTGTCATAAGAACCTTAACTCCAAGACGAACTACGAAAGGCTTAATCCCTTCAACAAGGGTACATAGGCAGCCGTCATAATGCGCAACCCCAATCTTATCGCGTTCTACTTTTAGAAGAGCGAGAAGACCACTTACCATGGACCTTTTCAACCATTAATTCCGCCTAACTCACCTAACTTGCCTAACTTGCCAAGCCACTCGCTAGAACCTCACGCTAGAAGCTCATGGTTCTAACGAGCTGGGGGGCTAACTGTTGGGGTCAAAATCGATCACGACGGAGTCAATGTCTGAAAGTCTGTAAAAATCGGCATGAACGTTTTTAAGAAAAATAATCTTCGTAAAGAAATCTTTACGAAGAGCCTTGCGGTAAAATCTTGTTCAAATCTCAATCGAACCACTAAACACAAGTTGTCCCAAGGCAACGGAAACGTATCTAAGCCAGCCACGGATAGGTTCGAATGTGACGATCGGAACATGGACAAACCAAGCTCAGTCACTACGCAACTACTACACATGCACACTGCCCGGTCAATGCGAAGCGACCAAACTCTTCCGAAACGTCTGTACGACACGAATCCATGCATTCTCGTCTACCCTTCGATGCTGTCTCCTGAAGACCTAGCAAACCCATTTCATGTTTTCCGCCATTTGAGGTCATTAATAAAACTTACGATAAATACCGCGGAAAGTTTATTTTTATCGAAAGAAGTCGTAATAAACGCTTCAAGTCGAAAGACGGCCCAAAGGGACCTAAGACATGACTTGAAGCCCACCTTACGATTTCTTAACCAGCAACCTGTAAACCGTGGGATGGTTTACGCTTGGTTCGCAAGGAAAGATAAATGTCAAGTTTCCGCGGATAAATACGAAATTTTGAAGATAATTACGAAGATTGGGAAAAATGGAATATCTCCATTTTTAGGCTATGATGGCTTAAGAGCAGAAGGGGAAAAGTGTAAATCGACCTAGGAGCGAGTATATAAGGAGTCCTAGGCGAGAGGCATGAGGAGAGAATTTTTTCACAGCAAACTTAGCACTTAGAGCAATTATGCAACTTTCCATTTTTGTTATTTTGAGCTGCAACTCAATTAGGTTTAGCCGTCTTAGGGTTACTAGAACTAGGAATCTCGCCGACAGCTCTCGAGCCCAGGCTTATACCTTGTTGTAAACGCTCATATGCAAATTCGGAATAAGACTTCTCTTTGCTCTCTTTTCACGATTTCTTATACTTTATCATTGTTATCTCGTGTTCTGATTGCTTGCCGTGTGGTTTTAGCAGATACCTGGGACCTCTGAGAAACTAGGGTTCTCCTACTTTCCTAATTTAAATGGAAATCGACAGTGCAAATTTCGGTTCCCACAAAGACCATCTTCATCAACATGCTCATAACCGACAAATCCTTGCGATTACTATCAACCAGATGAAGATATATGCTCACTGCAGCTCGTCTACAACTCTACTTACTGGCTCAGGCCACGATCTCCAGCTTATCAGCAGCGTCCCTCCATGCTCATTCAAGCACATCGACACATCATGGTCACTGCAGCATACCGACAGGTCTACCATCTGGTCCGGCCATGTGCCCCCTTCATATGACTTCTACAAACTACAGAGCTCACAATTCCATAGCCGCCAAGGCAAGGTTCCATACCTAGAAGACCTTCTTCTTCGACACGCCTATGAAAGGCTGACTCCGGCAGTTACTACCGACCAGGGGAAGATATATGCTCACTGCAGCACGTCTGCAACTCTACTTACTGGCTCAGACCACGATCTCCAGCTCATCAGCATGGTCCCTCAATGCTCACTGAAGCATATCGACACATCATGCTCACTGCAGCATATTGACAGGTCAACCATTTGTTCCGGCCATGTGCCCTCTAGAACAGATGACTCCTGCCTGTTGGACCCAATTTTGGGTAATACCTTAACGGACCGCAATCAAAGTGATGGGACGTAAGGAACCAAAGCCCGTAGCAATCAACCGAGCTCGAAAGCTAAGAAGTCGAGGCCTCGGACATTGCGGAGCGGTTACGAAGATCGCGGAGCAGTTACAAAGGTCGCGGAGCGGTTACGAAAATCCCTCCAATCGGGACTTCGAGTCAAGATCGATATCTTCCAATCAACCAGACTTCAATCCCGTAATGATCTGGAGCTCGAGTTTGGAACCGTCACAGATATAGACAATCCTTTGATGACCTAACCCGATCCCAATCCAGAACGATTTCGCCGACTCCTCTAGCCCAAACTCGAGGAGAATTAACCAAACTTCGAGGAATGATGACGACTCTAGTCGACGAAATTCGTAGTCAAAGGATCGCCAGTAAAACCATTGCTAACTGATATACCATGGATTTGACCCATTTTTACTATCTATATACTATATATTTTATCCTATTTGGTATGTTTTCAGGTTCAGAAGTATCTTGGGGTAAAGTGATGATTATGGATCATTTAAGAGCATAAAAGAGATTTTATCCGAGCTGACCATAAGAGGTCGATACGAAGAAGAAACAATCGATCGATGCACATCCAGTGTCGTCGATCGATACAGAAGAGAAGCCTCGACAATTGAAGATTATGATCGATCGATGTACATCCTGTACCATCGATCGATGTCGAGACGCGGAAGCGAGACTTGGTTTCAGCCGACTTTAAACCCAAGACTTCACCAAATTACAAGATTACCCCCGACGAGTTTTTAACCTAATAGTTATATACTTACCTAAGTGTGATGAGGCAAGAGAGAGTTTTTCATAACACAAAACAAGTAAACTACTCAGACATAGCTAACCAATTTATAACACAAAATATAGATAAAAACTGCATATAATAGAATAGATGAATCAATGGAGTTCCAATCACAAATCTCTCTATGATCTTCTCTCCTCTTACAGTAAGATTACAATGGTGGCTAAAACTCTCTAAAAACTCTCAAGGGTAATCTTGTAATTTGGTGAAGCCTTGGGTTTAAAGTCGGCTGGAACCAACTCGCGCGTTCTGCATCTCGACATCGATCGATGGTACAGGATGTACATCGATCGATTTCTTGTTCTTCGTATAGACCTCTAATGATCAGCTCGGATGAAATCACTTTTAAGCTCATAAATGCTCCACAATCATTGATATACCATATATTTTACCCATTTTTAATCATGGTCTATAAGTGTTTTAAAGCGTTTTAAGATACAATTATTATGTTTTGGAGTCTATTTATAGTATTTACAGGTTCAGGGACGTTTAGGAGAAATATGGTGATTTTGGAGTCTTTTGGAGCCTTTGGAGGTGCAGAGTTGCACAGACGCGTCAGATGTTTAGCTATGGATGGAGACTTTCCGACCGTTAGATTAAGCCCATATTTTGACACAAGATAGAGATTTGAGTTAGCTTTCCAATTCCACCGGTCTCAGATCAATCAGCATCCTGTAGCAAACGTTATGCCCGTTTTACTGAAGAGTGGTCAGTCTGCCTCGCGAGAGAAAGCTACCGAGAAGAGGAAGCCATATCGATCGATGCAGCACTCTGCACGTCGATCGATGGAGATCCCAGATCGTGGGCCTTGTATATTTTATGACTGCGTGAAGCCCAGAAGTAACCACAAATTACCAGAATGCCCTTGGACGACCAGAAACCCTATTTATGTTATTTCTAAGCCATTGTTGACGGCTACGCTTTTTACAGACTTTCATTTCCATTGTTTCTCTGAGAGGAGAGAAGGGAGGAACTCCTATCAGAGTCCTCCTGGAACTCCATTGGTTTTATTGATCTGTTTCATTTCAGTTTATATCTATTCATCTATAATTTCTGTTTTCATGTCTGAGTAGATCCACCTGTTAGATCCAGGGTTCAGATAGGTTTGTGAAATTAGCCCCAAACTATAGATCTGCCTTGTTGTGATATTCATGATAGATCTATATCCATTGCTTGTTTTAGAGTAATTAACTAGAACTTGATCATAGGATTGCATACTCAAGCACCCTTGTTATCCCATCCTGACATCTATCTATCATATTAGGACTGCTAGAGAGGGCTAACCGCCAATTTAGTATCTTAATAGGGCATTTCATACTCGCGCATAGGCCTGGCTAGAACCCGTCGATCGATGTCCCCAACTAACTATCGGTCGACGTAGGCAAAGGTGTATCGGTCGATGTCCCAATAGGACCATCGATCGACGCTCTTTCGTTGTCAACATACTAACCGTTGAGACACGAGATCTAGCTTGTTAACCAGTGAAACATGCGACAGCTGATCACTGAGTTAAGCGGTTGAGCTCTGACATATCATGCATGCAACAAATAGGTACCTGTAGGAATTATAATCTCCAACACCTGAATAGAAACCCTAGATCTATCAACCATCCTTCCATCAAACTACTCCTTGCCAAGCTGAACAATTACCTTGTTCATCTTCTTTATTGCTTTATTTATTACTTAGCCTAGCTTAATCATATAACTATTAGATCTAATCGGTTCCCTAGCTCCTTGTGGATTCGATCCCTAAGTACTATAACTCGACGACCTCTTTTGATGAGAGTAACACTCTTTAGGGTAATTTGAGTGATATCAAATTTGGTACCGTTGCCGGGGGAGGGAGGGGGAGCTTTGATCGCCATTAGATCTTGTTTAGTTAGATTTAGTCTAGGTTTTGTTACTGTTCAAAAAACTCATAAAATTTTTTCTTCTATTTCAGGTACATAACTTTTAGTACCAGAAAACAATGAAGAGAGGATTTCTAGATCCTTCAAGGAAGGTGCCTGCTGGTTTATGCACGATCCGTAAGGCTAAGAGGGAAGTATCGATCGACACCCTCCAAGCAGCATCGATCGATAGCGTGAGCCAAGCATCGAACGACACTATTCATCATGTGTCGGAAAAACTATTCATTGCGGACTATTCATCGAGGGGTACTGTTCATCATGTACTGTTTATACGGGTACTGTTCACCGCAATACTATTCACCGAGGTACTATTCATCGAGATACTGTTCATCGAGATACTGTTCATCCATGTACTGTTCATCATAATACTATTCATCCTAGTACTGTTCAACGCGATACTATTCATCGCTACACTATTTATCTCTCGTCGATCGACACTGTTCATCCTGTGTCGGTTGACACTATTCATATCCCGTCGATCGACACTTTTCATCCCGTGTCAGTCGACACTATTCATATCCCGTCGATTGATACTGTTCATCCCGTGTCGGTCGACACTATTCATCTTCCGTCGATCGACACTGTTCATCCCGTGTCGGTCGACACTATTCATCTTCCGTCGATCGGCACTGTTCATATTCCGTCGCTCGACACTGTTCACCTAAACACTGTTCATCGCGACATTGTTCACCTGAACACTGTTCATCGCGATACTGTTCATCGCGATACTGTTCATCCGAACACTGTTCATCCGAACACTGTTCATCGAAACATTATTCATCGCGGGACTGTTCCTCCAAAGACGAACACCACTTACGGAGAGAGAGAGAAGGTCGAAGAGCTCATACTTAAGATCGACAAGAAAGGTATTTGGCGAGACGAAGAAGGTCGCCCTTGCAGCCTCACAGGACAATTGATTAATGCAGAGGGTAGTGTAATCCCTGATGTAATTGCTGTGGCTGAGACGAATACCTTTAATCTGACAAGTTAATGGTATGATTGGGGAAGTGAGGATCCATTTTACGGTCTTCCTCATGAGGATCCCAAAAATCTTATCAAGAGACTTGAGGAGTTAGTCTCAGCGAACAAGCACGATGAAATATCTGCAGACCACATTATCTGCAAAATCTTCCCCTATTGTTTATCTAGAGATGCTTTTAGCTGGTTCAGTAAGCTGCAACCAAGATCTCTAACCTGCTGGGAAGTCATCAAAGAAGCCTTCATAGGAAATTTTTTTAGCGAGGCTGTAGAGACTCGAAGTAAAAGGCTTGACAAGATGATTAAAGATCGGGAGAAAGGAATAATGATTAGTATAAGTCAGATTATTGACTTCGTCTACAGCGAGGAGAATGGAGATATTGGAACACCGATAACTCATGTCAAGCAGCTAGACATTCAGGTTCACCATGCAGATGAGAGTAAGCAGAAGGACGAACTGAACATAGAAAAGCTGGTCACCCATGATACAGTTAAGGACGATGAATATCATGTATCATGAGAGCAGAGCAAAGTAGAAGAAGCTGATACAAAAGATCCGACTTCAGCATCGATCGACAGTAATAACCCAGAATCGATCGATATCTGCACTTCAGAAACGATCGATACAAATATTTGTCATCCGGTGGACTGGACGACCGAAGACAATTAGAGACTATAACAGTCCTGAGGATGCTTATGCTAAAAGGTCTGCATTGCGTCGTTCAGCACTTCAGAATAATGTCCTTGAGCTGCACCCTGCATATATTGTGGGTCAACATTCTTTCCATGGTTTTCCTCATGAAAATCCCACTAGCCACCTGGAGACATTTATAGAGCTGGCATCGACAATTAAATGCTAAGGAGTCTCTGAAGACTACTATTTATGCAAATTATTCCCATACTCTCTTGCTGGGGGTGCAGCTCATTGGTTGAAGAAGCTACCACCAGGATCTCTCAATGCTTGGAATGACATTGCAAACGCTTTCGTCAACAAGTTTCTCTATGATGCTTCGGCGAATCTAGAGATTGAGATGAGGTCTATGCTGGAATATATGGTGGAGGATGATGAGCAACATGAGTCTGGAAAGCTGAGCACAGTAAAAGTAGCTGATATTAGGGACACAAGCTCATCATCGATCGACACGCTTACCATAACATCGATCGTCACCCCCACCTCATCGTCGATCGACTCCAGTACCTCAGAAATGATCAACACAGACTTTTGTCATCGATCGATTCCACTTGAAATCCCTGAAAGATCGAGTTGTCCTCAGGACATTGCAAACTCGACACAGGAGAGCATCGATGAATCAAGCTGTGATCTTACCTCAGATGTCGACAAAGTCACTCTGAAAGACTTTCTGGAGTTGGAAGAATGGCTTCGGCAGAAGCTTGATGATCAGCCCGCTTCGGGAAAAGGTCTGGAAAATGCCTTAAAGGCTGTCGACATCGACCGACATAAACCTGATGAGATCGATCGACACCCACCCTACGACATCGATCTACAGTCGCCGTCTAACATCGACCAACATACACCCGACTGTATCGCTCGATACCCGCCCAATTGTATCGATCGATACTCATGGTTGGATGAACTATCTGGATACCCAATTGAACCAGGACCGATTGAGGAGATAATGCACATGCCTAAGACATCACACATTGATGTCCCTGAACATCTAAGACCACCTATATGCACAGAAGAAACTGTTGGGATTTGCAAAAGAGTAAAGAGGATACATGATCCTGTGAAGATTATGGTTCCATGTGAAGTGTTTGAAGTTGAATATCCTATCCCACCAGATAAAGGTGTGTATCTGAGTTCTTACATTCAGGTATTGAATGATCAACATCATGTAGAAGCTGCTCAGAGAGGGCTGCGATTTAGAGATGAAGTTGATGAAGGCCCAGCAGAAGCACCATCGAGCGACATCAGCAAATCAGAATTGATCGATACTCACACTTCATCATCGATCGATACCGATCAGATACCATCGATCGACACCAGACGCGGATTAGAGCAGAATGAGTATGAGTTGTGTGGAAATATTTTTTATGGAGATACCACCACGCATTCAGACAAGTCTGGGGGAAAGAAGTGGAGGAACTGGAAGAAGAAAAAGAGAATCAATGAAGGTTCTCATATATCATTGATTCCTCACTTTTCAGATGATGCCAGGAAATCCAGAGTGAGATTACACAAGTCTGTGGGAAAGGAGGGGAGAAATTGGAAGAAACGGAAACGAACCAAAGGAGGTTCTCAATTACCATTGACTCCTTACTTCTCAGATAGTATCAGAAAATCAAGAGTGCGCAGCAGATGCTTCTCACAGCCTTTTGCAAAGCTCAAAGCACTCCTTATTGCTGAAATGACAGACAAAGGAGAAGGGTATATGGAGGAGGCTTTCAGACAAGAATGATAAAGCTTCAAAGAGTAGACATTGAGACTTGGTTTGGAGCAAGTTCTCATTCTTATGCGGACTGAATCAGATATCCTGAAGTCAAGCTAATGACTAAAAATAAGCGATGAGTGGGAGGCAACCCACTGTTAGGTAATTTTCAATATGGTTTATCTTTCATTTATTACTGATTCTTTGTTTTCTAAAAATTTCAGGTAAAAAAAAAAAAGTGTGTGAACAGTAACGACGGTACTGTAGCAAACGCACTGCAGCAAGAAATCGAACGACACTGTAGCAGCAACATCGACCGACACTGTAGCAGAAAATCGAGAGTTATTGTTCATCGAAAAAAAAAGAATTATTATTAGTTAATTAGTTTTATTAGTTATATATTACTAACTTTTAGACTTTTAGTGTTTTAGTGTTTTATTTATGTTAGGTACAAGAAAAAGATCCGAGGAAGACGAGTTTCCATAGAAATCGACGATGTCTAGCTAACATTGATCGATAGAGTATCAAGAGTATCGATCGCCACTTAACTGTGTTGCTCAACACTCACATACAAGCAGGTATATACCGTTTTTCCTTGTTGAATATCGTCCTTATGATTTATTTTCCCACCAATCTTAGACTGGATAACGCTAGTGATAGTGTTGTTTAAGTCCGGGGGAGGTTCTACTAATATTGTGTTTTAGTTAGTTAAAAAAAAAAAAGATCCGAATAGACGATTGCTCAGCACATCGACCGATGACACCAGCTCGATATCGATCGACAGCGTTTCATATCCAACAATCGATTGTCTATTCATTGTGTCGATCGACACTGATATCGAGCAGGTTATCGTTCTTACTTGTTAAATTGTCTACTTATTATTTATGTTCTAACCATAACTCCGACTAGATATACACTGGGGACAGTGTAATTTAAGTCTGGGGGGATGTTTAATGATATTTGCTTATCTATTGAGTTTTATAAAATGTTTTCAAAACTGTTTTTATTGAGTCAAGAAGGAGATAATGAAATTATTAGATTCATGCTTGTTATCTAACCACTCTTTAGCACCATTCTAGACTTACTGATTGCAGATAGTACTAAAGATACTAAAGTGGATCAACCTGTCAACTATGTTCACACTTGCTGAGATTGTTTGAAGGAACCGAAGCTGACCTCCAACCTAATTTGACTTAACTGCTTGTCTTGGGGCTTGGTATACACTGGATCGGATTCCTCCTTTAGGTCTGAAAGGTAAAAGTCTGAGTGATTTTGGTTTCCTTATCTCCTCCCTTTGGCATCCTAATAAAATAAAATAAAAGATTGAGATGATTTCTTGCGGTTTAGAGGGGTAGGTACATTACCGATGACCCCATTATTCTACTCTAATAGAATGATCACACATTGTTGGAAGCGAGGGGTAGGTACATTACCGATGACCCCACTATTCGCCTACACTTTGTCAAAAAAAGAAAAAAAAAAATAATAATAATAATAAAAAAATCAAAAAGAAGGTGAATAAGATGGACTGCCTCAGCATCTTTGTTCATTGGAATTGAGATAAAAAGGATTCAGAGAAGGGAGATATAGAGTAAAAGAAACCAGAACAAGACTACATGTTTACTCAGATACCTGTTGGGGTAAGAGTCCACGTGTCTTGTGATCGATACTCCCAAGGTAAAGCATACACATTTATTTATGTTAAGAAATGAGGTTGGTAGAGGGGAATGTCAGACATGATTTGCTAAGATGTTGGCTAGGTGAATTTGGTTGCTAAGCTAGGATATTGTATAATGTGCTTATGTGATTAGGATTTCTTAGATGTGGATTGCAATATTGTAGAGGTGATGATTCTAAGTTTTAAATCATGTGAGTCCCTGCTGTTTTCAAAACCTCTTTCAGACAGACTGCCCATCTGTTTTGCTTGAGGACAAGCAAAAGGGTAAGTCTGGGGGAGTTGATAGACCATATATTTTACCCATTTTTAATCATGGTCTATAAGTGTTTTAAAGTGTTTTAAGATACAATTATTATGTTTTGGAGTCTATTTAGAGTATTTACAGGTTCAGGGACGTTTAGGAGAAATATGGTGATTTTGGAGTCTTTTGGAGCCTTTGGAGGTGCAGAGTTGCACAGACGCGTCAGATGTTTAGCTATGGATGGAGTCTTTCCGACCGTTACATTGAGCCCACATTTTGACACAAGATATAGGTTTGAGTTAGCTTTCCAATTCCACCGGTCTCAGGTCAATCAGCATCCTGTAGCAAACGTTATGCCTGTTTTACTGAAGAGTGGTCAGTCTGCCTCGCGAGAGAAAGCTGCCGAGAAGAAGAAGCCATGTCGATCGATGCAGCACTCTGCATGTCGATCGATGGAGATCCCAGATCGTGGGCCTTGTATATTTTATGACTGCGTGAAGCCCATAAATAACCACAAATTACCAGAATGTCTTTGGACGACCAAAAACCCTATTTATGTTATTTATAAGCCATTGTTGACGGCTACACTTTTTACAGACTTTCATTTCCATTGTTTCTCTGAGAGGAGAGAAGTGAGGAACTCCTATCAGAGTCCTCCTGGAACTCCATTGGTTTTATTGATCTGTTTCATTTCAGTTTATATCTATTCATCTATAATTTATGTTTTCATGTCTGAGTAGATCCACCTGTTAGATCCAGGGTTCAGATAGGTTTGTGGGATTAGCCCCAAACTATAGATCTGCCTTGTTGTGATATTCATGATAGATCTATATTCATTGCTTGTTTTAGATTAATTAACTAGAACTTGATCATAGGATTGCATACTCAAGCACCCTTGTTATCCCATCCTGACATCTATCTATCATATTAGGACTGCTAGAGAGGGCTAACCGCCAATTTAGTATCTTAATAGGACATTTCATACTCGCGCATAGGCCTGGCTAGAACCCGTCGATCGATGTCCCCAACTGACTATCGGTCGACGTAGGCAAAGGTGTATCGGTCGATGTCCCAATAGGACCATCGATCGACACTCTTTCGTTGTCAACATACTAACCGTTGAGACACGAGATCTAGCTTGTTAACCAGTGAAACATGCTACAGCTGATCACTGAATTAAGCGGTTGAGCTCTAACATATCATGCATGCAACAAATAGGTACCTATAGGAATTATAATCTCCAACACCTGAATAGAAACCCTAGATCTATCAACCATCCTTCCATAAAACTACTCCTTGCCAAGCTGAACAATTACCTTGTTCATCTTGTTTATTGCTTTATTTATTACTTGCTTTATTTACTGCTTTAAAACCTATTAGCCTAGCTTAATCATATAACTATTAGATCTAATCGGTTCCCTAGCTCCTTGTGTATTCGATCCCTAAGTACTATAACTCGACGACCTCTTTTGATGAGAGTAACACTCTTTAGGATAATTTGAGTGATATCAATCATCACTTTACTCCAAGATACTTCTAAACCTGAAAACATACCTAATAGGATAAAATATATAGTATATAGATAGTAAAACACTTATATACCATGGATGAAAATGGGTCAAATCCATGGTATATCAGGAGAGAATGGAGTAACTCCTTCAGAGTCCTCCTGGAACTCATTTGGTTTTTATTATCTATTATATTGCAGTTTTATATCTATTCTTTCTATAATTTTTTTGTAACAACTTGATGTCTGAATAGATATACCTGTTAGATTTAGAGTTCAAATAGGTTAAGAGGGATTAGCCCCAAATATAGAATTTCTAGGCTGTGATATTCATCAATAGGATGTTCTTACTGCTTGTGTTATAGAGTCACGAACTAGAACCCGAACCCTGATCTTAGAATCATTAGGCACAAGCGATAGCGTGGTCTTTTCTCTGAATAGATCCTCATTGAACTACAATTTCTAGAAACAAGTGATAACTGGTCTAGGAACCCTAGTGAGTACTTTATCAACCCGCGCACAAATCTTGCTAGAAGCGTGTCGATTGATATTGCAATAGAATAATCGATCGACGTCGTGAAAGGTGTATCGATCGATATTCCTCTAGAATCATCGATCGACACTTTCTAATTGATCGACAAACGATAGTTGAGATCATTAGATCTAGTCAATAGACGAATCTCGAAAGCGAGAGCTGATCGATTTGTTAGTAATTGTTGAGCTCTCTAGTATCTTGCATACAACAGTTAGTCTCTTTATCATTATTATGATTTTAGAGAATAGAGTAGGTATTGAGAGATTAAAGGTAGATTAGAGAAGATTAATGGGAGATTTGTAGAGAGATTAGGTAGTAACCATGTTTAAGAGTATTTAAGAATCATCATGAACAAGAGAGAGAGTCTAGAGAGATAATCCCATACTTCTTAATTATTAATCTGATCAGAGTTTACAATATATATGAGGAGGCAACACTAGGATGAGGGTTTCATAAAGTGGCACTATTACAAGAGATAAGGTTTGCTTTAATTCAAACCATCCAATGAGCTTCTTCCTTGTGTATAAAGCTCCTTTTGCTTTATCCAGCTCGTTTCCAGCCTGTCACACGTGCCTCCTCTTCCCTTGCAACGGACTGATGCCTTAGCAAAGGGAATCGGGCTTCTCTTCTTCTTCCAAAGTTACTCGGGTAACTAGTATAACTGGTATACTAGTATTACTAGGGTAACTTTGGTTTACCCTTTGTAACTTACTCGGATAACTAGTATTACTACGGCCTCTTCATCATACTCAACTCCTCATGTCTTTCTCTTCCTATATATTGATCTCATCTCAACACTCCCCCTCAAGCTTAGCTTTGTATAAGTCTAAGCTTGGATAGCCGTGAGATCTTCCTCATTAAAAACCTCACCAAGGAAAACCTATTGGGACAAAACCTTGATGAGGGAAAAAGAGTAAAGACCTCATGACTTAGGGGATCAGCTCCTGCTCTTTCTAAGATCTATGAGTCCTAATCTAATGTGAATGGACTCCATAGTCTTTTGTCTTGCTGCCTTGGTGAACACATCTGCCAACTGATCTTCACTTCTTGTATAACATGGCAAGATCACTCCCAAGACTATCATATGCCTCACCTTGTGGCAATCTACTTCAATGTGCTTCGTCCTCTCATGAAACACCGAGTTTGTAGCAATGTGAATAGTCACTGATTGTCACAATGCATAGTCATTGGTGTTGCTTGCTCAATCTCCAAGTGCCTAAGAATCCCTTTGATCCATACCAACTCGTTGGTAAGCTTTAGCATAGCTCTATACTCAGCTTCAGCACTAGAGCATGATACAACCTTCTGCTTCTTACTCTTCCAAGTGACCATGTTTCCTCCAATGAAAGTGTAGTAGCCTGTTGTAGACCTTCTGTCTGCTCTATCACCAGCCCAATCAGCATCACAATAACCCACAACTTCAGTGCTTTGATTGCAGCCCATCCATATTCCAAGCCCTTGAGTTCCATTCAGGTACATGAGAACCCTCTCCACCATGCGCCAGTGATGCTCTTTTGGAGCTTGCATATGCTGGCTTACTTGATTCACAGCAAAACAAATGTCTGGCCTAGTGATGGTCAAGTATATCAGCTTCTCCACAAGCTTTCTATACAGCTTTGGATCATGGAACAGCTTGCTGTCTTCAATCTCCCCCTCACATGGAACCTTGTACCCATCCTCCATGGGCATCTTGGCTGTTCTTCCTCCATACGCACCAGCATCCTTCGATAGATCCAATGCATACTTCCTTTGAGAGATAAACAATCCTTCCTTGGATCTGCACAACTCAATCCCAAGAAAGTACTTCATCTCTCTCAAATCCTTTATATCAAATACTGATTTCAGAAACTCTTTGGTGGCTCGGATTCCTTCCTTATCACTACCTGTTATGATGATGTCATCCACATACACAAGCAAAACAATGATACCTGATGGAGTATTGAGAGTAAAGAGAGTGTGATCAAGCTCGGACTTCCTGAAGCCTCTACCATTCAGTGTTGTGCTTAGCTTATTGTACCATGCTCTAGGTGATTGTTTCAATCCATAGATGGCTTTCTTCAGTCTAAGAACATTTCCTGGCTTCACCATTCCTTCAAGACCCGGAGGTGGGAGCATATAGACTTCATCTTTTAGCTCTCCTTGGAGGAAAGCATTCTTCACATCCATTTGCCAAAGATCCCACCCAAGATTGGTTGCAACTGATAGTACAATCCTAATGGTATGGAGCTTTGCAACAGGTGCAAAAGTATCAATGTAATCTTCTCCATAGGTTTGTGTGAAACCTCTTGCTACCAGCCTTGTCTTACGCCTATCAATCTTCCCATTAGGTAAATACTTGATGGTGAAGATCCACTTGCATGACACAGCTCTCTTCCCCTTAGGCAACTCACTCTCATACCATGTATCATTTTTAATCATGGCATCAGCCTCATCATTGACTGAATCCCTCCATTCTTGAATCAGCATTGCTTCTTCATAGCTTCTTGGCACATAGCTTTCATCTAAGCTTACCATAAAGGAGTAGTGTTCTTCCGAAAACTCAGCAAAGGAGCACACAGCTTGGGAAGGATGTTCCACAGCCTGGGCAATGTATAACACTCTCATGTTTACCCAATTTCTTGTGTTTGCCCACTCGGAAGCATCCCTCCTTACCCGTGTGCTTCTTCTCAAAGGAACTTCTACTTGTTCCTCAACAGCTTCCTCTTGTATCTGGATTTCTTCTCCAGCTTCCTGACCTTCATTCTGAACTTCTCTTCCTGATTCATCTCCACTTTGGACAGGAGAATCTGAGTCTTGATCTTCTAGACCTCCAGCTTCATCTGAACCTTGATCTTTTAACCCTTCAGCTTCAGATTCACTTCCCCCCTCATGTTCAAAGTGGGTTGGTTCTTCAGCGGCCACTTGAGTAGGCTCTTCACGCCTGCTCTGATCCTGGGACACGCCAATACCGAGTTCTTCTAGTATGTTTCTCAAACTAGAAGCTCTATCTGATGGTTGAGACAGCCCTTCAAGCTCCTCCCAATTCTTCTCTTCATAATACCCTTTATCCTCCATGAACTTCACATCCCTAGACACCAAGACTCTTCTAGCAGTGGGATCAAGTCACTTGTATCCCTTTTGAGATGCAGAATAGCCAATAAGCATAGCCTTGGTGCTCTTTGCTTCAAGTTTGTTTCTCATCTCTCCTGGCACCAGCACATAGCACACACACCCAAATGTCCTCAAGTGATCTAGAACTGGTTGACTCTTGTTGAGTACCTCAAATGGAGACTGATCCTCTAGGATTCTGGTTGGTATCCTGTTGATTAGATAGCAAGCAGTCATCACAGCATCACTCCAAAATCTCTTAGGGACATTCTTGTGGAACATCATTGAACGAGCCACTTCCATGAGGTGTCTGTTCTTCCTTTCAGCAACTCCATTCTGTTGTGGAGTTTAAGGACAGCTAGTCTGATGTAGAATCTCATGTTGAGCTAGGTGATCTTTGAATGCATGGCCTATGTATTCCCCACCATTATCTGACCTGAAAATCTTAATCTTGGCATGATAATGGTTAGTAACATAGCTTTGAAAATTTTTAAATGCATCAAGAACCCTATCTTTTGTTTTGATGAGTGTTAACCAGATGTATTTGGATTTTTCATCAATGAATGTGACATAATACTTATAATCATCCCTAGATAAACAAGGTGCAGTCCAAACAACAGAGTGAATCAAATCAAAGCAATTCTCATAAATAGTGGATGATCTTTGTAACACTGTCCTACAATGTTTGCCCAAAATACATGCTTCACAATCATTATTTTTAAACATGACACCTGGTAACATAATGCTTAAAGCCCTAACATGTGGATGTCCAAGTCTAGCATGCCACAATGCATCTTTACTTAAGGAAGAAACAGAACTAAACGAGAAACAAGAACTAGAGATGGGACTAAGATCTTCGAGCATATAAAGGTCTCCTTTGGTTGCTCCTTGTCCGATCAACTTACTGCTTTTAATATCCTGAAACTTAACATCATCAAAACTAAAGATAACATTGCATTGAAGATCAGTGGTGCACTTTTTGACAGATAAAAGATTAGAAGTAAACTCAGGCATGAAAAATGCTTTTGAATCCTTATCAAACAGTTTTAGTTTACCAATTCCTCTAATAGGAATTCTATCTCCATTAGCAATCATAACATGTCCATGAGCCGGTTCTATGTCTTTGATCAGGTTATTATCACTAATCATATGATGAGATTCACCAGAATCAATGATCAAAGGTTTATGCATGTTTCTAGTAATTTCAGTTTTTGATGGTTCATTTTGTTTTATCAGGTTTCCTAGTAATCCTAACATCTTACTAGTTATACTAGGCTCACTAGCAGTAGTGTAGGCGCTTTTAAAAATGTCTAGTAACTTATCAGTATTACTAGGATTACTAGCAGTAGTGTAAGAGCTTTTAAAAATGTCTAGTAATTTATCAGTATTACTACGTAATGTATGAGCAGTATATGAGTATCCAAGGGTGTTTCCGAGGGTGTTACCAGACTCTTTGAGAGCTTTGAAGAAGGCTTCAAGGTCAGCTCTCTTGAACACCACTTGATCCATACCCTTTCCAATCAGTTGATGAGACGCCAAGGCTCTACCTTCACTTTCACCCACCTTAGCGCCTGAGCTAGCTCCGGATGAACCAGCACCATTTGCTTCAGCAGAAAGATGAGCCTTTACTTCCCTATCCCTGTTGACCCCGCGTGGCCTGAGGTGAGGATGTAGGATCCAACACTCACTCTTCTTGTGACCGGTCCTCTTGCAATGCTCACAGCTTCCCTCATACTTTTCATACTTTCTTCCTGAGCCTCTGTATGCAGCTTTGTTTGCTTGCATTCCTTCAGCTTGATGAGCCATAGTAAGCTCACCCTTGCCTCCAAACAGGCCAAGAGATCCCTCCTCCTTCTGAAGTTGCGCGCATACTTCCTCCATGGATGGTAGGTTAGGCGATCTCAAGATGTGTTTGATGACATCCTTGTAGCAAGGATCCAATGTCATCAACAACCCAAACACTTGATCTTGTTCTCTTCTTTCCATAAGAGCTGCTTGATCAGTGGTGTTAGGTCTTAGACTTTCAAGTTCAGACCATAATGATCCAAACTTTCCCATGTGTTTGGTGAGCTCTCCTCCATCTTGCTTCATGGAGTTAATGACTCTCTTCAGCTCAAACACACGGCTGATGTTGGAGACGTTTCCAAACGTCTTTGAGAGGGTCTCCCACAAGTGTTTGGGAGTCTCACAGTAGCTGTAAGCTTCAAGAAGAGGAACATCAAGAGATCCTTGCAGCACGGAAAGCACCATCAAGTCTTCTTGTACCCACTTCTTGGCTTCAGCTTTGATGAGAGTCTTTTCCTCTTCACCTTCTTCAGTTTCTTTGGCCACTGGCTTCGGACCATCATCAGTGATGTGGCTCCACAGCCCTAGCCTTCCAATGGCAGTCTTCACCAATCTAGACCACAAGAGGTAGTTTGAACCACCCTTCAACGCAACTGGGACAGTAACTAGCTTGCTGAAGTTGTTTCCTTCCATCTTCTCTTGCTTGAACCAGAAATGACCAGAAAGCTTCAAACTTGCAACTCAGCTGAAGAACACACAGTACCAGACTTGAAGAACACACGAACTCAAAGCACAACACCACATGACTCAACTTTATCACACAGCTTCACGGAACCCTCAAGAACACAAGAGCTAGAGAAAGGAAAAAATGGAACGAGGTTTCTCAATACCAAAGCCAACCTGGCTCTGACACCATATGATTTTAGAGAATAGAGTAGGTATTGAGAGATTAAAGGTAGATTAGAGAAGATTAATGGGAGATTTGTAGAGAGATTAGGTAGTAACCATGTTTAAGAGTATTTAAGAATCATCATGAACAAGAGAGAGAGTCTAGAGAGATAATCCCATACTTCTTAATTATTAATCTGATCAGAGTTTACAATATATATGAGGAGGCAACACTAGGATGAGGGTTTCATAAAGTGGCACTATTACAAGAGATAACGTTTGCTTTAATTCAAACCATTCAATGAACTTCTTCCTTGTGTATAAAGCTCCTTTTGCTTTATCCAGCTCGTCTCCAGCCTGTCACACGTGCCTCCTCTTCCCTTGCAACGGACTGATGCCTTAGCAAAGGGAATCGGGCTTCTCTTCTTCTTCCAAAGTTACCCGGGTAACTAGTATAACTGGTATACTAGTATTACTAGGGTAACTTTGGTTTACCCTTTGTAACTTACTCGGATAACTAGTATTACTACGGCCTCTTCATCATACTCAACTCTTCATGTCTTTCTCTTCCTATATATTGATTTCATCTCAACAATTATAATCCTGATTACCTGAATAGAAACCTAGATCTAGCAACCATCCTTCCATCAAACAACCCTCAATCAATCAGGTGAGCAACTGCCTTGCTCACCACTATAATTTACTATATTTACTGCTTTATAAACTATTAGCCTAGCTTAAACGTATAACTATTAGATCTTTGGTGTGCCCTAGCTCTATGTGGATTGATCTCTAAGTACTACAACTCGACCTCTTATTTAAGAGAGTATAAATCACTCCTTAGGATAATTTGAGTGATATTAAATTGGGTGCCGTTGCCGGGGAGCTTTGACCGCCATTAGATCTTTTCTAGTTAGATTTAGTCTAGGTTTTACTATTATATCAAAAAAAACTAATATATTTTTTTATTGGGTTTCAGGTACATATGGGTACCAGAAGCAACAAGGGAATAGGGATCTTAGCAGGAGAACCACTGGATTTGGCGTGATCCATAAGTCTAAGAGGGCAGTCGACACCCTCCAAGCAGCGCTTGGAAGCATAGAAATCCAAGCATCGATGAATACTATTCATCCCATGTCGATCGATAATGTTCACCCGACGTCGATTGACACTGCTCATGAACCGTCGATCGACATTTTTCATCCACC
Source organism: Brassica carinata (assembly GCA_016771965.1). Taxonomy (NCBI): domain Eukaryota; kingdom Viridiplantae; phylum Streptophyta; class Magnoliopsida; order Brassicales; family Brassicaceae; genus Brassica; species Brassica carinata. The sequence goes on from CM028700.1 coordinate 47,989,001, forward strand.
GTCGACCGACGCTGCTCATCCGCCATCCGACAACACTTATGTGAAGGCAGAGAAGGTCGAAGTGATTATACTTAAGGTCGATGAGGATGGGATATTAAGAGACGAAGAAGGTCGCCCTAGCAACAGAGCAGGACAATTAATTAATGCTCAGGGTGCTGTGATCTCTGATGTGATTGCTGTTGCAGAGACAACGACTTTGATCTGAACCGCGAATGGTATGATTGGGGGAGTGAGAACCCTTTCCAAGGTCTTCCTCTTGAGGATCCTAGAGACCTTATCAAAGAAACTTGAGGAGCTAGCCTCTGCAAGCGAGCATAATGAAGTATCTGTAGACCACATTATCTGCAAGATCTTCCCCTATTCTCTATCTGGAGAGGCATTTAGCTGGTTCAGTCAGCTGCAGCCAAAATCTTTAACCTGCTGGGAGGACATTAATACCGTTTTCCTCAACAAATTTTTCTATGAAGCTGCAGCAACCCGGCAGAGGAAGTTTGATGATATGTTCGACAAGATGATTAAAGGTCAGGATAAGGAATTGATGTCTAGATTCAGTCAGATGTTGGGTATAGTCTACACTAAGCCAAATGAGGAATCTGAAACCATGAACACTCTGATCGAAAAGCCAGACATTGAGTTTCAATAGACAGATGAGACTGCACGAAGAGAAGAAGCTGATATTAGTGATACGACTTCAACATCAACCGACGGCACGACCTCAACGTCGACCGATGGCACGACCTCAACGTCGACCGACGGCACGACCTCAACGTCGACCGACGGCACGACCTCAACGTCGACCGACGGCACAACCTTAACGTTGATCGACAGAGCGAACTCAACGTCTACCAACGTTACAACCTCAACGTCGATCAACAATACGACCTCAATGTCTACCAATGTTACAACCTCAACATCGATGGACAGTACAACCTCAATGTTTACCAACAGTACAACCTCAACGTCGATCGACGATGTAGAAAAAGAGGTCACCATGGAAGATTTCTTGGAGCTAGAAGAGTTCTTAGAGTTAGAGGATGGAGAAAAGCTTGAAGACTTGGATTCGAGTAGAGAAGTCACTATGGAAGACTTTTTAGAGCTGGAGGAATGGCTTGAAGAAATGGATCAGAATTCAGAGAAGAAGCTTGATGACGATCAGCATACTTCGAGAGGAGATTTGGAAACATCACCCAAGGCTAGCATCGATCAACCCCAACGTGATGAGATCGATCGACACCCACCCTGCATCATCGACAACCACCCACTTTATATCATCGTTCGCCATCCACCGGATAGCATCGACCTACACCCACCGGAGAGCATCGATCGACACCCTCCTGGTTGCATCGATGGACCATACCCACCCAATATCGATCGAAATCCGTTATTGGACGAACCGCACGGTTGCATAGTTGAGATAGAACCGATTGAGGAGAGAATGCACAAGTTTGAGGTCTCACACCTTGCTGTCCATGAACATTAGAGACCACCTATCTGCGCACAAGAAGCTGGTGGGATTCGCAAAAGAGTGAAAAGGATACATGACCCTGTGACGATAGTGGTTCCATGTGCTGTGGTCGAAGTTGAATTTATTATCTCACCAGATAGAAGTATGCAGTTGAGTCCTTACATTGGGATACTTGATGATCCTCTACTTGCAGAAACTTCTCTAAAAGGGTTGATATTTAGAAGTGAAGTCGATAAATGCCCCACAGATGCAATATCGAACGACATCAACAAGCCGACATCAATCGACGCTACCACTTCTCCATCGATCAACAGTGGACGCATATCAGAGCAGAAGGAGTTTGATGTGTAAGAAAACATTTTTGATGGAGGCATCACCACGCGATCAAACAAGGCTGGGGGAAAGAAGAGGAGGAATTGGAAGAAGAGGAAAAGGACCTAGGGAGGTTCTCAATTATCATCGATTCTTCGCTTCTCAGGTGTTGTCAGGAAATCCAGAGTGCGCAGCAGATGCTTCTCACAGCCATTCGCAAATTTTACCATTCGACTATATCCACATTTTTTTGCCTTCAAAGCTTCGAGCACTCCTTATTGCTGAGATGATAGACAAAGGAGAAGAGTCTATGGAGGAAGCTTTCACAGAAGAATGATAAAGTTTCAGAAAAAAGACATTGAGACTTGGTTTGGAGCAAGTTCTCATTATCCTCCGGACTACATCAGATCTCTAGAAGTCAAGCTAATGACTAAAAATAAGCGATGAGTGAGAGGCAACCCACTATTAGGTTTGCTTTAACTTTGGTTTTATTTTCAATTATTACTGATTTTTTGTCTTCTAATGATTTCAGGTTGAAAAAAAAAAGATGAAGAGTGACGACACTATAGCAAAGCACTATAGCAGAGGCATTGTAGCAGTGATCGACACTGTAGCGGAAACGTCGATCGACACTGCGACAAAGAAATCGATCGACATTGTAGCAGAACAGACGAACGATACTATAATTGTGTCACTGTAGCAGGATACTGTTCATTGAAAAAAAATTAGATAATTGGTTTTATTATTTATGTATTACTGACTTTTAGTGTTTTATTTTTATTAGGTAAAAAGAAATAGATACGAGGAAGACGAGTTTGCACGATGATCTACGATGGCTGCGCAGCATCGATCGATAGAGAATCACTAGCATCGATCGGTCGCCACTTAACTGTGTCGATCGACCGAGCTTCAAAAGTATTGATCGCCTCTTAATTGTGTTGGTCGACACTCAAAACAAAGTCAGGTATACCGTTTTTCCTTGTTAAATATTGTCCTTATGATTTATTTACCTACTGATCTTAGACTGAATAACACTGGAGAAAGTGTTGTTTTAGTCTAGGGGAGGTTCTACTAATATTGTGTTTAAGTTAGCTAATTAGAAAAAAAAAAATGCAGATCCGAGTAGACGACTCCTTAGCACATGGACCGATCAGACCAGCTCGATATCGATCGACAGCACTTCAGATCCAACGATCGATTGTCTCTTCATTGTGTCGAATGATTGCTCTAGCCATCGACCGATGAGACTATATCGCTATCAATCGACATCACTTCATCAACAACGATCAATTGTCACTTCATTGTGTCGATCGACACTGACATCAGCGAGCAGGTTATCGTTCTTACTTGTTAAATTATGTACTTATGATTATTTATCACCATAACTTAGACTATATATACACTGGGGACAATGTAATTTAAGTCGGTGGGGATGTTTACTGATATTAGTGTGTTCATGAGTCTTATCAAAATGTTTTCAAAAGAGTTTTATTGAGTCAAGAAGGGGATAATGAACATAATAGATTTTTGCTTGTTATCTAATCAATCTTTAGCACCATTCTAGACTTACTAGTTGCAGATAGCACTAAAGATACTAAAGTGGATCAACCTGTCAACTATGTTACACTTGCTGAGAATGTTTAAAGAAACCAAAGCTGACCTCCAACCTAATTGAGCTCAACTTTGCTTGTCTTTGGGCTTGGTATACATGGTATCGGATTCTTCAAACAAATCTGGAAGGTAAAGTTTTGTGTAGATATGTCACCCTTTCTCTCTATATTTCGTAATTTAGATTTTAATAAAAATTAAAAATGAAAAAAATGAAAAAGATAATAAAATAATAAAATAATATATATATAATTATAGATTTTAATTTAGGAAAAGAATTCGAACATGACTTGGTGGCTACACTCATTAAGGCTTGATTCATAATAATTCTATAGATAAAAGATTCAAACAGGACTTGGTGGCTACAACCATTAAGGCTTGATTCACAAAGAATCCTAAGATATAGGTTAAAAAGAAGTGAACATGTTTTGGTGGCTAAAACAATTAAAGCTTAATTCATGGAAGCCTGTCCAATCTTGGTCAATGATCTTGCAATAAAATAGACTTTGACAAGGGGAGAAATTAGTAGAGAGAGAGGAAAGGAACTATTGTTTACCTGCAGGTCCAGATACTTGTTTGAAAATCCTTGCATCGTGTGGTGGATACTCCCAAGGGAAAGCCTGCACTTTTATTTATGTTAAGAAGTGAGGTTGGTAGAGGGGAATGTTAGACAGGATTTGTTAAGTTGTTGGCTAGGTAAATTTGGTTGCTAAGTTAGGATGTAGTATAATGTGCTTTTGTGATTAGGACTTCTTAGATGTGGATTGCCATATTGTAGAGGTTAAATTTAAAATTTAAAATTTTAAAAGTGGTATATGATATGGTATATTGTTAGGATACGGTATATGATTCTAAATTTTAAATCATGTGAGTCCCTGCTGTTTTCAAACCTCTTTCACAGGACTATTCTATGCTTTGCTTGAGGACAAGCAAAAGGGTAAGTCTGGGATAGTTGATATACCATCGATTTTACCCACTTTCAGCCATGGTATATAAGTGTTTTGAGATGTAATTAATATGTTTTGAATTCTTTTTAGCGTATTTATAGGTTCAGAAACGTTCTGGAGAAATATAGTGATTTTGGAACCTTTTGAGAGCAGAACTGCAAAGATGCCCACCGTAAGATTGAGCCCATCTTTTGAAACAAGATAGAGATCTGCGTTAGCTTTCCAATACCGCAAGTTTGAGGTCAATCAGTATCCTGTAGCAGAAGTTATGCCCATTTTACTTAATCATGGTCAGTCTGCCTCGCGAGAGGAAACTGTCGAGGAGATGAAGGACTGTCGATCGATGAAACAGCCTTGACATCGGTCGATAGTGATGCCAGAATATGGGCTGAGCATATTTTATGACCGACTGAAGCCTATTTATGTGGTTTCTAAACCATTGTTGCCAGCTAAGATTCCTTTTATTCTTGTTCTAGATTATGAGAGAAAGGAGGAACTCCTTCAGAGTCCTCCTGGAACTCCTTTAGTTTTTATTATCTATTCAATTGCAGTTTTATATCTATTCTTTCTATGATTTTCTGTGACAACTTCATGTATGAATAGATCCACATGTTAGATTTAGTGTTCAAATAGGTTACGAGGGATTAGCCCCAAATATAGAATTGCGCCCCAAATATAGAATTGCTAGGTTGTGATATTCAACAATAGGATTTTCTTATTGCTTGTGTTCTAGAGTCGCGAACTAGAACCCTGATCTTAGAATCATTAAGCATAAGCGATAGCTTGGTCTTTTCTCTGAATAGATCCTCATTGAACTAGGATTGCTAGAAACAAGTGATAACTGATCTAGGAACCCTAGTGAGTACTTTACAAACCCGTGCACAAAGCTTGCTAGAAGCGTGTCGATCGATATTCCAATAGAATAATCGATCGACGTCATGAAAAGTGTATTGATTGATATTCCTCTAGAATCATCGATTGACACTTTCTAATTGATCGACAAACGATAGTTGAGATCATTAGATCTAGTCAATAGACGAATCTAGAAAGTGGAGCTGATCGATTTGTTCTTAATTGTTGAGTTCTTTTAATATCTTGCATACAACAATTAGTCTCTATATCACTATAATCATGATTACCTGAATAGAAACCCTAGATCTAGCAACCATCTTTCCATCAAACAACCCTCAATCAATCAGCCGAGCAATTGCCTTGCTTATCACTCCAATTTACTATATTTACTGCTTTATAAACTGTTAGCCTAGCTTAATCGTATAACTATTAGATCTTTTGTATGTCCTAGCTCTCTGTGGATTCGATCCCTAAGTACAACAACTTGACCTCTTATTTGAGAGAGTATAAATCACTCCTTAGGGTAATTTGAGTGATATCACATTACTTCGAAAATAACAAATCTATTGTGTAATCTTAGAGTCTATGTGGATTTTAAATCTGAACCTGTTATTTGAGAGAGTAAGTTGCTTTAGGGTTAATTTGAGCATATCATCGAGCTACAATTTCATAAAACCTTTTGGCGAAATTCATATGAAACAATATCATGCATCCTATCATGATCTACCATATGATCCTCCTGATCAGAGTAACTATGTTCAGTACTACTAGCTTCATTCCTAACATGATTATCCTGTCCATGTTGAAACCAAATGTAGTAAGCGGTGAGGGGGTAAATTGTCAAATAACTTTATGTTTCCAAACCGTTTTACTGCGAGTAAACTTGGTATTCTTTCACTTACGACATAGACAAAACATGTTATTGGTTTCAAGTGTGAGAGGTGTATTTCCGGCATGATACATGAATATCTCTATCCCGCTGAGAAATAAACTTGTCACCATTCCTGCAGAATCTTTATGTGCGTACATCCAACTTTAGAGCTCGTATATATTGCCACCAAATGCCATTTTGTTTTTCCAAATCTTTTTTTTTCTTGTGGTTCTTAACAATGAGAGGAGATGCATATTTATAAGAAAATTTGAATTTTTTTAGGTGGGAATGTTCCAACAAATTTACAGAACATATGATTTGCAATGTTTTAACAACTTCTTTACGACCATTTCTCCTTTTTTTAACCAAACATACATACAAACATAATACACGATTTCACCAACCATCTATATTTTCTCGTATATTAGTTGTGACTTAGTTGCAAACAATTTGGATGTAACATAGTCGTAAATTAACACCAACATTACGACGAGATGTTACGGTCGTCCTTAATTGTTCGTAACTTTACGTAGATGTTACAAAAAAACTATTTTGTTGGCAAATTACAACTACATTACCACGATTTTATATTCCGTCGTAATGTAGCTGTAAAATAGGCGTAATTTTACGATGACCATATTGTCATCGTAAACTGTTGTCGTTATGCGTTTGTTTTCTTCTAGTGTTCTGATTTTTTGGGGTTTGTTTTTTTGAATTCCTTTCTGTCTTGGGTTCTTATCTCAGTTTCTCTTCAAATTTTCTCAAAAAAATCTCTTATCTATCTATCAATCTATTGTAGCTAGGTTGAGCCATCCCAACGTAGAAGAAAAAGGAATGAACAATCAAAATCAAAAACAAAATAAAAGGAAAGATTGATCCAGGAGAAATCGGATTTGGTTTGGTCAATCAACATAGCAAAGAAAATCTTGCAATTTGTCTATCTTTCTCTTTCTGTTTTTGGCTTTTGATCTCTGAATTGGTTTGGGTCACAGTGTGTTGATGAACTATTGGAAGCAAATAAGACATTTAAGTGAAACAAACACCTAAACACTGATAGCAAGAGAGGGTTCGACTATTCCTAATTTGTGTGTTAAGTGGTTTCAAGAAACTGTAACGCCCCGACCCGCCCACGGCTAATGGGCCACCCACGCCCGCTCTCTCGGCCCGTGGGGCCCATTCCGTCTGACGGTCGGTCCATTAATTTTCCAAAGGCTCGAAATCACTGTTTACTGACCCTGCAATCACCACCCGACCTTTTTCCTTGCTTTGGCCTCACTCGCATACTATCGCGATTCACTTCCCGATAGGTCACCCATCCTTCCACTATTCCAGCTCAAACACCCTTAACTCTGGAGTTCTTTCAGGATGTGCTCCAGAAAAGGTAAGTCAACTTTGGTGACATAGGTAGCCAAATCAATTCTCTTAAGCCTTTTCACATATCACAACTCGGGATGTTACAGAAACATTGCTGGAAATGATAGCGAAAGAGATAAGACACTATTTGTTAACTTCAATCTTTTGGAGATGGAAGCTATGATGACTGAGATCATTAAACAAATCAAAACAATATGTTTAGAACTAATGACCAGGTTATTGATTTCTTTGGTGCTAATGTTTCTCAGAAAAGGAAGCTGCTATAAACAAAAGAAGAACCAAAAGAGCAACAATATAAGAAGAACTAAGCAGCCTGTGATTCCTCCTCAGGAAGAAGTGATAAAGATCCTTGATAGACCATAGATTTTACCCATTATTAGCCATGGTATATAGGTGTTTTAAGGTAATTGGTTTTATTATTTACTGACTTTAAGTATTTTATTTATGTTAGGTAAAAAGAAAAAGATCCAAGGTCCATGAGTTCTGAACTAGCATAGATCAACGATTGGCCAGCGTATCGATCAACACTTAATTGTGTTGATTGATACTCACATAATTGACAGGTATACTCGCGAAACATTGTTAATATTGTCCTTATGATTTATTTTCCCACCAATCTTAGACTGTATAACACTGGTCACAGTGTTGTTTAAGTCTGGGGGAGGTTCTACTAATATTGTGTTTTAGTTAGCTATTTAGAAAAAAAAAAAAAAACAGATCTGAGTAGACGATTCCTCAGCACATCGACCAATGAGACCAGCTCGATATCGTTCGACAACACTTCAGATCCAACGATCGATTGTCTCTTCATTGTGTCGAATGTTTGCTCTAGCCAACGACCGATGAAACCATGTCGCTATCATTCAACAGCACTTCAGCAGCATCAATTGATTGTCACTTCATTGTGTCGATCGACACTGACATCAGCGAGCAGGTTATCGTTCTTGTTAAATTATGTACTTATGATTATTTCTCACCATAACTCCGACTAGATATACATAGAGGACAGTGTAATTTAAATCTGGGGGATGTTTAGTGATATTATTAGTATGTTCATGAGTCTTTTCAAAATGTTTTCAAAAAAATTTTACTGAGTCAAGAAGGGGATAATGAACTTATTAGATTTTTGCTTGTTATCTAACCACTCTTTAGCACCATTCTAGACTTACTGATTGCAGATAATACTAAAGATACTAAAGTGGATCAACCTCTCAACTATCCACACTTGTTGAGAATGTTTGAAGGACTGACCTCCAACACTAAACCTGACTCAATTGCTTGTCTTGGGGCTTGATATACATGGGATCGGATTCTTCAAACAAATCTGGAAGGTAAAGCCTTGTGTAGATTTATCACCTTTTCTCTCTTTATTTCGATCCTAGATTTATAGATAGAGATATTTAATTTCAAAAAAAAACGAAAAAGAAAGAAAGAAAAAGAACAAGAATATATATATAATAGGTGTTAATTAGGTGGAATCCGAACAGGACTTGGTGGCTACAACCATTAAGGCTTGCTTCATAAGGATTCCAACAAAAAGAATTCGAACGGGACTTGGTGGCAGCAATCATCAAGGTTCGATTCACATGAATTCTTAGATATAAGTCAAAAAGAAGTGAACAGGACTTGGTGGCAAACACTATTAAAGCTTGATTCATGGAAGCCTGTCCAATCTTGGTCAATGATCTTGCAATGGAAGCAGACTTTGACTAACGAGAGAAATTAGTAGAGAGAAAAGATAGGAACTAACTTTTACCTGCAGATGCAGATATTTGTTTGAAAATCCTTGCATCCTGTGATCGATACACCCAAGGTAAAGCCTGCACTTTTATTTATGTTAAGAAATGAGGTTGGTAGAGGGGAATGTCAGACATGATTTGCTAAGTTGTTGGCTAGGTGAATTTGGTTGCTAAGCTAAGATATGGTATAATGTGCTTTTGTGATTAGGAATTCTTAGATGTGGATTGTAATATTGTAGAGGTGATGATTCTAAATCATGTGAGTCCCTACTTTATTAAAACCTCTTTCAGATTCAGAGAGACTGTCCGTCTGTTTTGCTTAAGGACAAGTAAATATGTAAGTTTGAGGGAGTTGATAGACCATGGATTTTACCCACTTTTAGCCATCGTTAAAAAGTGTTTTAATAACTAATTACTATTTTATAGAGTCTATTTAGAGTATTTACAGGTTCAGGTACGTTTTGGAGAAATATGGTGATTTTGGAGCTTTTTGAGGTGCAAAACTGCACATACGCGTTAGATATTAAGCTATGGATGGAAATCTTTCCACCGTTAGATTGAGCTTATCTTTTGACACAGAATATAGTTTTCCGGTAGCTTTCCAATGCCACCGGTATGAGGTCAATCAGTATCTTGTAGCGGAAGTTATGCTTGTTTTACTGAAGAGTGGTCAGTCTGCCTCGCGAGTAGAAGCTGTCGAGGAGATGAAGGACTGTCAATCGACGTTACAGCATTGGTTTCAGTCGACAGTGATGCCATATTATGGGCTGATCATATTTTATGACCGACTGAAGCCCAGATGTAACCAAAAATTACTAGAATGCCCTTGGACAACTAGAAACCCTATTTATGTTATTTATAAGCCATTTTTGACGGCTACCCGCTCTTTAAGCTTTATTCTATTGTTTCTTTTAGTTAGGAGAGAAGGGAGAAAATCCATCAGAGTCCTCCTGGAACTCTATTGATTTTGGTTTTATATTATTTATGCTTTCATCTATTCATCTATGATTTCCGTGACAAACTACATGTCTGAATAGATCCACCTGTTAGGTTTAGGGTTCAGATAGGTTATGAAGGATTAGACCAAAATATAGAACTGCTAAGTTGTGATATTCATCATAGGATTGTTCTTGTTGCTTGTATTCTAGAGTCATGAACTAGAACCCTGATCATAGAATCATTAGGCACATCTGCGAACGCTTGGTCTTTTCTCTGAACTGAATTCTATTGAGCTAGGATTGCTAGAAACATATGATAGTTGATTTAGGAACCCTAAAGAGCACATATTCAACCCGATCGTAAAGCTTTCTAGAAGCGATATCGATCGATGATCCAAAAGATTAATCGATCGATATCGTGAAAGGTGTATCGATCGATATCCTACTCACGATAAGCCTGCTGAGATAGAACGACTCTGGTAGACCAAAGTGTACATGTTATCTCTCGACTTCACCAACAAAATCGAAAGATAAGGGGAAATCTGTTGGAGAAAAATAATTTAGAGAGATTTTGCTCCTGCTTTCGAGCAGGACACCAGTTTTCAGATTCCTGTTTAGAAAATTTTTAAACCTTGCTTCATCACTGCCTCCACGTAAAATTGAAAACTTTTACGAAAAGGAATTTTCCATATTTTTGAATATGGAAGCCTTGACCTAGTTTCTGACTACAATCAGCCTATATAAAAGGGGATCCAAATCCATGAACAAGAGGTCGACTATTCGATACACACATATTAGGGTAGGCGTGTAGAACTAGGGTTTAAACACCAAACACTGGGGACAATAGCCTAACATGAGGTACCGACGGAGCTGACTGACTAGGTTGCTTGGTGTCGAGTCTATCAAGTCCATGTGTAGTGATGACTGAGTTCAATGTATTGTTTGATGAGTGTTATAGTTATTTCATTGCTTGATTGTTAGTGGCTACTCAGTGTTTTTCACGCATTGAGTAGTATATAGTTTCATGCGCAGAGACTAGCATAGAAACACTTCACTGAGTAATCCATTTACTCATGTATTCCTTTTACAATAAATATGAAAATAATGGATATTACTAGGCCACTTTGGAAGTTATAAACGAAAGGATGTGTATCCAAAATGCCACAGTCTGAAATGGAAGAACATGTCGTTACAGAATTTATGAGCCATAAATTCATATGCATTGGAGAGATACATAGTAATCAAAATATTTCTAACATTCTTCTCCAAAATAACAAACAAAAACTACTGGGCGTTGGGCTAGTGGCACTTGGTGAATCTATAGTTCGATCCCTATTGATCACCAGATAACTTTTTGAGCCCACATAATAGTCAGTTAATGTTAGTCGCTAGATTTCGTAGTTAATTTATAAAAAAAATAACAAGTAGAAGACTATGAGCTTGATTGTTTGTAGTTTTTGTTTTAGTTTTTGGTTTTTGGTTTTGTAAAAACCATTTTTTATCCAATCAAGAGTTTTTAGTTTTTAGCTTTTGTTTTTGTAAAAACCATTTCACTTGCCAATCAAGTTTTTTAACAAATAGATTCCCTAAAATTTAGGGAAACTAGTTTTCAAAATTTCAACCAATTTGTGAAGAAAAGCCAAAAACCAACTTTTGTGGGTTTTCAATATAAAAACGAATTTTTTTTATTTTGTATAAAATACTATATTTTAATTAATTAATAATTAAATAAATAATGTTTTCATAAAGATAAAATTCCCATACAATTTTTTTATCATTTAACATTAATGTAAAATAATTTATGTGTTTCATATATGTAAATAAATATAGATAATTTTAATATTAGTTGTAACCAATTACTTATTAATATCTATAAATAAATTATTGAATAATTTTATTATACATACTAAACAACAACTAAAAATTATAAATTTAAAATATTTTATTAATAAAATATATTATATTAATTTGAAAAAATAGCCATTCAAGTTCTAAAAAACGAAAAATATTTTATGTATTAAAATTTATAAATAGTTTCAAAATTTTAAAATATTTTAATTTTAATAATTTATAGATATTTTATTAATTATATTATAACATTTAAAAATAAAATAATTTAAAACATGGTAATGTTTTTCTTTTAAATAACAGCCACTATATTTTGATAAATTTTAATGGTATGTTTTAAAAAAATTATTATTTTAAAACAATGTATTGCTTATTTTATAAAAAAAAAAACTAAAAATAGAGCAAAACTAAAATCTAAAAATCAAAAACCAAAATCTAAAAGTTAAAAATCAAAAACCAAAATCTAAAATCAAAATATAAAAACCAAAAACTAAAATTAAAACCAGAAACTAACTGAAACAATCATGTAGTGGGGTTATCATCGTGATTTGAACCGAATTTAGTGGTACAAAATTCAAAATTAAAGGAACCCCATATTTAATCGATAAACGCTTCCTAGTTTGCGCGACTCGCAACATCGTTCCCCCACACAATGGATTTTAACTCGAAATGCCCCTCTCTCTCCATTAGAAATGCTGATTTCACCCTGTAATAAAAAATAATAAATTTTTTATTTTTTTTAAATATAAAACCGGGTAAATCGTGGTTAAAGACGCTAGGGACCTTAATGAAACCAACTTATTACCAACCCGACCTGCTCTACCCGACCCAACCAAACTGAACCGGATCCTATTCTCTAAACGAAGTGTTTTGTCTCTCTCCCTCTCCACCTAAATCTAAATCCCGTCTCGTCCCTCTCCGGGTTCTCTCTTGCGATTGCGAAACGAAACCCTAGCCTCCGTGCTTTGTGGCTTTCTTCGTCGTCCTCCTTTGTCTAAATCGAAAATCAATCAATCTCTCCGTGGACGTCCTCTCTCCCTCTTATTTCTCGGGTCTCAACTCTCTAGAGTCGAGAACTGCTTTGTTTCTTCTTCTTTCTCCGACGAAATCTAGTCTCCATCTTCGTTCCTTTTCGTAAGTGAGTAGTTTCCCTTGAGTATTACATTGTTGAGATGTAATAATTGATGCTATGCGGTTTGAATTTGGAGTAATTGACAGTGACTTGTTGTGTTTTTAACAGCGTTTCTAACTTCTTGTACAGGAAATGAAGGGCCGAAAAAGAAAGAATTCATCTACTACGTGCGTTGGAGTCTCCAGTAGAACTAGAGCTAGAAAGGCGGTCTCAGCTGGGAATGAGCCGACAAGAGAAACGACTGTAGTTTCTCTCTCTGTTGATTCAGAAAGTGATGACATGTCTGCTGTATCATCTAAGGTAGTTTTTGCACTCGTTTTAATCATTGTCAGTGTGAAAGTATACTAGTTTTAGTAGTAACAAATGACTAATACATATATATTATGATTGCAGGCAAGGCAACCACCACAGCCCCTTGAATTATACTTCAAGAGCACAGAGTTCACGAAGACTTGCAAGATTCAAACCAAGTGCTTTGTGAAGAATACAGTGGACGTGATTAAGAAGCTTAAGGAGGAGGTTAAATGGTTCACAACTTATCCTCAATTTCGTCACTTCTTCCACATGCCTGATGAACAATACCTGAAGCTCCAAGGAATGTGGATGTTACTCTTGCGCACCATTTCGACTGAAGAAGAAGATGATGCATGGTTTGGTGTGAATGGTGTTCCCATCCGCTATTCTATGAGGGAGCATGCCCTCATCTCGGGCTTAGACTGCCATGAGTATCCGAGGAAATATTTGAAGCTCGGGAGTACGAAGTTTGTGGATTATTACTTCGGTGGACTAAAGAAGATCACCATAACAGATGTGGAGCACAAGCTGTTGTCTATGAAGACGCCATGCAATGATAGATTGAAGATGGCTGTCTTGTTCTTCCTTGGTCGGGTTATCATAGGACAGGCAAAGGATTGCAGACCAGTAGACCCGTTCATCCTAAGGATCGTGGAAGATTTGGATGTTTGCAGAACATTTCCATGGGGTCGTTTGACATTTGAAGATGCAATAAAGAACATCAAGCATATGATGGAGCTTCTGAAGGGTGAAGTGCACTCGGCATGCGGCTTTCCTGGATTCATAATTCCATTAGAGGTAAAGCATACAATTTAGTAAAATATGAGTTGTTTTATAACCGTAAATCTGATAGCGCTACAATATTTGTGTAGATTTTGGCTTTTGAGTGTATTCCTAAGCTAGGGAAAACATTTCGACTATCTGCAGACACACCTTCTGAAGATTGTCCTAGGATGTGCAAGAGCCGGTTTACAAAGAGTAGCATGAAGGGCTATCCTTTGGAAGATATATATGCTGCACTTGGACACACAAAGGTATATGTATATATACTTTGTAGTAGAAACTAGAAGAATATAATAAAATTTAAACTGATTTTCCTTTTCCGTTTTTTTTTTCAGGTTATTAACAGTGTGTTGGTGCCAACTGTGGGTGAGGAAATAATGATGGCTCGTATAATTGATGAGGAGCGAGAGTATCACTGTGAGGGAAGCACAAGTGATACTTGGAACCACTGGCTAAATGTGAAGCAGAAGAAGATATTTTGGAAAGAGCTATACGACTTAGATGTTGCTGCACGAGTGTTTAAAAAGAAGAAGGACAAAGAAAAGGTAACGTTTTTAGAAGATTCGTCTTCTAAATCTGGGTTGGAGAGCTTGAAAGCTCTGGAAGAAAAGATTTTGGAGGTCATGAGTGAAGGGTTTTCTGGTCTTAAATCAGTGGTGGAGGCAAAGCTGGGTGATATGGATGTGAGGATGAGTAAATTTGAAATGAACCAGCGACAACTTAGAAGAAGGGCTAAGAAAATAGAAGAAAAGCTGACTTCTATTGAGAGCAACAAAAATGAGGAGAGGAACTATGGTGAAGATATGGATTTTGGATGGGATGATAGAGATTATGGTAGAGCTGAAGGGAAGGAAAACAGTGAGAAGGCTAAGGAAGACAAGGAAAACAGTGAGTCTGGCGAGGAAAAGGATGTGGTCTCGGGTGGGGAAAACAGTAAGGATGGTGAGAAAGACAAGGGAAACGTGGAGGATGAAGAAGAGAAGGAGAACGAGGCTGATAAAACAGAGCTGGGAACTAGAGAAAAAGATGAGGTCTCTGAAGAAGATTACGATACTGAGGAAGAGGCTGAGAAGAGGAGAGTAGAGGCGGATGCGTTATGGAGGAGTATTCTTTCTGAAGAGACTGAGTATCTAGAGAAAGAGGCTGAGAAAGTTGCCAAGGGAACTCCTACACCACCACGTGGTAGACCGAAGAGATTGGCCGCGAGAAAAATAGTACTTACACCACCAGAAGAGTTTTTAAGAGGACCAACGGTAACTGCGCCATCACCTATCGAGACTGAAAAAGAGGCTGAGATAGTTGTCGAGGAAGAGGGTGAGGAGATGACAGTTGAAGCCGAAGAAAGTGACGAGGAGAGTCTCACAGAAAAAATGCAGAAGAAATTGTGGAGGAAGAAGAAGCTGTGGAGGAGAGTCCCACTGAAAAAATGCAGAAAAAATTGTGGAGGAAGAAGAAGGTGTGGAGGAGAGTCCCACCGAGAAAATAGCTGAAGAAATGGTGGAGGAAGAAGAAGCTGTGGAGGAGAGTCCCACCGAAAAAATAGCTGAAGAAATGGTGGAGGAAGAAGAAGCTGTGGAGGAGAGTCCCACCGAAAAAAATGCTGAAGAAATGGTGGAGGAAGAAGAAGGTGGAGGAGAGTCCCAATCGAGAAAATAGCTGAAGAAATGGTGGAGGAAGAAGAAGCTGTGGAGGAGAGTCCCACCGAAAAAAATGCTGAAGAAATGGTGGAAGAAGAAGCTGAGGAAGCAGAGGAAGCAGAGGAAGCTATGGAAGCAGAGGAAGCTGAGGGAGCAGAGGAAGGTGAGGAAGAGGCGGATAAAGTGGTTGAGAAAGAGGCTGAGACAGTTGTTGAGGAAGATGGTGATAAATACACTGATGAAGAAAAGCAAATGTGGGCCTTGGTCGTTTACAAGGCTAGTGAGGAGATGGCGGATGGGACCACTGAGGTGAGGAGAGATGGAACCAATGAGGTGAGGACAAGGTTCAAGCTTAGGTGCAAACAGAAGATAATG
Source organism: Brassica carinata (assembly GCA_016771965.1). Lineage (NCBI taxonomy): Eukaryota > Viridiplantae > Streptophyta > Magnoliopsida > Brassicales > Brassicaceae > Brassica > Brassica carinata. Next base: position 48,005,176 of record CM028700.1, read on the forward strand.
ATGTATGGCAAACCAAGGGGGAAGAAAAAACCTCAGCGGCCCCAGAGTCAAGAATCAGCACCTGTGATTGCACGTACGCCAAGGGAGAAGAGAAAACCTCAGCGGCTGCAGAGTCCCTACACGCAGGTGAAGAAAGAAGACATTGACGGGCCTAAGAAGAAGCGTAAAACAAAGGTTAAGTAGGCGTCTGAAAATTATTTATGTATTTGAAGTCTTTAAAACTTGGTAGGATGCTTTTGGATGTAATATGCTTTTGGGTGTTTAAAATTGGTTGTGGTATGCTTTTGGATGTTTAAACTTGGTTGTATAATGTGTTTTGGATGTTAAAAAACAGGTTTGGAAACTGTTTTCAAGTTAGGCTATGTCCAAAAATGAGTCAGATGGATAACTGGTCTTACTACTAGGTTTACTAAGGCCAAAAACGTGTTAATAAATGTACTCATGTAAAACGTGCAACCGGTATATAGATAAATATACTCATAGCACATGTTAATAAATGTACTCATGTAAAACGTGCAATCGGTATATACATAAATATAATATTCAAATTACACTTAGTAATTCTTGGTATTCTTCAAAGAGTTAATAATACTACCTTACACAGTAATTCTTTGGCAATTTTTAGGTTTTTCTAGTTAAACCCGTAGAATATGAATTTTTTTTTAGTAAAACCAATGATTTTACGCTATGATTATCTTCAAAGAAAATATTTGCAGCAGAAGTTTTCCAAGAATATGTATTTTGTTAGAATTTCCTAACTATAGTCTAACCATTCACACACTAACAATATAAGTTAAGGGAATTTTTTAGAAAACTGAATAGGTTTTTCTTAAACTATTGAAAATAATAATCAAAATAGATTTAATATATATATTTATCAAATATATAGTCTACGAATTGATAATACTCATGAAAAATATAAGGGTTCTATATACTAAACATAAATACTCGTACTAATATATATGTAGTCCAAATCACACATAGTAATTCCAGAAAACGTAGTATTCCAAATAACACATAGTAATTCCAGAAAACCTAGTAGTCCAAATAAAACATAGTAAACTCAGTAAACTCAGTAATCCAAACAAAACGTAGTAAACCCAGTAATCCTAGAAATGAAACACCTGGACCTGCACCAATTCCACATTCAAAATACGCTCCCATACCTCCTCCTCGCCGTCTCTGGCCGGGCTGAACTGCCAGCGCCGCTGGTACTGCCTGTGCCGCTGGCTCTACCTGTGCCGTTGGCTCTCCCTTTGCCTCTTTTTCCTCTTCCACGAGATTCTCCTGCCGATGGAAATCGAGTTTGCTGCGGTTTTCCTTTCTTGACTTCATAATCTGGAGGAAACACTTTCATTGCTTTAACTTCTTCTGGAATAATCCAATCAGACATATGAGGAACAAGATATATTGTCCCGTGATAAGCCAAAGCCCATTGCTCCACTAAATAGTACTTAGAACAGTACTCAGATAGATGAAGTTCCTTTCCCGCTTTATCAGTCATGAATGTGGCAGCAGCTACTGCATGGACACATGGGTATTTGTCTTTATCAAATTGCTCACAGCTACAAGTCATCATAGCCATATCAACGGTATAATGCTTCCCGTCACTTCCTGAGACACTGTACTCAAGATGGAAGCTGTTTAACTCGACAACGTAAGGAAACCCTGCATCAACACATCTTTTAGACATTTCCGCTTCCAAAATAGGAACAAGCTTTAGTGCGGGTTGTATTTCAGCTGCCTCCTTCCTATGTATGTTGAACCATTCAGCCATTTTCCCGATGATGAAATCACACATTGGTAGTATGTTTAACTTTCTCGCGTCACTAATAACACCATTAAAAGATTCCACTGAATTGGTGGTGTCAACATTGTACCTATCTCCTTCAAAGTAACATCTCGCCCATTTCCTCTCTTCAACACTTTTGTCAAGATACTCCGCTGCGCTAGGATACCTCATGCGAAAAGCATTATAAAGGTTCAAGAACTCAGCCTCTGTATAAGCGTGTGCGCAGTCCATAAACTTAAACGTGCAATTTTCTCTGTTGTTACGGACATGTACTTTAACATTCTGAGCCAAATGCCATATACAATAACCATGAGCGGCCTGAGGGAACACTAGACTTACTGTCTTGATCAAGCTTTTGTTTCTATCTGAAAGAAACACCAATCCAGGGACATCAGATATCACTGATTTCAATTGTTCCATAAACCACACCCAACTATGCTCTTTCTCACCATCTGCAATACCAAACGCAATTGGATAGTGGTGATGATCGGGATCTTGAGCAGTCGCAACAAATAGAACTCCACCATAAACATTCTTCAGGTGTGTTGCATTGACAATGAGGACTTTCCTCATAGCGGTAAACCCTTCTATGCTAGCTCCCAAAGCAAAAACAGATATTTAAACTTTTGGGCCTCATCCACAACCACTCGAGCTTCTGTGCCAGGATTCGACTGCTTCAGCATGTGCATATAAGAATTTAATAAAGTATAACTCTCTTCTGGACTTCCTCGCACTTTATTAGCAGCTAATCTTTTTCCTCTCCATGACGTTGTGTATGATACTTTCACAGCCACCCTGTGATGAACCAGCTGGATCAAGGCGTTGGGAGCTGGTGTGTCTAAACTACCGGGATAATCTTGAGCCAAAACAGCTGCAACGATTCCTGGTGTGCCTCTCCTTCTATTAGGAAGTGTTCTTGTAGTAACAACAGAACATCTATGCTGTTTGATGTAACTTCTAACCGTCCAACTATCTGAATTCATCAACTTTGCAACACGCACATACCACTTGCAGCCTTCTTTGGCTGCTCGGCATTTTATCACATATCTCTTAGTGTCCGACTTAATTACATCATACTCAAAACACTTCAGATGTCAAGCCGTCTGAATATGACCTTGGTTCTAAATTCTTGACCTACAGCCAAATCCACACCATCATCCCGTTCCTTGACAGCTGGGGTTACTTCAACTGATGGTCTTGCTTCTGTATCTTCAATCACAATCGCATCTCTTTCGGTGACATTACCATGAATTTCAATGTCATCGTAAAGTGTGAGCACACCATCTGCTTCACAAGCCTCTCTATCAGTAGCCTATGTATCAGTAGCCTCTCCATCAGTAGCCTCTCTATCGGATAGACCGACATAGACATCAGCTTCATCATCCTCTTCTTGAACCATTTTGTTGAACTCCACATGTAGAACACTTCTACACTTCTCATGATTTACTTGCAGTACATAACCAAAAACATCTTCATCATTCCACACATATGATAGCTTGTTTGAATACAATACCATTGGAAAGTAACTAATCTTCGTTTCCACCTTATATCCATCTACCTTTATCTTTCTGCAAATACGCTCAACCAAAGCAGAGTATGTGATCTCCTCCACTGATTCCTTAAACACAATCGTGTGAATTTCATCTTCTCCTTCACCATCTCCCGAAATCCATTTCATTTCGGCCCCATCCTTAATATAATATCCCCCGTAGTCAAATCAAATGATTGTGCAAGGTGGATTTTGCATTTTTCCTGAAATAAAATAGAATTTTAATTATATTACAATTTAATTACCATTATTAGGAAGCTTGTACTCTCTTACTAATACTTTTTCATTTCATTTCAGTAATATACTTAGTAATACTAGTATTACTAGTAAAACAGTTTTACCTTAGTAAATTTTAGTTATCATAGTAATACCCAGAAATTATCTTTGCACTAGCTAATGAAATTTTTAGGACGATTTTGTTCAGATTTTACATTATCCATGATATATAATTCATATTAATGAAATTACATACAAAAGATCATCGAAAATGGACATAAAATATACCATAAACCCATAAACATAGTTTTCAAAATCCTTTTAAATCTCTTAAAATTTGCATCCAGTCTTTCTTTTTAAATACTAGGCGAGATATACGCTTCTTTTTAATAGTAGTCAAGCAAAAATTTCATCAAAACCGGACATAAAATATACCCGAAATCTATATTCACAGTTTTCAAACTCGTTTTTACTCTCTCAAAAATTTCATTAATTCTTACTTTTTTTACATTATTCATGATATACACAACATTTAAATGCTATTCCACAAAAAAAAAACATCAAAAACGGACAAAAATAACCTGTTTATGAAGTTTTAAATTCGCCAATGGAGAGTGAGGAAGGAGAGCTTCACGCGGAGAAAGAGGGAAACTGAAGACATGTGAGTCAGGTCTTCTCTGATTGGTTAAGGTTGTTTCTGGTGGGGCCATCTTAGCTGTTGGTTTATTTAAGTGAAGAAATAAATGAGTTAATAAGGTGGAAGAAATATATTAAAGAAATGAAAGGCTAATTTGGTATTTGCAACGACAATGACAGTATTGAGAATAAAAATGGGATATGAAAATTAGTTTTTTTTCTCGTGAGGGCATCTGGAGTTAAATCCCCACGCAATTCAGTTAAGGAAACAAAAGCTTCCAGAGGAATCTCTCACAAGTAACCACCATCTTAAGGTCGCCGATCTACTCTTCCTCTCTTTCTATTTCTCCTTTTGGTGATTATTATTCTTTTTCATCGATTTCTCCATTTCTAGGGTTTGGTTTATACCTAGCCGGATCTCGAATATTGTAATCATGCCGGTGACTTTGACTCCGAACGCCATCGCGGCGATTAACACAGGCGACGTCAATCTGAAGCCGCTGTTACAGGTTTTAGATATCAGATTGATAGGGAAAACTCAGGAGAGAGGCCAGGAGAGGTACCGTTTGCTAATCTCAGATGGTGTCTCAGCTCAGCACGCTATGCTCGCTGTTCAGCTCAACGATCGGGTTAAGTCAGGACGGGTTGAGAAGGGATCCATTGTTCAGCTCACCGATTACATTTGTAGCGACGTTAAAGGCCGCAGGTGATTTTTTCCATAGTTGTGATGGACTCTATGTTTTTGTGCATTCCATGGTTTAGTTGAATGTTTCACGATGAGATTCAAAAAGCAGTTGTAGCCTTGTTTGAAGATTGTTGTCTCTGGTGGTTTGCACATTTGTTCTTTCTCTTTGATAGTGATAAAATCTTATGCATATTGTGTACAGGCTTACTATTGTGCTGAACATGGAGACCATAGTACCACAGTCTGAAACCATTGGGAACCCACCAATGTCTGCTGAATCTGATACAGAATTCCAAAAGCCACTTCCAGGTCCAGGCAACATACATCCTCCGAGTAGGGTTGGTTCAGTTGAGCAGCATTCAACTAATAAAGCGCCTCCGAGGGGTGTAAACATTACTCCATCTGTTCAGCCTGCATATCAACCACCTCCAAGCTACAGAAATCATGGACCCATAATGAAGAACGAGGCTCCAGCTCGAATCATCCCTATCGCTGCTCTCAATCCATATCAAGGTCGGTGGGCTATTAAGGCTAGGGTAACTGCAAAAGGAGATATCAGGCGTTATAACAACGCAAAAGGAGACGGGAAAGTATTCTCTTTTGATCTGCTTGACTCTGATGGAGGGGAGATTCGTATCACTTGCTTCAATGCTGTTGTTGACCGATTCTTTGATGTTATTGAGGTTGGTAAGGTGTATTTGATTTCAAAGGGAAGTTTGAAGCCTGCACAGAAAAACTTCAACCACTTAAAGAACGAATGGGAAATTTTCTTGGAGTCAGCATCGACTGTGGAGCTTTGTCCCGATGAAGATGGCTCCATACCAAGGCAGCAGTTCTCCTTCCATCCTATAGGCGACGTTGAGAAGGCTGAAAACAATGCCATACTCGATATCATTGGGGTTGTGACTTCTGTGAACCCTTCTGTCCCAATCCTGAGGAAGAACGGGATGGAAACCCATCGGAGAACCCTCAATCTGAAGGATGATTCAGGAAAGGCCGTTGAGGTTACGCTATGGGGAGAGTTCTGTAACCGAGATGGTCGGGAACTTGAAGAGATGGTTGGTTCAGCCTTTTACCCCGTTTTAGCAATAAAAGCTGGAAAAGTAAGCGACTTCAGTGGTAAATCAGTTGGGACGATATCGTCAACACAGCTCTTCATAAATCCAGATTTTCCTGAAGCTCAGAAACTGAGGAACTGGTTCGATCACGGTGGAAAAGATACTGCATCCTCTTCCATTTCCAGAGACAATATGCCTGGAGGAGGTTCGAGGAACGAGATACGAAAAGTTGTTTCCCAGATCAAAGAGGAAGGTCTTGGAAGATCAGACAAGCCCGACTGGGTCACAGTGAAAGCAACCATAGCATTCATCAAAACTGATAGCTTCTGCTACACAGCTTGTCCTTTGATGATTGGAGATAAGCAATGCAACAAGAAGGTGACACGGACTGGAACAAACATGTGGCTCTGTGACCGGTGCAACCAAGAGTTTGAGGAATGCGACTACAGATACCTTCTTCAAGTGCAGATTCAAGACCACACTGGGATGGCTTGGGTAACGGCGTTCCAAGAATCCGGTGAAGAAATCATGGGACGTCCGGCTAAGCAGCTTTACACGTTGAAGCACGAATCGCAGAATGATGAGGAATTCGCAGTGATTGTTAGAAACAGACTGTTTCATCAGTACATGTTAAAGTTGAAGATCAAAGAGGAAACTTATGCGGAGGAACACAGACTGAAGATGACTGTGGTGAAGGTTGATACGGTGAATTACACATCCGAGAGTAGATACTTGCTCAACTTGCTCGTTGGGTCTCTACAGGTATAATCAGAGGGATCTCAAATTATCTTAGATTATGGTGGTTATCGATATGCTGTATTCGAGCGTTATGCTTTTCCGAATCCCGTTTTTTTTTGGATTCATTGAGACTACTAAGACAAATTCATGAAACAAGGAGTTTTTTTAAAAGTTTTGAGCATAGTACACACCAAAGTTTCATTAAACGATACAAAACAGGAGGCACAACACATTAACAACAAAGAAGATAAAATATAGCTTGCTAGCTTCTTAGGTTCTCTTGACAGGGTCAAAGTTGGAGACACCGACGACGGCACCAATGATGACGGTGAGAACCACGCCACCAGACGCAATGCTGAGCAAGAAATTCTTGAGAGAAGGAGAGATTCCTGGACCAGCAGCTTCAGCCATCTCCGGGATGACCATTGAAGCCGTGAGAGCGGCCGCAGAGAGTCCGGTTAAAGCCTTGCCGAACTTAATCTTAGAAGCCCTAACTTCGAGCCTCTGTGTCCTGCCTCCAGGTGCAGACATGGCCTTGGATGGTTTCAGAGGTAACGGGTTGAAGAAGGTCGATGAGCGGGTCTGGTTAAGTGGTGTGACCAATGACATTGTGGAGGTACAAGCCATGATCCTTCGAGTCCTTCGGTCTCTGGTTCTTTAGAAATGTCTAAGATTGCTTGCGTGATGGATGTACTTAAGGGAGGCGAAAGGAAAGTGAGGTCGGAGATTGGAGATGTGAGACGTGGCAGAGTCTGACTTTTCGATTGGCTGATTGGATAGATAAGGTTATCTCAATTGGAGAATGTTAAAGGTGATAAAGATTTCGTTTATCGCACTCCTTGACAACGTTCCATTCAAACTACTGGGACATTCGAAATCTAGAATTACATTTTTCATGATTTCCTCAACTTGAAATCAGAATTAGGAAATATCTATGCTACTAAAACACGATTATTTTATAGAATTATAAGAATACTGGGCATATTCATTATTTTATTTGATATTTGTTTTAATCAATCAAAAATCTACTTACATCTATATTTATTTAATAACCAGATGTTTTCCTATACCATGTGCCGCAATAAAATTTTTAAATTTAAATTATACTTATTATTATTTTAAATTTTATTATTTTTATCAATATTTTAATATAAATTTTGATTTAACTGAACATAAAATTAAGATGAAATAAACAATTTTGTTTACTTTAAATTATATTTAAGAATAGATATGCATATATTTAAAATTATAATATTAAATAAATTTTTTAATCTATTTTTGGATAAATTATATTAAATAACCTTGTATAAAATTAATAAAAAAATATGAAAGAAAATTTGTATAATTATCAAAAGTACAACTAAACATTATTTCTAAATTTGTAGATATAAAAAAGAAGGGAATAAAATCAAATAAAGGAATCAAATAAAGGAAAGAGAGGAAAAATAGAGAAATAATAAGTAAATAAAAATGAAGTAGAAGAATCCAGATTCCAAATGAACAAATTCAAACTTGAAAAAGTCTCTTTCTGATTCTTGAAGAATGAGGGGCAAAGAGATTGATAGAGAAAGATCTATTGTTCTTATTATAAGATCGCATGATTGGACCCGCACATGTTTGGTAAAAAGAATAATCTTATCATTCCTCTCTTTTCAGTCGAGTTGCTAAAGCACGTGACGCTAAAAATTTATAACTTTTTAAAAATTGTAAAAAAATGATTAGTAATAAAACTGTATAATTATAAAAAAGTAGAAAAATAATATTTTGAAATTTATAAAATATTATTATATTTTTATTAGTATATTATTTAATGTCATATTTAAATAGATTTATTTTAATGATGTATAATTTACTACCATATTCTAAAATGCTTATCAAAAATAAAAATAAACATTAAATGTAATTGTCCATGTCACATTTATGCATAAGCCATGTCATCATTTCTATTATGTCATGTCACATTTATTTAGTGAAAGCGATTGTATAAAGGAAATGTGTCAAAATCACTTTGCAAAATATTGTATAGGGGATTGAGCCTCACATAGCTACTCACATAAATTTTAATCTAACATTAGATATAGATCCATGCAAATGCGCGTATATTATTTCATTTTTGAGTTAATAGTAAAATAAACAATTATTGTTATGTATAGTATAATTAATATACCATTTTATGTATATATATGTTGAAGTTTATATATACTTTTAATATTTAGTGAGACACATAATAGAAATAAAAAATATATTAAGTAAAATACTATATTGTTATTAATTGATACTAAAGTATCAAACCCTTGAACAAAAGGAATTTGATAAGGTGTTGTCAAAGTGTAGCTTACTTGATGAAATCAAACAAAAGACACCACAAGAAGGAAGCAACACTATTATAGGCTATATTAATGAAGATTAAAAAGTAGCAAGAATGGATCGAGGACATGGAGTTATTTTTGGATCATGTTCAAAGGACAACGAGATCGTTGTGCATCAAAAATGATCAAAGGTGATCGTTCAAAGGGTGATGCGGGAATCACTCAGAGACTTTAACAACAAATATAATGTGCATTTAGTGTGGATGAGAAGTGCTCAAAGGATATGTTGCTCGAGATGAAGACACAAGATGTGAGATAGGTCATCAGGAAAAGTTAGGCGAGAGTTATATCAATGGATGCGTTAGAGCAGGATCAGCACTTGTAATATATTTCGTTGTTGCTAAGGTTGTATCATGATAACACTGGAAGAAGTTAACGGGTGTGTTTGTGAATTAAGTCTTGACATCTAAGTTGTGTGTTTAGCTTAGTATGTAATGAAGCAGGAGGAGAAGTGGTGACATTCTGATTGAGAGTTCATACCTCGTGGGGGAGAAGATCATGGTGTGTGTGACGTCATTATGTAGATATTGAATATCTCGTGGGGGGAAAAGATCATGGTGTGAACAAAGTCCTTTCAAAGAATGAACATGCATTTTTGTTTTGCATTGGGTTCATGTAGATAGTTCATATCTCGTGGTGAAGAAAAACATATCTAACATGGAAAATTCTGATAGTGTATATCTTGTGGCGGATAAAAACATATCTAGTGTGAAAGTTATGGATGACGAAACATCGTTGGTTAACCAGAAATCTGTTTTGCTTGATTGGCAAACGAAGCTAGAAAGGGGAGATTGAAGAAGTTGGTGAGAGAGTCACTGATGCAGGTGCATCGTTAACCTAGAAGGCAGTGCCGTCTTAACCAATATAAAAGCCCTGGGCGAAATACAGAATATAGACACTTTTATAAATATTTTCTATATTTTTCTTCACTGCATTTCTTTTAACTTGAACTCTAAGACCTGGAACAAGTGTTTTGAAAACCGGACCGGACCGACCGGATGGACCAGACCGGCCGGTCGGACCGTGACTCGGCCATCTATTAGGTTCCGGGTTATACTAAAAACCGGATTTGAGTTAAATTGGCAAACCCGGTCAAAAACCGGTAAAACTCGCTAAAACCAGTGATCAAGATTGATATTAAAATCCTATTTTTTCAAATTCAAGTATTTTTTTTAAACTGCAAATTTTAAAAATATTTCATAAAAAATTCATATTGTTTTCTAAGTATCTATCTAAATAAATTATTTTCATTATTTTCTATTATTTTAAAAAAATTTATTTTTGTTTTCATATCATTTTTAGATTCTAATAATTATATAAAATTTTATAAAAATAATTGTATGTTATACATATAATAGTTACTTAATATAAAATTTAATTAAAATTTAAAACCCAGTTCAACCAGTTGGACCGGTCCGACCATTGATCTAGTTACAATGTCGAATCAACGTCTGGTCCGGTTTCTAAAACACTACTTGAAACAAATATAAAAAAATATCTCAAAACTAATGGTGAATGTATAGATTTTTTATTGTTTTGTCTTGTAATAAATAAATTAGGTTTACTTAATTATGAGTCTTTTTGATAATTTAACTGATTGAAATGGACCTTTAAAAAAAAATAAAAAAATTTGGATCCATGGACCCATGGCAAATGCCCATGTTGCCATGGGTAAGAGCCGGGGCCGCTAGAAGGCATGCTGGAAGAGACCACGTGGGTGCAAGATACTTAGTTGCATATGGACAAAGTTCAGGAGCAAATTCATGTCTTAATGTAGTCACTGTCATGACAGTGTTACAGGATGCATGCGAAGGCATGCGAAGTAGAGGAACCACGTGAATAACAAATGCTGAGATGGATTTTGGTAACTTGAAGTGCAGGTTTATACATTTGAGAAAAACATATAAACTGACATACCATGGATTTTACCCATTTTTACCCGTGATATATAGGTTTTTTTAAATACATATTCGTTGTTTTGGAATTTTTTTAGTATGTTTTTAGGTTTTGGAGTGATTTGGAGAAAAGTGATGATTTTGGTGCATTTTGGAGATAAAATGATAAAGACTCGTAGCTGACCATCGACCGGCCTAGCGATCGATGATCAAGGATGATAATCGATCAACACACAATTTGTGTTGTCGATCGACGGCGAAGCGCGCAGAGGCCAAATTGGTTCCAGCCGACTTTAAGCCCAAGTTCCACAAGAATTACCAGATTACCCCTGGCGAGTTTTAACCTAATATTTATGTGCTCTGCCATTGTTCTGGACAAGACACGCTTTCTTATTTTCACAGAAAAATACTTAGAGTCTTAGTTTTGGAGAGAATATCCAAGAACTCCTTCAGAGATTTGTGATTGGAACTCCAATTTTATTTATGCAATTTTTATATCTTATTGTTATGAATTGCTTAGCTATGTCTGAGTAATTCTCTCTGTTAGATTTAGGGATCAGATATTCAAGAGAGATTAGCCCAAAATATATAATTGCAAAGTGTTAGGATACGAATCAATTAAATTGTTCTTAGTAGCTAACTAGGACCTTACCTATAGATATTAGGGCGCAAGCGGAAGCTTGGTTCTCTGTCTGAATTAGTTTAGATTGTGCTAGGATTGCTAGAAATAAGTGGAAGTTGATTTAGTTAAACCTAGTGAACACTTCAAACCCGTGCGATAACGCTCCCTGGAAAGTTCATCGATCGACAACTCATTAGTTGTATCGATCGACGGGCTGAAATGTGTATCGATCGGCACTTTCTCAGGACCAACAAGCGACAGCTGAGGTTAGGGGTGTCAATTCGGGCTGGCCCGGCCCGGCCCGGCCCAAACCCCCTAAGCCCGTAAATATTTGAGCCCGGCCCGGCCCCGCCCGAAAATTATTGGGCCTAGAATTCAAAGCCGGCCCGGCCCTTATAGGCTATAGGGCTTTTCGGGCTTTTGTGGGCTTTTCAAAAAATAATTTGTCATTGCCACTTCCATCGTTTTAATACATGTGAATTTTCATTAAAAAAAAGAGTTTCATTTTTAAAAAATAAAAAATTTATAAAGTGAGTTTAAAATTTTCTTCTCTATCACAATTTTTTTATTTTTTCGTATGCTTTAAAAACATTTTATACACAAACCAAATTTAATAAGATTTAAATAATCAATTATCAATTAAAACAAAAAATATAAGAGAACAAAATTTATGATAAACATGGTCAAACGTTTCATACTTTGTATTTTGAAAATAAAAACATGTTGTACATGAAAGAAGAAGGTACTTTTGTAAAATTTAAAATGTAACACTTGTAATGATGAAACAATAAAGTGCATTAACAACTTTTATATTTGCTTTATTAGAGTTTGGATAAAAATATTAAAATAATATATCAATACTAATAATAGTTTCGATTACAAGAAAAAAGGATAATATTTACGCTAAAATATAAATTTTGGGTTTTCGGACCGGCCATAGCCCAAATGGGCTTAAGCCCAAAATACCCAAAGCCCAAATGGGCTTAGCCCGAAAGGCCCAATTTTTTTGGGCTTATAAAGCGAAGCCCAAGCCCGGTAATTTTTAGGGCTGGGCGGGCTCGGACTACGGGCTTCGGCCCTAATTGACATGTCTAGCTGAGGTCCTAGATCCGGCGATAGATAGTCTAAAAATACGAAAGTTGATCGACTATTCTTATTGTTTGAGTTCTAGAATATCCATTATATGCTTAGTATCTATATCTCTATAATTTTGGTTGGCTGAATAGAAATCCTAAGTCTAACATCATCCATATATGTCTTAAAACCCCAATCAATCAATCGAACAATTACTTGTTCACCCCTGCTATTTACTGCTTTAAACCTATTTGCCTAGCTTAACTACATAACTATATAAATCTATTGTGTGCCTTATCTCCCTGTAAATTCGATCCCTAAGTGCAACAACTCGACCTCTTATTTGAGAGAGTAAATCACTCCTTAGGGTAACTTGAAAATATTTTTTTTTTTGCTTTGGAAAAATGAATAAATATAGTTTTAAGGAAAAGAAGTATACTTAATAATATGAATGTTGTCAATATTCATGGATTCTTTGAATAGCTAAATTAAGTGTCGATAAAGAATCTATAAGATATTTAAGACTGATTTTAGAGAGAGAGAGAGAGAGAGAGAGAGAGAGAGAGAGAGAGAAAGCTCTTGGTTAGAATTCTTGGCATCATACTAAGTCAAAATTTGACATATGAGGCGACAAAATCATAAAACTTGGATATTTTAGGAATATTTCGGTAACAATTATTAAAGAGATAACAAATTGTGTAAAACAGACTAAGCTAGTTTAATAATAGATTATTTATGTGATTTTTAATAAAACAAATAGTGTTTTCTACTCTCATTGTCTATTGATTTATTTTCTACTATCACTTCATCGTGATCTTTTACATGTTCTTTTCCAATGTTGATCTTTTCGTATACATAAAAAGTTGTTTGACGCCCATCTTCCTGCCATGTATATAAAAATATTGTGTAGAATTTGTCTTGAAAATTTATAAGAGGAAAACCATTAGAAGGGAAAACCAAAAAAGGATTTGAGAATACATTAGTAAACGTCCTATGTGATTTAAAACTTGGGATTATGTTGGGGTCGAAAATGGTTACGACGAAGTTAATGTCCATACCTCCGCAAAAATGAGTGCGAGTATCTTTTTACGAAAGTTATTCTTCGTAAAGAATGTCACAACAAGGAATCTCGCGATAAAGCCTTGTTCAAGTTTCGATTGAATCAAATACCGGCTGTCTCAAGGCAACGGACACGTATCTAAACCAGCACGGACAAGCTCGAGTATGGCGATCGGACCACGGACAAGCCAAGCATGATCGCTACGCAGCGACCAAGCATGCACACTGCTCAGTCGCTACGTAGCGACCGAGCACGCGCACTGCTCGGTCGCTATGTAGAGACCGAGCTCGAGTAAAGCTCGGTCGCTATGTAGCGACCGAGCACGCGTCCCACTCGGTCGATACGTAGCGACAGAGTTCGAGCCAAGCTCGGTCGCTACATAGCGACCGAGCTCAAGCCAAGCTCGGCTTGAGCTTGGTCGCTACGTAGCGACCAAGCACGTGCACGTTTCGATCGTTGCAATGCGATCAAGCTTTCCCAAAACGTCGATACGACACGAATCCATGCATTCTCGTCTACTCTTTAATGCTATCTCCCGAAGACCGTAGCAAGCCCATTTCATGTTTCTCGTCATTTGAAGTAATCAATCGAGCTTTACGATAAAGACCGCGGAAAATTTGTTTTTATCGAAAGAAGCCGTAATAAACGTTTCGAGTCAAAAGACGGCCCAAAGGGACCTAAGACGTGACTCGAAGCCCACTTACGTTTTCTTAACCAAAAGCCCGTAAACCGTAGGGCGGTTTATGCTTGGTTCACAAGGAAATATATATGTCAAGTTTCCGCGGATAAATACGAAGTTTTGGAAGATAATTACGAAGATCGGGAAAAATAGAATATCTCCATTTTTAAGCTATGACGGCTTAAGGGCAGAAGGGGAAAAACGTAAACCGACCTAGGAGCGAGTATATAAGGAGTCCTAGGCGAGAGGCACGGAAGAGAATTTTGGAGACAGCAAATTTAGCACTTAGAGCAATTAGGCAACTTTCCGTTTTTGTTATTTCGAGCTGCGACTCAATTAGGTTTAGCCGCCTTAGAGTTTTTAGAACTAGAAATCTCGCCGACAGCTCTCGAACCCAGGCTAATACCTTGTTGTAAACGCTCATACGCAAATTTGGAATACGGCTTCTCTTTGCTCTCTTTTTACGATTCCTTATACTTTATCGTTGTTATCTCGTGTTCTGATTGCTTGGCGTGTGGTATTAGCAGATATCCGGGACCTCTGGGAAATTAGGGTTTTCCTAGTTTCCTAATTCAAACGGAAATCGACAGTGCGAATTTCGGTTCCCACAGATTACATCATTAACGTTCTTTTGAGGTTTCTCTATGATTTTTTTTTCAAGGAAATAACTCCCTACATCTTTCTTTCATATAGATTTCCACAATAACATAACAACATACGAGCATATAATCAACAATTTTCAAGTTTAAAGGGCTTCCATATGTGGAGGTGTTGTCATTCATGAATACAAACAAAATTATGCTTTTGCAACTTATATTTTTATCACTAAAAGATTACTTGATGTTTTATATAATTTCATGAGAGGTTAATTCCTTCACTTGACACTCCCCTTGATGACCTCCCATCAGCCTCATTCGCATAAGTTGAGTAGAAGTCGTCGTCTCCTTCTTGCTCTTTCATTAAATCTTCTAGCTTCTCGACAACTTCTTTTATATCTAACCTTTTCTCCACGTCTACTTCACTACAACTTAGTCCAATCCTTAGGAGTTTGAGAATGTCTCCTTCACAATTATTTGTTTTCCCCATTTCTTGATCAAACAATTCTTGTGTCCATTCTCCTTTGAAAATTGACTTCACCCAACTCGTGATGTCCTCCTCACTTTCCTTATCGGATTGTGGGAAACTTTCAGGGAGCTTTCCTGTTAAAATCTCCAAGATGAGTACACCGAATCCCCATACATCAGTTTTCTTGGTCACTCGGCTTTGCTTCAAGTACTCTGGAGATTTGTAAGCTACCATTAGCTCTTGTGCACTTTCTGCATTTATCATTGGGATCAAGCCATAATCTGTAAGAAGTGGCTCAAAATTCTCACTAAGAAGAACATTGGATGACTTAAGATGGCCATGAGGTGCCATTAGGCTAGGAAGGTTTCTATGCAGGTACAAAAGTCCCCTTCCGACACCTTTCACTATATTCAATCTTGTTGGCCAATCAAAGTTTGGCTGTTCCAACGATCTATGACCTTTATACACACAAAACACAATTTTTAAAGAAAAGAGATTTTATTAGTGTTAATATGAATAGAGAAAACCCAAATATTACCATGGAGAGTATCAGCCAAGCTTCCGTTGTCAATAAAATCAGAAACAAAAAGTTTTTCCTCCTTATAGTAATAAGCCACAATTGGGAGCAAATTCTCATGGTTTAGCCTCCCCAATCTCTTCATATTGTCTTGGAACTCTTCACTTCCTGCACTATCCATATGTTTAAACCTCTTCACTACCATCATCGATCCATTTGAAAGCAATGTCTTATATGATGCTCCGAAACACCCGCTTCCCATAATCTCTGCAGATGATTTTAACAAATCTTGCAAGTCAAAATTTCCCTTGTCATCTCTCAAGAATGACAATTTTGTGGTATGAATCATCCTCTTTGCAACACGTTTTTTTGAATGACAGCAATATTGTCCCTTATCACATTTTTGGATTCTTGCTCTCTTCTGTAAACTTGATGGTCCAGAATCTGGTGACATTAGTGGCTGCTTGTTTCTTCGCCTCCGACAAAGGACAATGATTAGTCCAAGAATAATGAGTAATGCTAGTATCACTGCTACAACCGCGGCTACAATGTACAAAAACTTTGATGTTTTTTTCTTGGAACTTGCTTTAGGCTCTTCAGAGAGGTTGCAAGGAGAGCAACACTCTGTTAACAAAGGTTTACCACATAATTTTTTATTGCCTGCCAAAAGATCATTATTAGTCAAACGGATACACAAAAACATAACCCCATGTCTTAAAGGGAACACAAAAATTATTGAACCTTCAAATAGTTTTGGATCCATTGTTCTGAGAATATTTGGGATTGGACCTGATAATGCATTGTCTGAAAAATTTAAGATGTGTAATTTATGTGTGAATTCTGGTATTTGTCCGGTGAACTGGTTCCCATCAAGTCTCAGCTCTAAAAGCTTGGGAATTTTGGCCACAGAGACTGGAATTTCACCATTGAACTTATTGTGTTCCAGATGGATTTTCTTCAGCCACCCCATCCCATCAAAAGCATCCTTTGGTATCAATACATCGAATTGATTGTTTGACAAGTAAATTGATTTCAGGGCACCAAGTTTCTTGAAATTCGGAAATGGCCCTCTAAGTTTGTTATTCATGAAGCTTAGAGACCTTAGAGACTTCAAACCTGTCAACGCCTCAATGTCTAGAGAGCCAGCAAGCTCAATATTCTCTAGACGTAGCCCCCAAACATAGCCTTGATCACACAAGATACCATACCACTTGCATGGCGGATTCTTTCTATTCCAACTATCCAAACCACTTGCTCCCCCAATAACAAGAGATTTCTTGAATTTCAAGAGAGATTCTGTTTCTGATAAACCATCAGAAGCCACGAAGAAGAGTGATACAATGGAAATGAGGAGGAGAGATGTGGATTCCATGGCTGTTGTAGAGAACACGCACACGAGGCGCGCCCTCTCAGGGAAGATGGACGGAATGTTTGAAGACGAAGAAAGACAAAGATAACCTGAGATGGATGAAATGTCAGAGACAGAAAAATGACAGAATGATGAAGAAGAAAGGTCTGAATCAAAGCATACTAAGAATAGACGTACAACACTAGAAATATTTGTTGTCTATAAAAAAGGTTTGTGTTTTCTAGCTTTGACGATGTCTTTGTCTTAAAGAAAGTCACATAAAAATTTGTGGTGGAACTGTAGATCCATTCCTCATTTTATGTTTCTCTTTATACTTCACTCACTTTTATTTTCTAAGCCTACAACATATACGGTTAGAATAATTTCCTTCAAATTTAAGAATGCTTTTTCTTTAAAAAATATTTCATGACCTTCGAGCATATAAATTATAAAATTTGGTGTATCATATCAAAGTTCTTAACCTGCTTTGCAAAGGTGTTTGAACCGAGTTTGGTCGGACTCGTATGGTGAGACCTAACTCGACGATGGGTTAGCTCAAAGATGTTTTATTAGATCGGAAAAAGGTTAGGAAACAAATGGAAGAATAAGCCGGTGCTTGGAGAGCTGGCCGGGAAATTATAAGTCGGCAAGAATACTAATGAGTAAAACCCTAGTTTCTAGCCGCCAAGTGTGTCCTCCTTATATAGACAAACCCTCCTTCCTATTCGCCCTAGGTTGTCTTGTTAGAATGGGATTGATCCTTTTCAGATCGGGCTAGTGGGCCGAGCGGTCGGACCCAAAGCTGAGATGTCTTTCCTCCCCCTCTCCCCTGAGGCGCGTAAAGTGTTCTACAGTCGAGCCGAGCATTTAGTCGGGAGCCGCTTAGTCAAGCTGATGTTCCGGGCTAAGAAGACGGACCGAATCCTCTATTTATGGGCCTTGTAGAGGGATGTAATCCATCTCCTACAAATGTGTTACAACGTTTTATGGTTTTAGGTAGATTATAGTGTGTGAGTAATTTTCTTTTTGGAAAACGTCTATCAACGAATTTGTTTTTTTACGAAATCCCACTATACTTTGTTTTATAAATTTGAATTTACAAGGTTGTTCTAAAACTTACAATATATATGAATAAATTAATAAGGTGTAGTTTAATAATTTATAACTTTTATAGATATATGGCCTAATCAATACATAATTAATCTTATAGAAATTTATAAAATTACATAGAAGTTTTTAATCTACGATGTTCTTATAATTTCAAAATTAATATTTTTATTTTAAGTTCATAAGACACAATAAAAATTCCATGATTTTTTAATTTTTTTATTGTGTTTTGTCGTTAACATAAACTAAGTTAAGATTCTATTTTTCTTTTTAAGTTAGTTATCTATTGCATGAGGATATTGGTCGGCTTTGCCTTTAAAGTTCTTTTTTTGGTTTTGCTCAATATATTTTTGTCTATAATATATCTAATAGTTTTTCACAATGAAAGTAAAAAAGACTTAAAGAGTTTGTGTACACTTGAACATTATGAGATTGATGTACATATGAATAGTGTAAAAAATATACATGTTTTAAAAGTTCGCAAAAGTGATTTTCCGAATGTATACAACATATTGATAGGCATTGTAAGACCCTCACGAGCGGATAGGATTTTGGTCGAGACAAATCCCACTCGACCAGTTTTGAGTTTGTTCGACCATAATTAAAAATAAAAATCGACCCGCTGAAATTAATGTCTCGACGGGACTGTCTTGTGGCTGAAATAACTATCCTTGATAGTCCTGGTTGAGTTTTATTTAAGATGGAAGAGTTTATATAAAATCAAGACGATATTCGATGGACGGAAAAATGTTTGGTCGAGAACTGGCTAAAAATAATTTCAGCTGCTTGTTAATTTAAATCAGTTTCGTGAGTTGTATCAGCTTGTGTGCTTGCTTGCTTGCTGGATCAGTCATGTGCCATGCACCTTCTTGCCTGCCTGCTTGTTTAATGATCAGTCATGTGCAAGGCACACCTGCTTGGAGCTTGCTTCATTTGGAGGAAAGATTCAGCTGCTTAGTTACTTCATTGGACATAAATGATGATGTAGGATGCTAGCTGTCCATTCTCAGCCTTGCTTTGTGCTGAGTGAAACCCACATTTGAAGTAACTCCTTATGATACAAAACACCATCTTCTCTCTTCTGGTCGTCCATAACCTGCAAGAAAACCAGAGAAAAGTTGTGAGAGATTGAGAAAAAAATCAGACAAAGAAAGAGAGAAAAATCAAGAGAAAATTTCTGGTGGTTTAATCTTCAACCTGAGGCCACAGCTAAAACGTGTGGGGGCAGAAGAAGATGAGATATCCAGAATAAACCATAGATCTTGTTCAGTTTCTGATATGAACCGAACCTTGATCTCTCTTTTCAATCGGTTGAGCCGTGAACTAAGATTGGAGGAGAGCACCATCTGAGATCATCTAACCGTGAGTTCTTGTGGTAAGCTTCAGCCTCTTGATTCATCCATGTTCAGAATGGAACCGTTTGTTGTGGGTTGATTAACCTGTCTGGATTAGTCATCTAAGCTCTTGTACGGTTCAGTTTTATTTGGCTTATGATTGTATTATTTTCATAGAACCGTTAGCTAAGCCTTTATGAACTGATTGGATTAACCGAACAGATTTGATCTTGGTCTGAACAGATCTTATCTGAGCTGAGCTGAGTATGGTCTGAAGTTGTCTTGAACTGATCTGCTCTGAGTAGAACCAAATTGTTAGGATCTGAGCTTACGTAACCGAGCTGTTAGTAAATGATCTAAGTTGTTTCTTAAGAACAGAACTGATTGAACTGAACTGATTGACTGAACCTTGTACGTCCTGCCTTGATCAGTTGTATCTAGCATAGTGGCCAGGATCGATTCTGTTTATACCATTCAGGAAAACATCATCTTAGACCAGACTGATTAAGCTTTGTCTTCCATCCGATCAGGTTTGAGTTCAGATGGTCGAAGAGGGTGATCATAACAGCCGGAACATGCCTTGTCCTAATTGTTTTTGGGAGTGATCAGCAAGTGGTGAACGTTTAGTTGAGCTCGAGTCTAGTCTTCCTTAGCCAATCTCATAGAGTCAAAGGTGAGTCTAGATAGATGGTTGATGAGTAGTGAATGAATATTTCTTGATAAAACGTACTGAATGTAGATGATTGATAAGCTTTGCCTCTTGATCAATATTGAAATTGTGAGGCGTTTACTAAGTGTAAACACTAAATAAATATTTATGAATGAACGTAGAGGTTGATATCACTCAAATTACCTTAAGGAGTGATTTATACTTTCTCAAATAAGAGGTCGAGTTGTAGTACTTAGGGATCGAATCTACAGGGAGCTAGAGAACAATTTAGATCTAATAGTTATATGATTAAGCTAGGCTAATAGTTTATAAAGCAATAAATAAATATAGCAAAGCAGCAAATAAAGCAGTAAACAAGTTGAACAAGACAATTGTTCAGCTTGGCATAGAGTTGTTTGATGGAAAGATGGTTGCTAGACTTAGAATTTCTATTCAAGTAATCAGAATTATAATGATATAGAGGCTAATTGTTGCTTGCAAGATATTATAGAACTCAACTGGGAGTACAAATCTAATAACTTCGGTTGTATAGACAGTCTAATATCCTGATCTTGGATCTCAACTCTCGTTTATTGATCACAAAAAAGTGTCGATCGATTATTCTATTGGAATAACGATCGATACACCTTTCACAATATCGATCGATTAATCTATTTGATCATCGATCGATATCGCTTCTAGCAAGCTTTACGATCGGGTTGAATATCTGTTCACTAGGGTTCCTAAATCAACTCTCGCATGTTTCAAGCAATCCTAGCTCAATAGAATTCTGTTCAGAGAAAAGACCAAGCTATCGCTTGTGCCTAATGATTCTAAGATCAGGGTTATAGTTCATGACTCTAGAACACAAGCAGCAAGAACAATCCTATGATGAATATCAAAACTTAGCAGTTTTATATTTTGGGCTAATCCTTCATCACCTATCTGAACCCTAAACCTAACAGCTGGATCTATTCAGACATGAAGTTTGTCACAAAAATCATAGATGAATAGATGAAAAGCATCAATAATATAAAACCAAAACCAATGGAGTTCCAGGAGGACTCTGATGGAGTTCCTCCCTTCTCTCCTAACTAAGAGAAACAATAGAATAAAGCTTAAAGAGCGTGTAGCCGTCAACAATGGCTTAGAAATAACATAAATAGGGTTTTAGGTCATCCAAGAGCATTCTGGTAATTTGTGGTTTCTTCTGGGCTTCATTCGGTCATAAAATATGCTCAGCTCAAATTCTGGCATCACTGTCGATCGACACCAATGCTGTGTTATCGATCCACAGTCCTTCATCTCCTCGACAGCTTCCTCTTGCGAGACAGACTGACCACTCTTCAGTCAAATGGGTATAACTTCTGCTACAGGTTGCTGATTGACCTCAAATCGGTGGCATTCGAACGCTAACTCAAAGATATATCTCGTGCCAAAAGATGAGCTCAATCTAACGGTCTTAAGTTCTCCATCCATAGCTAAACATTTGACGCGTCTGTGCAGTTCTTCACCTCAAAAGGCTCCAGAATCACCATATTTCTCCAGAACGTACCTGAACCTATAAATACTCAAAAAAGACTCCAAAACATAATAATTATATCTTAAAACACTTATACACCATGGCTAATAATGGGTAAAATCCATGGTATATCAGAGGTTTATTCCGAACCTTAGTACTTGTTCTCAAGTAGTAATATATATGTATATGTACTAATATATATGTATATTATTAAATATATGAGCATAAATCATGTTAAGTCTTATTGTATATTCACTCTCCAAAATTTCCCGCATTACTGTGAATTGTTCTGCGATACAGAACAAGGCCACGAAGACACGATGGTGGGGTCGCACACTAGAGGTCGTGTAACTGCATGCAACGTTAGATGTTCGATCTTGGAATATCTAATTGAGATGATGGGTATATTTAATTTCTCACTAGGTTTGGCTAGCCTTGGTGGTTTTATTTGTTTAGTATATATATATATACTATAAGTATGAGTGAATGGCGGGTGTCGTGGAGGTGATGTTTAAGATAATATTCACAACGATGAAATGATAGGCCTTATATATGTATTTTATTAGTTATGGAATATATTTCCACTGCATAAAAATGGAGTTGATTGCTCGAGATATTATTAATATACTTTGGGGTGCGGAATTAGACTCACTGAGTAAACTAGTTGGATAGTAAGCTTTTAGTCGGTCCTGATCAGACCGAAGAAAGGAGATTCCGTAAATTAATTGCTCATGAATCATTTGTGATGCCTGTAACCAGTAGACGGGAGACCTCTTACTCTAGGACGGGAAGGAACATCATTACACAGCGGTAGTTTTATTTTGCGTGCGAAGTCGTTTTGATATTTCTTATGTATAAGATTTGTTGACCGAAAACTTCGAGGTTAATTTATAACAAATTTTGTAAGATTCTTTTGAAAGACATATAAAGAATGTTTTCAAAGTACGGGTTCCATAAGATATTAGTCCTTGTCCGGACGAACTAACTATCGGGTTGCTTTTTCAGGTTGAAAAGCCTAGAGTAATATCCAATAGGAGCGTTGGTGTTCTTTGGTTGTTGGTCAAAGGCGATTGGAAGTATTCTGAAAACCTTGGATCGACCATCGAGGAACATCGACCGTGTCACTTCGGGTCATCTATGATCGGAGGTACCACAAAGGTGGCATCAGAGCATGGTTATACGATGCTAGAGTGGGACTTGTTTCATATGTTTTTCGAATCAAAATTTGTCGCAAGGATAACTAGGATATGCTGGCTGGTTCGTTCATTTTCGGATAGATTGTCATGGGTAGTTACCTAACCTGATCTTTCATAGCAGAAGGACCAAGACAAGCTTGACTGTTGGACCGTACTTACTGATGTTACTATCATCATGCTCGAATTTGCTACCCTCATGGTCGTCCTGTTGGGAGTCAGTAATGTCATGCCTTCCTGCCGTTCTTTTGAGTTCTAGTGGGGATGCCAATTCTTTAGATAGATATATGGGACAAAATTGATACATCGAATACATCTCTGAACTCGTATGTTATTGATGTCAAGCTGGGTGTTGTTTGTGAAACCGATTCAGTGCAATTTGACTGCACATGATCACTCAGATGCACTTATTCTTCCGGCTTCTCAAGTCTATCCAGCTTATGCTGAGACGTACAAGCACCAGAGCCATACAAGCATGATTTCTTAAGCATTTGTTTCAAGCTTAGCATTGGAGGAAGAGATGGTTGACTGTATTACAAGATGATGGAAGCACCAGAAGCATTCTGCTTGCAACAAAATATCGTGAAGCTTATGATGCAAAGAAGAAGAAGTTGGGACCACAAGATACTGAAGAAGGACTAAACCGTTCGAGGTATACTTTGGCTTGAGGCAGATTTGGGATGCAACACTCAAAGCAGAATATTGACGTGGCCGTTCTTCAGAGAATTGAAAGAAGGATTTGGCAGCAAGCTCTTTGGAGATGAACGCGATGAGTTGTTGGTCGAGAGTCAAACATTACTTCAGAGAGGTGAGATCGGGTTGGAAAGATTTCAAGAGTTCAAGAAGTAGTATTTTCTACACAAGGTATGGGACCGATTGAAGATTTAGTTTATGGAGTTGGTACATTGAGATGTTTCTGTCAAGAGGATGAGTCGAGGATCATAAAGAATTTATTCGTGGACTTAGCCAAGAATTTTGGAGTAGATAAAAGACCATGGAGTTTAAGAGCTCAGAGGAGATGGTGGAGTATGACTTGAATGTTAAATAAGTTATCGCTGAAGAAGTTCACCAAATCCTGCAGCCCGTTTAATTTCCAACCACTGAAGATCGAAGGTCAGTTTCAAGTAGTGGATTAAGTCGCTGGGATGAATTTAGGTGTACGTTTCATCAGATCAAGATCGAGGAGCCTGAGTTGTTTAGGTGGTGACTTGCCAGGACAGTATAGTCAGGATCGTCCAAGTGCGAGAAAATATTGATTGTTTGCATCATTGCTCTTCGGTGATTCTTTTGTGAAGAGTAAGGATGATTATTTTACCCTTGCCCATGAAGTTACCTGATTCCTTTACCTTTACCTAGGGTACCAGTTTATGGGCTTATTCGCGTTGCCTTACTATTAGTCTTGATCCAAGTGTTAGGCTATTTGGGTAGAGCCTACACTTTATAGTTGCCTGGACCGTCAAAACCTCTGAAAGGTCCAATCACAGGTTTGCTTCTTATCCCATTGTGTGTTGTATGCAATTTTTTTTAAAAATATGAATGATTGAATAAATAAGTAAATATGTGATCAAGGTGTCGTAAGAGACCTTGCCTATGGACGAAATTTTTTTGCCCATATTGTGGTTGATTCGGGAACAACACATAGATGTAGTTTCCGAGCAGTGTCATATATTTAGGGAAGATTCACTTTGGTGAGTTCAAGTATCCGTTCTTATTCCTGGAAGGACTGGCTGCCAGTTATAGTTATGGTATGCCTTTCTCCATTCTTTAGTACTTCCACTAGAGCAGTGTGTTTCTATCGAGACTGAGATTGGCTATCTAGTTACCGAGCTCAATTAGGATGTTGAGGAAAGAAGTCTTTTGAAGAAGACCAGTTACCCTTGTCCTACAGTTGTATTTTACCAAATGTTGGAGCATCGCCCGTATCTGTCTGGAAAGTTTGAAAACCTTTTGGGGAAAAGTTAAAGTGGTGTTTCAACTTTCTTGACCGTTAGGAAAGTAGAAGATGAAAAGGAGCAGAGTAGAGGACAGTCTGATAATCAGGGAAGATGAATATGTTTTTAAGTAATTGATAGGATGGTCGACATCTAAAAGTAACCCGTTCGGTATTCTTGTTGAACCTAGATTCGCTGCAATAGCCCAGTGATCTCACCAAGTGGTTCTCGCCGAGTTCTAGTAGCAGTTAGAAGATTAGTTTTAAGAAGTTTTTGTTCGACCTATATCTTTTCTGGGGGAGTGCTCATGTCAGTGATAAAGAAGAAGGACATGATTTTTTTTTAATGTTCAACTATAGCTGACGTGGCTATGGTCAAGTATCAACTTTCCAGAATCTATGAGTGGTTAAGATCAGTTGCAAGGTGCAATTGGTTTTCAAAGACGCTCGATGGATGCATCAAGTTTTAGTAAATGCTACTGCTGGAAAATTGGAAGTTGGATCCGTTAGTCAGCAAATTGGAACAAGTATTTGTTGGAGATTTAGAAAATATGTTGCTTCTATCGAATAATGGTCGGGTCTAATCTCTTTTATCGAGACTCGAAGACCTTTTGATTTACCATCAGAAGTTTGTTCAAGAGTTGACACCCATATCAACCACCGAGCTGATTGATTGAGAAAGGTATTAGCTTGGAATGAAGTAAAATGAGTAAAGAAGAAGGCAATGATTTAGAGGAAGTCTCTACCTCTACATACATGTTAGCCTTGCATGAGCCTAACCAGCCATATACTGTTGCATGTACGCATCGTGTGGTGGTTTAGGTGTGTGAGGCAAGACGATAGGTTAATCGTTTATGCAATAATAAAGCTGAAGAAGCATAAGGAGAATTATGAAGAGAGAATGCAAGATTCACTGATCAAAGAAGCCTTATGTAAAGAAAACATGGTTGCTTATGCTTTAAGGAATAGGAAAGCTAGTGTAGATATTGAGAAGGAACTCAAGAATCATGAAGTTGAATATGGAGCGATTGATTTGGCCGTTCTTATGAGGAGAAAGTGGAGAGTCTTCAATATTAGTAACCAAGATGGCTTATTCATTTATGTCTGAGATCGCAGTTGAAGGATGAGTACTTATGGAAATCATTGTAGGAACAGAAAGAAGAGAATTTCAGAGAATAGTACGAGCACTGTTGTTGGGGTCAAAAAAGGTTACGGCGAAGTTAACATTCAAAACGTCCGAAGAAGAAAATGAGAACTTTCTTCGACAAATACTTTTTCGAATAGATTCTTTCTACTTAAAAGCTTTGGCGGAGGAAACACGAGACATCAGACAAGAGCTCGAAAGAGGTCGCCACGCAACGACCGAACGTGTGTTCCGCTCGGTCGCTACGTAGCGACCGAGCGTCCGTTCCTCTCGGTCTCTACGTAGCAACCGAGCTCTTCCGAAACGTCAATACGACATTAGTCCATGCATTCTCGTTTATCCTTCGATGCTATCTCCCGAAGACCGTAGCGAACCCATTTCATGTTTCCCGCCATTCTAAGTCATCGATCAAACTTTACGGTAAAAACCGCGGAAAGTTTGTTCTTTATCGAAAGAAGCCGTAATAAACGCTTCGAGTCAGAAGACGGCCCAAAGGGACCTAAGACATGACTCGAGGCCCAACTTATGATTTCTTAACCAACAATCCGTAAGCCGCATGACGGTTTACGCTTGGTTCTCAAGGAAAGATAAATGTCAAGTTTCCGCGGATAAATACAAAATTTTGAAGATAATTACGAAGATCAGAAAAAATGGAATATCTCCATAATTCCGTTTTTGTTATTTCGAGCTGCGACTCAATTAGGTTTAGCCGTCTTAGGGTTGCTAGAACTAGAATCTCACGACAGCTCTCGAGCCGAGGCTTATACCTTGTTGTAACGCCAAACACGGATTCAGAATAAGATTTATTTTGCTCTTTTTACGATTTTTTCTTTGTCGCTGATATCTCGTGTTCTGATTGCTTAGCTGTGGTATTAACAGATCTCCGGACCTCTTGGAAATTAGGTTTTCCTAGTTTCCTAATTTAAAAGGAAATCGACAAGGCTAATTTTGGTTCCTACAGCTTACGCCAAGGAGGGGTACGGATCAGTCTAACTCTCAAAAGCCACTCAACGATCATGAACGATATGCAAGACTCGACGTGCACGAACGCCATCTTGTTCAAGGGGGGAGCAACGGTCGATCGAGCCAAACCTCGAAACGATCTCTTTTTTATCGAGCTGACGATCCGAGATGTCGACGTCGCTAGGGTGCTAATCGACACCGGAAGTTCGGCCGATATCATCTTCAAGGATACTCTCGAGAAAATGGGGATCGATCAATCCAAAATAGTGAAATACCCTAGCCCACTACCGACTTTCGAGAAACAACCATGGCCTACGGTCGATTAATCTCACAGTCAAAGCCGAACCGCGGACAAGAGTCACAGAGTTTCTAGTCGTTGACCATCCCGCATCTTACCACGTTATCATGGGAACGCCATGGTTGAACACCATGCGTGCCATCCCATCAAAATACCATCTTTGCCTCAAGTTCCCAACCCCTAACGGAGTCGAGGTAATATGGGGAAACCCAAGAGTATCACAGGTGTGTTACGCCGTAGAACAAAAACGAAAAAGACCACACCTCGATACCACTCCTAGAAAAGCGGAGAAAAAGATCTCCAACAAGGATTCGCGAAGTCAAGATTCAGCGGAACTCTTCTGGCAGTCTCGTAACATCACGGCCCTAGAGGAAAAACCCGAACCAACTTGCGAACCTGTGGTCACAGTCTGTCTCGACGAAGCATTTCCGGAATGATGCGTCGAGATCGGAGCCAATCTCCGCGAGCCTTTGAGGACAGAGCTCATAACCTGTCTAAAAAAGAACCTCAATACTTTCACATGGGCCGCGGAAGATATGCCAGGGATCGACATTAACATAACGTGTCACTAATTAAATATCGATCCGACCTTCAAACCCGTCAAACAAAAAAGACGGAAGCTAGGACCCGAACGGGCTTCCGCAGTAAACGACGAGTTTGAAAAATTGGTTAAAGTCGAGTCAATAACAGAAGTGAGGTATCCAGACTGGCTCGCTAACCCTGTAGTAGTCAAAAGAAAACGGAAATGGCGAAGTTTATGCGGATTTTACCGCCCTAAACAAGGCCTGTCCAAAAATAGTTTCCTCCGCCACACATCGATCGATTAGTAGAAGCAACGGCGGTTACTTAACTTCTGTCTTTCATGGACGCTTCTCGGTTACAATCAAATTATGATGAACCCCGACGATCGCGAAGACCGCGCTCATTACCATCGCTGAACCTATTGCTACAGGTAATGCCTTTCGCCTCAATAACGCTGGCGCAACTTACCAATGACTCGTGAACCGTATGTTCTTCAAACAACTCGGTAAAACGATGGAGGTTTATATCGACGACATGCTCGTCAAATCCCTACAAACAAAGGATCACGTATCACATCTAGAGGAATGTTTCGCGCAGTTAAATTCCCATAACATGAAGCTCAACCCGACAAAATGCAGGTTTGCCGTGGCATCGGGGAATTCTCGCTACCTAGTCACATTCCGCCGCATCGGCTAATCCAAAACAGATCAACGCATTGATCGAGATGGCTACACCGAAGAATAAGCGGGAAGTCTAAAGGCAGACCGGTAGGGTCGCGGCACTTAACCGATTTATTTCACGATCAACGGACAAGTGCCTGCCCTTCTACGATGTCTTACGGGGAAATAAAAAATTCGAATGGTCGGAAGAATGCGAAAACGCTTTCCAACAGCTGAAGCGGTATTTAGCTTCCCCTCCAGTCCTTGCAAAACCCGTGGAGGGGGAACCTTTGTTCTTGTACATCGCTGTGTCGGCAACAACTGTGAGCGGCGTCCTGATCAGGGAAGAACACGGCGAACAGAAACCTATTTTCTATATAAGCAAAACCTTGCTGGATGCCGAATCTAGGTACCCGTTAATGGAAAAATTAGCATGCGCGGTCGTAACATCGGCCCGAAAACTAAGACCATATTTCCAATCCCACACGATCGTCATCCTCACGACTTTTCCCCTACGGACGATTCTGCATAGCCCGAGTCAGTCGGGCCAATTGGCCAAATGGGCGGTTGAATTGAGCGAGTACGATATCGAGTACCGACCGAGAACAAGCGCAAAATCACAAGTGCTTGCAGACTTCTTGGTCGAACTACCGACAGGGACCATAACCAACGAGGAACCAGATTCAACCTGGCTCTCCACGCCGACGGATCCTCATCCAAGCAGGGATCAGGCATCGAATTACCACATCTCCGACGAAATGCAGATCTTAGAGCAATCATTCAGGCTGAAATTCCACCAAACAACGAAGTTCAATACGGCACTCATCGCAGGGCTGCGCTTGGCTCACGGCTTGAAGATACGAACATTCACGCTTACTGCGACTCCCGCTAGTGGCAAGTCAGTTCAGCGGAGAGTATGAAGCCAGGGACGAACGGATGGACGCTGCACTCAAACTGGTCCAAAATCTAGGTCAAGAGTTTGACTGCTTTTGCCCTTACGCCAATTCCCGTTCAAAACGCCCGTGCAGATGCCCTCGCGGCCTTAGCATCAAGTTCTGACCCAGGACTTAATAGAGTAATTCCGGTCAAGTTCATCGAACATCCGAGGATCGACCACCAATCGTCGTCAACCTCATAGAAGGTCAAGATGACGAAGAAGAAGAAATTACGATACAACCGCAATCAGAACAGTCTCATTACGGCTGCGATACCCCATGGCTGCAGACAATTCGAGACTACATTATCAATGGACACCTGCCCACCAAGAAATGGCAGCCCGCAAATTTCAAACACAGGTCATAACGCAACAAGGACGGCGAAATTTAAGGATTCTCGAGACCACCACTACGACGGTCCGAAGGGGAAAATGCAAGAAAGGTGATGGAGGAAGTACATTCTAGGTCCTGCGGCAACCATTCCGGTGGAAGATCACTGGCATTGAAAATCAAACGCCATGGATACTACTGGCCGACGATGATCGGAGATTGCGAGAAGTTCGCACGAAAATGCGAAAATGCCAGAGGCATGCTCCAACCATCCGACAACCAGCCAAAGTTCTCCTCCATCACATCGCCTCTATCCCTTTATGCGCTGGGCCATGGATATCGCCGACCTTCATAATTCAAAGCAAAGAGTTTCTTTTTAGTCCTCACCGATTTCTTTTCAAAATGGGTAGAAGCAGATTCGTACGCGAGTATAAAAGATGTCCAAGTCGAAAATTTCGTATGGAGAAACATCATCTGTAGGCATGGAGTTCCTTACGAGATCGTAACCGATAACGGATCTCAGTTTATCTCCACCGGTTCGAGGCATTCTGCAAAAATGGAAGATACAACTTAACAAGTCGATTGCATATCCGTAGTGTAATGCACAAGCTGAAACGATTAATAAAACCATTCTCGACGGATTGAAGAAACGCTTAGAGGCCAAAGGCAGGTGGGCCGACGAACTCGCGAAGTCGTCCGTCCCACCGCATTCACCCCGAGGCGAAAGCAACGGAGAAACTCCTTTCGCCTCGCGGTACGAACGAAATCCATGATTCCCGCAGTATAGAGTTCCCCGTGTTCAAGAAGATTACTTCAACGAGGAGCTCAATAACGCCATGCTCCTGGATGATCTCGATCTCATTAAGGAGCGCCGAGATCGAGCGCTCATCCGAATCCAAAATTACCAACACGCAGCCGCAAAGTACTATAATTCCAACGTACGTAATCGCAGATTTAATCAAGGAGATCTGGTCCTTCGTAAAGTCTTCCAAAATACCGCTGAACGAAACGCGGGAAAACTTGGAGCAAACTGGGAAGGACCCTATAAAGTCGAAAAAGTCGTCCGACCGGGCTCATACGAAATAGCCAACATGCAAGGCATAAAAATTCCAAAGATCTGGAACGCGATGCATCTCAAAAAATACTATCACTAAACAAACCAACTCGCAATGACCGAACTATGAGACGGCTTGATCTCCATAAGGAGTACGTAGGCAGTTTGTCGAAAGGCAAATTCAGCTGTCCCCCCTCATTAAAAAGGGGGGGGAGAGTGGATACGTATACTCGTATACTCTCAAATTCGAAAACATCCGACCACGCCTTTGATGTTTCCGACATATCTTAATCAAGCAAATTATTTTTTATCTGCAAAACATTTTCGATATTCAGAAATAAATCAGCCGTTAGGGAGAAGCAGCCTTTGGCATCGCGAGACGTCGCAAGAGTTACCTCGAGAGTTACTTCTTCCGAACAACGAAAACAGACACTCTGTAAAAAAAAATGATGAACATTTTAACACATATTTTGCGCATAAACTCCAAACGACGGCATCTGCCGCCAAGTCCGGTGCTGATCACATTGAACTCTCGAACGTCCTAAACAGACATAGCCATCTCACGAAGATGACTCCCGTACATCCGACACAAGGATAATAGCGCTATAAAAGAATCCCAAAATTTTGGTCCAGCACTTCCGGTTGGCTTAAAAATTGTCTTCGGAGAGATGCTCGATTCATATCTAACAAGTCATGTAAGCCGAGAACCTATCGCGGACTTTAAATCGGTACGAATCAGGTTAAAATCGCGACAGATAAATCGATAGCCGGCTAGTCACCGCATAAAATCTTAAAACCGAAAGTAAACCTAGGTCTTGCCCTAAACCCAGTGCACTGGTCTCTAACATCTCAAGGCATGATATCCAAAAGATACGAGATCCCAAAACCATGCCTCTATGTTTATATTCGACATCTTCAGATATCCCGCGAAGTCTATATCTCGCGGAAACACTCTCGAAACGGATCTCGAAAAAAACATTTCACATCGAAGAAGGATATGACATGAGAACTCATCACCCTCCTTCCACGCCATACGTAAACTTATGAAAAATGCAACTCGATCATCTTGTCATAAAAAGAAAGCCGCAGAGCGGCAGGGATTCAAAGCCACATACGGCCAGTCTCGAAATATGAAATAAGGCCATTTAAGGCTGAAACATTAAACATAAAAAAATCTCTCGCAAGAGATCTAACCAAAGTCATCCTCATAACTCACGCTCCCTCTTCACCTGTCGCTTCGTCCAAGCCTGGAGCCTCATCACCTCCGCTTTCTCCGAGCACCGGATCTTTCCCCTCTGGCCATCTGACCATGTCGGAAGAAAGCACGCGGATTTCAGGTTAGCTAGGATGAGATCGAAATCTCCATCCACGACTGCCAAATCTCCCTTGCAGCCGGGCAGTCGGGCCTCTTCAGCCTCTAAGGTCGGAGGAGTCTCACTCTGGAACGACTGAACCACGGCCACCCCGCCCTCAATCGTCGCCAAGGCTAAATCCTTGTTCCGGATGCACTCGTGGGAGCCCAGAAAGGCAGAGATCTTCGCCAAGCGAGCCTGAAACTCAAAATGAAGAGCGTCCGTGGCCTCTCGGATCCCGCGGCTTGCTAATCCTGCATCGCCCTCGATCTGACGCTGAAGCCGACGCACCTCCGAAGATTTGGCCTTCCTGGCTTTCTTCTCCTTAAGCAGTGAACTCGCCGTCTTCCCGAGGTCCCTCTCAAGCTCCCCCATCGCGACCTCGAGTTTCGACACTTACAAGCCTTAGCAGCAAGCAAGAAGCATGCTATACAATCCGGAGCTTCTAAACCCATTGTTATTGATTCTGGAGCAAGTCATCATATGATCAGTGATAGGAGGCTTATAAGTGAGATCAAGGCTGCAACAGGGAGTGTTATGATAGCTAATGGTGCCATGATCCCAATAGAAGGAGTGGGAAAGCTAAAACTGTTTGAGAAGGACACGGCTGCCTTCTACATGCCTCAGTTCACTTCAAATCTATTATCTGTGAAGAAAGCTACCATTGATTTTGATTGTCAAGTAGTATTCAGACCTGATGAAGTTGAGTTTCAAGATTTGAAGACTGGGAGAGTCATTGGCAGAGGAGACAACAAGAATCAGCTATACCACCTCGACTTGGCTAAGACCTCTAATCCCTTTGATTCTATTTGCTTGAGTAGTACTGCTGAGAAGATTGATAGTATTACTTGGCATGCTAGATTAGGACATCCTCATGCTCGTGCCATTGAATTGATAATCCCTAATATGTCATTCAATCACTTGAATTGTGAAGCATGCATATTAGGAAAGAATTGTAGGACTGTTTTCCCAACATCTGAGACTACTTATGAGCATTGCTTTGATCTAGTTCACTCGGATGTGTGGACCGCTCCATGCATGTCTAGAGACAGCCATAAATACTTTGTGACATTCATTGATGAGAAGTCTAAGTATACATGGCTCACATTGCTTCCATCTAAAGATAGGGTGCTAGAAGCTTTTATGAACTTCCAAGCATATGTATCTAATCAATACAATGCTACCGTGGAAGGTACCGAGATCAGACAACGGAGGTGAATACATCAGCAATGCCTTCAAGAGTCATCTAGCCAAGCATGGGATTGTGCATCAGACCAGTTGTCCCTACACACCACAGCAGAATGGTGTAGCTGAGAGGAAGAATAGGCACTTGATGGAGGTTGCTAGGTCGATGATGTTTCATGCAAATGTCCCAAAACGATTTTGGGGAGATGCTGCATGACGCTTGCTATCTCATCAACCGGTCCCAACCAAGATAATGAAGAATCTGTCTCCATTTGAGGTGCTGAATAAGAGCAAGCCTTTTATTGGTCACCTACGAGTATTTGGGTGTGTATGCTATGTCATGACTCCAGGAGAACAGAGAAACAAGCTGGAGGCAAAGAGTACTAAGGCTATGTTTATTGGATACTCTATCACTCAGAAGGGATACAAGTGCTATGATCCTGAAGCAAGGAGAGTGATGGTATCTAGAGAAGTGAAGTTTATTGAATCAAAAGGGTATTATGAAGAAAAGGAGTGGGAAAATCTGAAGGATTTGTCTCAAACTCCATCTGATAGAGCAACAACACTGAGGGTGCTGTTGGAGAAGCTAGGGATAGGGTTATCCCAGGATCAGGAATCTGGAAGAAGAGAGTCTTCCAATCCGACTAGTGAAGCTGAAAGAACAACTCCTCTTGATCATGAGAGGGGGAATGGAACTGAATCTCATGAGCAAGTGCACAATCAAGAAGATTCAGGCCAGCATAATCAAGAGGTGACACAGGAAGTAGAGAGTGGTGCTCAGTCTAGTGGAGATGGGCAAAGAGAGTCTACTGGCTCAGATGAGAGTAGTACTCAGTCTAGTGGAGATTGGGAAGTAGATCCTGATGGGTCAAATGAGAGTGGTGCTCAATCAAGTGAAGATAGGCAAGAAACACAAGAAGAACAAGTTCAGGAGCTAAGGAGGAGCACAAGGGTGAAGAGAGATGCTTCCAACTGGGTAAACACGAGAGTGTACTACAATGCCCAGGCTGTGGAGCATCCTTCTCAAGCTATGTGTTCCTTTGCAGAGTTTCCGGACGAGCATACAGCCTTCACAGTAAGCTTGGATGAGAGCTATATTCCAAGGACATATGAAGAAGCTGTGGCATTAAAGGAGTGGAGAGATTCAGTTGCTGATGAGTCCGGAGCCATGATTAAGAATGAAACATGGTATGAGAGTGAGCTGCCTAAAGGGAAGAAGGCAGTGACTAGTAAATGGGTGTTCACAATCAAGTTTCATCCTGATGGAAGAATAGAGAGGAGCAAGTCTAGGTTGGTGGCAAGAGGATTTACTCAGACATATGGTGAGGACTATGTTGAGACCTTTGCTCCTGTGGCTAAACTTCATACTATCA
The DNA here is from genome assembly GCA_016771965.1 of Brassica carinata. NCBI lineage: Eukaryota > Viridiplantae > Streptophyta > Magnoliopsida > Brassicales > Brassicaceae > Brassica > Brassica carinata. Next base: position 48,040,029 of record CM028700.1, read on the forward strand.
GGATTGTATTATCTTTAGCTGTGAATCTTGAGTGGGATTTGTGGCAAATGGATGTGAAGAATGCATTCCTTCAAGGAGATTTGGAGGATGAAGTATACATGCATCCACCACCAGGTCTTGAACATCTAGTAAAGAAGGGTAATGTGTTGAGGTTGAGGAAAGCTATCTATGGTCTCAAGCAGTCTCTATGGGCGTGGTACAACAAGTTGAGTACTACACTGAATGGGAGAGGGTTCATAAAGTCAGAATTTGATCACACTCTCTTTACCCTAACCACCTCATCTGGTATTGTGGTGTTGCTTGTGTATGTGGATGATATCATCATCACAGGTAGTGATAAGGAAGGCATCAAGGCTACAAAGGAGTATCTCAAGGCAAACTTTGAGATTAAAGACTTGGGGGAAATGAAGTATTTTCTTGGGATTGAGATATGCAGATCAAAGGAAGGATTGTTTATGTCCCAAAGGAAGTATGTGATTGATCTCTTGAAGGGAGCAGATGCCTATGGAGGAAAGACAGCCAAGATGCCAATGGAGGATGGTTACAAGGTTCCACGTGAGGGGGAGATTGAGGATAGCAATCCGTTCCATGATCCTAAGCTATATAGGAAGCTAGTGGGGAAGTTGATTTATCTTACCATTACTAGACCTGATGTGTGTTTCACGGTGAATCAAGTCAGTCAACACATGCAAGTTCCTAAGGAGCACCATTGGCGGATGGTGGAAAGGATCTTGATGTATCTGAATGGAACTACTGGTCTTGGAGTATGGATGTGATGTAACAAGAGTACTGAGGTTGTAGGCTACTGTGATGCAGATTGGGCTGGAGACCGAGCAGACAGAAGATCAACCACAGGCTATTGTACATTCATTGGTGGTAACTTGGTCACTTGGAAGAGTAAGAAGCAGAAGGTAGTGTCTTGCTCCAGTGCTGAGGCCGAGTATAGAGCAATGCTGAAGCTTACAAATGAGCTAGTGTGGATAAAAGGGATTTTGAAGCATCTGGAGATTATCCAATCAACGCCAATGACAATGCATTGTGATAATCAAGCAGCTATCCACATTGCATCTAATTCTGTGTTCCATGATAGAACAAAGCACATTGAGGTTGATTGTCACAAGGTGAGGCAGATGATGATTCTTGGGGTGATTATACCTTGTTATACTCGGAGTGAGGATCAGTTAGCAGATGTGTTCACAAAGGCAGCAAGGCAAAAGACAATGGAGTCCATACACATCAGGTTAGGACTCATTGATCTCTCGCCTAAGGGCTAGTCTATACACTCTCCTGATCATGTGATCTCTACTCTTTCCTCATTAAGGTTTTGTCCCAATGAGTTTTCCTTAATGAGGTTTTTAATGAGGGAGATCTCATGGTCCTTCCAAGCTTGACTTGTTCCACATGGTCAAGCTTGAGGGGGAGTGTTGAGATGAGAGAATAAAGAGTTGATATATTGAGAGAGGAAGAGATTTGGAGCAGACAGTAACTTTGGAGTTTTACTGTGGTAACTTTAGTTTAACCACAGTAACTACTTGGGGAAGTTATCTGATGGGATGAGAAGGTAACTTAGTGAAGAGAAGAGAGGAAATTCGACCAAATAGGATAAGGAAGGATAAGGGAGCACTTTAACAGCCTGTATGATGCTGTAAAGGAGAGGATGCTTTTACACTAGTGCAAGCATGTGAGAAAGCACAACCAAGTGATTCAAAAGGAGTTCCAGCCTGTCATTTGACTACACATGCTTATACATTTCGAATTTCCTTGTTGCTCTCTCTATTAATACTTGTAAACCTCATCAGTTATTAATTAATGAGTTTTGAGTCTCTCTCTCTTCAGTCTCTCTCTTGTTCTTAATCTCCAATCTCTTTAATTCTCAGATTAGACTTAATTACTCTTTAAATCACAAAATCTAATACTGGTTTGATTGGAATGACGAAGAAGCTGTGCTATTCCCAAACTGGGAAACTGGAATCACGTGATTTGAAAGTGGGATAACTTCTTCATGCCAACTCCTATGAGATTTATTCAACTTCCTGGTGATTCTCCACCACTTTATGTATCCAAATCAAGCTTCTTACAAAGAGATTCATCCTGGTTTGATTGGAGCGGCGAAGAAGCTGTGCTATTCCCAAAGCTGGGAAGCTGGAATCACAAGATTTGAAAGTGGGATAACTTCTTCATGCCAACTCCTATGAGATTTATTCAACTTCCTGGTGATTCTCCACCACTTTATGTATCCAAATCAAGCTTTTCACAAAGTGATTCATCCTGGTTTGATTGGAACGACGAAGAAGCTGTGCTATTCCCAAAGCTGGGAAGCTGGAATCACTGATTTGAAAGTGGGATAACTTCTTCATCCCAACTCCTATGAGATTTATTCAACTTCCTGGTGATTTTCCACCACTTTATGTATCCAAATCAAGCTTCTCACAAAGTGATTCATCCTGGTTTGATTGGAGCGGCGAAGAAGCTGTGCTATTCCCAAGCTGGGAAGCTGGAATCACTGATTTGAAAGTGGGATAACTTCTTCATCCCCACTCCTATGAGATTTATTCAACTTCTGGTGATTCTACACCACTTTATGTATCCAAATCAAGCTTCTCACCAAGTGATTCATCCTGGTTTGATTGGAACGACGAAGAAGCTGTGCTATTCCCAAAGCTGGGAAGCTGGAATCACTGATTTGAAAGTGGGATAACTTCTTCATCCCAACTCCTATAAGATTTATTCAACTTCCTGGTGATTTTCCACCACTTTATGTATCCAAATCAAGCTTCTCACAAAGTGATTCATCCTGGTTTGATTGGAACGACGAAGAAGCTGTGCTATTCCCAAAGCTGGGAAGCTGGAATCACTGATTTGAAAGTGGGATAACTTCTTCATCCCAACTCCTATGAGATTTATTCAACTTCCTGGTGATTTTCCACCACTTTATGTATCCAAATCAAGCTTCTAACAAAGAGATTCATCCTCGTTTGATTGGAACGACGAAGAAGCTGTGCTATTCCCAAACTGGGAAACTGGAATCACCTGATTTGAAAGTGGGATAACTTCTTCATCCCCACTCCTATGAGATTTATTCAACTTTCTGGTGATTCTACACCACTTTATGTATCCAAATCAAGCTTCTCACCAAGTGATTCATCCTGGTTTTATTGGAACGACGAAGAAGCTGTGCTATTCCCAAAGCTGGGAAGCTGGAATCACGATTTGAATGTGGGATAACTTCTTCATCCCAACTCCTATAAGATTTATTCAACTTCCTGGTGATTTTCCACCACTTTATGTATCCAAATCAAGCTTCTCACAAAGAGATTCATCCTCGTTTGATTGGAACGACGAAGAAGCTATGCTATTCCCAAAGCTGAGGCTGGAATCACGATTTGAAAGTGGGATAACTTCTTCATGCCAACTCCTATGAGATTTATTCAACTTCCTGGTGATTCACCACCACTTTATGTATCCAAATCAAGCTTTTCACAAAGTGATTCATCCTGGTTTGATTGGAGCGGCCGAAGAAGCTGTGCTATTCCCAAGCTGGGAAGCTGGAATCACGATTTGAAAGTGGGATAACTTCTTCATCCCAACTCCTATGAGATTTATTCAACTTCCTGGTGATTTTCCACCACTTTATGTATCCAAATCAAGCTTCTAACAAAGAGATTCATCCTCGTTTGATTGGAGCAGCCGAAGAAGCTGTGCTATTCCCAAAGCGGGAAGCTGGAATCACGATTTGAAAGTGGGATAACTTCTTCATCCCCACTCCTATGAGATTTATTCAACTTTCTGGTGATTCTACACCACTTTATGTATCCAAATCAAGCTTCTCACCAAGTGATTCATCCTGGTTTTATTGGAACGACGAACAAGCTGTCCTATTCCCAAATTGGAAAACCGAATCACCGATTTGAAAGTGGGATAACTTCTTCATCCCAACTCCTATAAGATTTATTCAACTTCCTGGTGATTTTCCACCACTTTATGTATCCAAATCAAGCTTCTCACAAAGAGATTCATCCTCGTTTGATTGGAACGACGAAGAAGCTATGCTATTCCCAAACTGGAAACTGGAATCACCTGATTTGAAAGTGGGATAACTTCTTCATCCCTACTCCTATGAGATTTATTCAACTTTCTGGTGATTCTACACCACTTTATGTATCCAAATCAAGCTTCTCACCAAGTGATTCATCCTGGTTTTATTGGAACGACGAACAAGCTGTCCTATTCCCAAATTGGGAAACTGGAATCACCTGATTTGAATGTGGGATAACTTCTTCATCCCAACTCCTATAAGATTTATTCAACTTCCTGGTGATTTTCCACCACTTTATGTATCCAAATCAAGCTTCTCACAAAGAGATTCATCCTCGTTTGATTGGAGCAGCCGAAGAAGCTGTGCTATTCCCAAATTGGGAAGCTGGAATCACGATTTGAAGGGGATAACTTCTTCATGCCAACTCCTATGAGATTTATTCAACTTCCTGGTTGTTCTCCACCACTTTATGTATCCAAATCAAGCTTCTCACCAAGTGATTCATCCTGGTTTGATTGGAGCGACGAAGAAGCTGTGCTATTCCCAAATTGGGAAGCTGGAATCACGATTTGAAAGTGGGATAACTTCTTCATCCCAACTCCTATGAGATTTATTCAACTTCCTGGTGATTTTCCACCACTTTATGTATCCAAATCAAGCTTCTAACAAAGAGATTCATCCTCGTTTGATTGGAACGACGAAGAAGCTGTGCTATTCCCAAACTGGGAAACTGGAATCACCTGATTTGAAAGGGGGATAACTTCTTCATGCCAACTCCTATGAGATTTATTCAACTTCCTGGTTGTTCTCCACCACTTTATGTATCCAAATCAAGCTTCTCACCACGTGATTCATCCTGGTTGGATTGGAACGACGAACAAGCTGTCCTATTCCCAAATTGGAAAACTGGAATCACCTGATTTGAAAGTGGGATAACTTCTTCATCCCAACTCCTATGAGATTTATTCAACTTCCTGGTGATTTTCCACCACTTTATGTATCCAAATCAAGCTTCTACAAAGAGATTCATCCTGGTTTGATTGGAGCAGCGAAGAAGCTATGCTATTCCCAAAGCGGGAAGCTGGAATCACTGATTTGAAAGTGGGATAACTTCTTCATCCCCACTCCTATGAGATTTATTCAACTTTCTGGTGATTCTACACCACTTTATGTCTCCAAATCAAGCTTCTCACCAAGTGATTCATCCTGGTTTTATTGGAACGACGAACAAGCTGTCCTATTCCCAAATTGGAAAACCGGAATCACCTGATTTGAAAGTGGGATAACTTGTTCATCCCAACTCCTATAAGATTTATTCAACTTCCTGGTGATTTTCCACCACTTTATGTATCCAAATCAAGCTTCTAACAAAGAGATTCATCCTCGTTTGATTGGAACGACGAAGAAGCTATGCTATTCCCAAACCGGGAACCGAATCACCGATTGAAAGTGGGATAACTTCTTCATGCCAACTCCTATGAGATTTATTCAACTTCCTGGTTGTTCTCCACCACTTTATGTATCCAAATCAAGCTTCTCACCAAGTGATTCATCCTGGTTTGATTGGAACGACGAACAAGCTGGCCTATTCCCAAATTGGAAAGCTGGAATCACCTGATTTGAAAGTGGGATAACTTCTTCATCCCAACTCCTATGAGATTTATTCAACTTCCTGGTGATTCTCCACCACTTTATGTATCCAAATCAAGCTTCTTACAAAGAGATTCATCCTGGTTTGATTGGAGCAGCCGAAGAAGCTGTGCTATTCCCAAAGCTGAGGCTGGAATCACGATTTGAAAGTGGGATAACTTCTTCATCCCCACTCATATGAGATTTATTCAACTTCCTGGTGATTCTACACCACTTTATGTATCTAAATCAAGCTTCTAACAAAGAGATTCATCCTGGTTTGATTGGAGCAGCGAACAAGCTGTCCTATTCCCAAATTGGAAACCGAATCACTGATTTGAAAGTGGGATAACTTGTTCATCCCAACTCCTATAAGATTTATTCAACTTCCTGGTGATTTTCCACCACTTTATGTATCCAAATCAAGCTTCTCACAAAGAGATTCATCCTCGTTTGATTGGAGCAGCGAAGAAGCTATGCTATTCCCAAAGCGGGAAGCTGGAATCACGATTTGAAAGTGGGATAACTTCTTCATGCCAACTCCTATGAGATTTATTCAACTTCCTGGTTGTTCTCCACCACTTTATGTATCCAAATCAAGCTTCTCACCAAGTGATTCATCCTGGTTTGATTGGAACGACGAACAAGCTGGCCTATTCCCAAATTGGAAAACTGGAATCACGATTTGAAGTGGGATAACTTCTTCATCCCAACTCCTATGAGATTTATTCAACTTCCTGGTGATTCTCCACCACTTTATGTATCCAAATCAAGCTTCTTACAAAGAGATTCATCCTGGTTTGATTGGAGCAGCGAAGAAGCTGTGCTATTCCCAAATGGGAAGCTGGAATCACGATTTGAAAGTGGGATAACTTGTTCATCCCAACTCCTATGAGATTTATTCAACTTCCTGGTGATTCTACACCACTTTATGTATCTAAATCAAGCTTCTCACAAAGTGATTCATCCTGGTTTGATTGGAGCGGCGAACAAGCTGTCCTATTCCCAAAGCGGGAAGCTGGAATCACTGATTTGAAAGTGGGATAACTTCTTCATGCCAACTCCTATGAGATTTATTCAACTTCCTGGTGATTCTCCACCACTTTATGTATCCAAATCAAGCTTTTCACAAAGTGATTCATCCTGGTTTGATTGGAGCGATGAAGAAGCGTGCTATTCCCAAAGCGGGAAGCTGGAATCACTGATTTGAAAGTGGGATAACTTCTTCTTGCAAACTCCTATGAGATTTATTCAACTTCCTGTTGATTATCCACCACATTATGTATCCAAATCAAGCTTCTTACAAAATTATTCATCCTAGTTTGATTGGAGCAGCGAAGAAGCTGTGCTATTCCCAAAGCGGGAAGCTGGAATCACTGGTTTGAAAGTGGGATAACTTCTTCATCCCCACTCTATGAGATTTATTCAACTTTCTGGTGATTCTACACCACTTTATGTATCCAAATCAAGCTTCTTACAAAGAGATTCATCCTGGGTTGATTGGAGCGACGAAGAAGCTGTGCTATTCCCAAAGCTGGAAGCTGGAATCACGATTTGAATGTGGGATAACTTCTTCATCCCAACTCCTATAAGATTTATTCAACTTCCTGGTGATTTTCCACCACTTTATGTATCCAAATCAAGCTTCTCACAAAGAGATTCATCCTGGTTTGATTGGAGCAATGAAGAAGCTGTGCTATTCCCAAGCTGGGAAGCTGGAATCACGATTTGAAAGTGGGATAACTTCTTCATGCCAACTCCTATGAGATTTATTCAACTTCCTGGTTGTTCTCCACCACTTTATGTATCCAAATCAAGCTTCTCACCAAGTGATTCATCCTGGTTTGATTGGAGCGGCAGAACAAGCTGTCATATTCCCAAATTGGAAAACCGGAATCACCGATTTGAAAGTGGGATAACTTCTTCATCCCAACTCCTATAAGATTTATTCAACTTCCTGGTGATTTTCCACCACTTTATGTATCCAAATCAAGCTTCTCACAAAGAGATTCATCCTGGTTTGATTGGAGCGTGAAGAAGCTATGCTATTCCCAAAGCTGGAAGCTGGAATCACGATTTGAAAGTGGGATAACTTCTTCATGCCAACTCCTATGAGATTTATTCAACTTCCTGGTTGTTCTCCACCACTTTATGTATCCAAATCAAGCTTCTCACCAAGTGATTCATCCTGGTTTGATTGGAGCGGCCGAAGAAGCTGTGCTATTCCCAAATTGGAAAAGCTGGAATCACGATTTGAAAGTGGGATAACTTCTTCATCCCAACTCCTATGAGATTTATTGAACTTCCTGGAGATTCTCCACCACTTTATGTATCCACATCAAGCTTCTTACAAAGAGATTCATCCTGGTTTGATTGGAGCAGCGAAGAAGCTGTCTATTCCCAAAGCTGGAAGCTGGAATCACGATTTGAAAGTGGGATAACTTCTTCATCCCCACTCATATGAGATTTATTCAACTTCCTGGTGATTCTACACCACTTTATGTATCTAAATCAAGCTTCTCACAAAGTGATTCATCCTGGTTTGATTGGAGCGGCGAACAAGCTGTCCTATTCCCAAGCGGGAAGCTGGAATCACGATTTGAAGCGGGATAACTTCTTCATGCCAACTCCTATGAGATTTATTCAACTTCCTGGTGATTCTCCACCACTTTATGTATCCAAATCAAGCTTTTCACAAAGTGATTCATCCTGGTTTGATTGGAGCGATGAAGAAGCTGTGCTATTCCCAAAGCGGGAAGCTGGAATCACGATTTGAAAGTGGGATAACTTCTTCTTGCAAACTCCTATGAGATTTATTCAACTTCCTGGTGATTATCCACCACATTATGTATCCAAATCAAGCTTCTTACAAAATTATTCATCCTAGTTTGATTGGAGCGGCGAAGAAGCTGTGCTATTCCCAAGCTGGGGCTGGAATCACGATTTGAAAGTGGGATAACTTCTTCATGCCAACTCCTATGAGATTTATTCAACTTCCTGGTTGTTCTCCACCACTTTATGTATCCAAATCAAGCTTCTCACCAAGTGATTCATCCTGGTTTGATTGGAACGACGAACAAGCTGTCCTATTCCCAAACTGGGAAACTGGAATCACCTGATTTGAAAGTGGGATAACTTCTTCATCCCAACTCCTATGAGATTTATTCAACTTCCTGGTGATTCTCCACCACTTTATGTATCCAAATCAAGCTTCTCAAAGGAGATTCATCCTGGTTTGATTGGAGCGGCGAAGAAGCTGTGCTATTCCCAAGCTGGGAAGCTGGAATCACTGATTTGAAAGTGGGATAACTTCTTCATGCCAACTCCTATGAGATTTATTCAACTTCCTGGTGATTCTCCACCACTTTATGTATCCACATCAAGCTTCTTATAAAGAGATTCATCCTGGGTTGATTTGAACGACGAAGAAGCTGTGCTATTCCCAAAGCTACTTGGCTGGAATCACCTGATTTGAATGTGGGATAACTTCTTCATCCCAACTCCTATAAGATTTATTCAACTTCCTGGTGATTTTCCACCACTTTATGTATCCAAATCAAGCTTCTCACAAAGAGATTCATCCTGGTTTGATTGGAACGACGAAGAAGCTGTGCTATTCCCAACCGGGAACCGAATCACCGATTTGAAAGTGGGATAACTTCTTCATGCCAACTCCTATGAGATTTATTCAACTTCCTGGTTGTTCTCCACCACTTTATGTATCCAAATCAAGCTTCTCACCAAGTGATTCATCCTGGTTTGATTGGAACGACGAACAAGCTGTCCTATTCCCAAATTGGAAAACTGGAATCACCTGATTTGAAAGTGGGATAACTTCTTCATCCCAACTCCTATGAGATTTATTGAACTTCCTGGAGATTCTCCACCACTTTATGTATCCACATCAAGCTTCTTACAAAGAGATTCATCCTGGTTTGATTGGAACGATGAAGAAGCTGTGCTATTCCCAAACCGGGAACCGAATCACCGATTTGAAAGTGGGATAACTTCTTCATCCCCACTCATATGAGATTTATTCAACTTCCTGGTGATTCTACACCACTTTATGTATCTAAATCAAGCTTCTCACAAAGTGATTCATCCTGGTTTGATTGGAACCATTTAACAAGCTGTCCTATTCCCAAACCGAAACCGAATCACCGATTTGAAAGTGGATAACTTCTTCATGCCAACTCCTATGAGATTTATTCAACTTCCTGGTGATTCTCCACCACTTTATGTATCCAAATCAAGCTTTTCACAAAGTGATTCATCCTGGTTTGATTGGAACGATGAAGAAGCTGTGCTATTCCCAAACCGGGAACCGAATCACCGATTTGAAAGTGGGATAACTTCTTCTTGCAAACTCCTATGAGATTTATTCAACTTCCTGGTGATTATCCACCACATTATGTATCCAAATCAAGCTTCTTACAAAATTATTCATCCTAGTTTGATTGGAGCGGCGAAGAAGCTGTGCTATTCCCAAGCTGGGCTGGAATCACTGATTTGAAAGTGGGATAACTTCTTCATGCCAACTCCTATGAGATTTATTCAACTTCCTGGTTGTTCTCCACCACTTTATGTATCCAAATCAAGCTTCTCACCAAGTGATTCATCCTGGTTTGATTGGAGCGATGAAGAAGCTGTGCTATTCCCAAGCTGGGAAGCTGGAATCACGATTTGAAAGTGGGATAACTTCTTCATCCCAACTCCTATGAGATTTATTCAACTTCCTGGTGATTCTCCACCACTTTATGTATCCAAATCAAGCTTCTCAAAGGAGATTCATCCTGGTTTGATTGGAGCGGCCGAAGAAGCTGTGCTATTCCCAAAGCTGGGAAGCTGGAATCACGATTTGAAAGTGGGATAACTTCTTCATGCCAACTCCTGAGATTTATTCAACTTCCTGGTGATTCTCCACCACTTTATGTATCCACATCAAGCTTCTTATAAAGAGATTCATCCTGGGTTGATTTGAGCAGCCGAAGAAGCTGTGCTATTCCCAAGCTACTTGGCTGGAATCACTGATTTGAATGTGGGATAACTTCTTCATCCCAACTCCTATAAGATTTATTCAACTTCCTGGTGATTTTCCACCACTTTATGTATCAAATCAAGCTTCTCACAAAGAGATTCATCCTGGTTTGATTGGAGCGACGAAGAAGCTATGCTATTCCCAAGCTGGGAAGCTGGAATCACGATTTGAAAGTGGGATAACTTCTTCATGCCAACTCCTATGAGATTTATTCAACTTCCTGGTTGTTCTCCACCACTTTATGTATCCAAATCAAGCTTCTCACCAAGTGATTCATCCTGGTTTGATTGGAGCAGCGAACAAGCTGTCCTATTCCCAAATTGGGCTGGAATCACGATTTGAAAGTGGGATAACTTCTTCATCCCAACTCCTATGAGATTTATTGAACTTCCTTGAGATTCTCCACCACTTTATGTATCCACATCAAGCTTCTTACAAAGAGATTCATCCTGGTTTGATTGGAGCAGCGAAGAAGCTGTGCTATTCCCAAAGCTGGGAAACTTCGAATCACTGATTTGAAAGTGGGATAACTTCTTCATCCCCACTCATATGAGATTTATTCAACTTCCTGGTGATTCTACACCACTTTATGTATCTAAATCAAGCTTCTCACAAAGTGATTCATCCTGGTTTGATTGGAGCAGCGAACAAGCTGTCCTATTCCCAAATTGGAAAACTGGAATCACCTGATTTGAAAGTGGGATAACTTCTTCATCCCAACTCCTATGAGATTTATTGAACTTCCTTGAGATTCTCCACCACTTTATGTATCCACATCAAGCTTCTTACAAAGAGATTCATCCTGGTTTGATTGGAGCAGCCGAAGAAGCTGCTATTCCCAAAGCTACTTGGCTGGAATCACTGATTTGAATGTGGGATAACTTCTTCATCCCAACTCCTATAAGATTTATTCAACTTCCTGGTGATTTTCCACCACTTTATGTATCAAATCAAGCTTCTCACAAAGAGATTCATCCTGGTTTGATTGGAGCGGCGAAGAAGCTATGCTATTCCCAAAGCTGGGAAGCTGGAATCACGATTTGAAAGTGGGATAACTTCTTCATGCCAACTCTATGAGATTTATTCAACTTCCTGGTTGTTCTCCACCACTTTATGTATCCAAATCAAGCTTCTCACCAAGTGATTCATCCTGGTTTGATTGGAGCAGCGAACAAGCTGTCCTATTCCCAAATTGGAAGCTGGAATCACGATTTGAAAGTGGGATAACTTCTTCATCCCAACTCCTATGAGATTTATTGAACTTCCTTGAGATTCTCCACCACTTTATGTATCCACATCAAGCTTCTTACAAAGAGATTCATCCTGGTTTGATTGGAGCAGCGAAGAAGCTGCTATTCCCAAGCTGGGAAACTGGAATCACCTGATTTGAAAGTGGGATAACTTCTTCATCCCCACTCATATGAGATTTATTCAACTTCCTGGTGATTCTACACCACTTTATGTATCTAAATCAAGCTTCTCACAAAGTGATTCATCCTGGTTTGATTGGAACGACGAACAAGCTGTCCTATTCCCAAACTGGGAAACTGGAATCACCTGATTTGAAAGCGGGATAACTTCTTCATGCCAACTCCTATGAGATTTATTCAACTTCCTGGTGATTCTCCACCACTTTATGTATCCAAATCAAGCTTTTCACAAATTGATTCATCCTGGTTTGATTGGAACGATGAAGAAGCTGTGCTATTCCCAAACTGGGAAACTGGAATCACCTGATTTGAAAGTGGGATAACTTCTTCTTGCAAACTTCTATGAGATTTATTCAACTTCTTGTTGATTATCCACCACATTATGTATCCAAATCAAGCTTCTTACAAAATTATTCATCCTAGTTTGATTGGAACGACGAAGAAGCTGTGCTATTCCCAAACCGGGAACCGAATCACCTGATTTGAAAGTGGGATAACATCTTCATGCCAACTCCTATGAGATTTATTCAACTTCCTGGTGATTCTCCACCACTTTATGTATCCAAATCAAGCTTCTTACAAAGAGATTCATCCTGGGTTGATTGGAACGACGAAGAAGCTGTGCTATTCCCAAACCGAAACCGGAATCACGATTTGAAAGTGGGATAACTTCTTCATGCCAACTCCTATGAGATTTATTCAACTTCCTGGTGATTTTCCACCACTTTATGTATCCAAATCAAGCTTCTCAAAAAGAGATTTATCCTGGTTTGATTGGAACGACGAAGAAGCTGCTATTCCCAAACCGGGAAACTCGAATCACCGATTTGAAAGTGGGATAACTTCTTCATGCCCACTCCTATGAGATTTATTCAACTTCCTGGTGGTTCTCCACCACTTTATGTATCCAAATCAAGCTTCTCACCAAGTGATTCATCCTGGTTTGATTGGAACGACGAACAAGCTGTCCTATTCCCAAATTGGGAAACTGGAATCACCTGATTTGAAAGTGGGATAACTTCTTCATCCCAACTCCTATGAGATTTATTGAACTTCCTGGTGATTCTCCACCACTTTATGTATCCACATCAAGCTTCTTACAAAGAGATTCATCCTGGTTTGATTGGAACAACGAAGAAGCTGTGCTATTCCCAAACTGGGAAACTCGAATCACCTGATTTGAAAGTGGGATAACTTCTTCATCCCCACTCCTATGAGATTTATTCAACTTCCTGGTGATTCTACACCACTTTATGTATCCAAATCAAGCTTCTCACAAAGTGATTCATCCTGGTTTGATTGGAACGACGAAGAAGCTGTCTATTCCCAAACCGGGAAACTAGAATCACTTGATTTGAAAGTGGGATAACTTCTTCATCCCCACTCCTATGAGATTTATTCAACTTCCTGGTGATTCTACACCACTTTATGTATCCAAATCAAGCTTCTCACAAAGTGATTCATCCTGGTTTGATTGGAATGACGAACAAGCTGTCCTATTCCCAAACCGAAACCGAATCACCGATTTGAAAGTGGGATAACTTCTTCTTGCAAACTCCTATAAGATTTATTCAACTTCCTGTTGATTCTCCACCACTTTATTTATCCAAATCAAGCTTCTTACAAAATTATTCATCCTGGTTTGATTGGAGCGATGAAGAAGCTGTGCTATTCCCAAGCTGGGAAGCTGGAATCACGATTTGTAAGTGGGATAACTTCTTCATGCCAACTCCTATGAGATTTATTCAACTTCCTGGTGATTCTCCAGCACTTTATGTATCCAAATCAAGCTTCTTACATAGAGATTTATCCTGGTTTGATTGGAGCAGCGAAGAAGCTGTGCTATTCCCAAGCTGGAAGCTGGAATCACGATTTGAAAGTGGGATAACTTCTTCATGCCAACTCCTATGAGATTTATTCACCTTCCTGGTGATTCTCCACCACCTTATGTATCCAAATCAAGCTTCTTACAAAATTATTCATCCTAGTTTGATTGGAACGACGAAGAAGCTGTGCTATTCCCAAACCGGGAACCGAATCACCGATTTGAAAGTGGGATAACATCTTCATGCCAACTCCTATGAGATTTATTCAACTTCCTGGTGATTCTCCACCACTTTATGTATCCAAATCAAGCTTCTTACAAAGAGATTCATCCTGGGTTGATTGGAACCACGAAGAAGCTGTGCTATTCCCAAACCGGGAACCGAATCACCGATTTGAAAGTGGGATAACTTCTTCATGCCAACTCCTATGAGATTTATTCAACTTCCTGGTGATTTTCCACCACTTTATGTATCCAAATCAAGCTTCTCAAAAAGAGATTTATCCTGGTTTGATTGGAACGACGAAGAAGCTGTGCTATTCCCAAACTGGGAAATTGGAATCATCTGATTTGAAAGTGGGATAACTTCTTCATGCCCACTCCTATGAGATTTATTCAACTTCCTGGTGGTTCTCCACCACTTTATGTATCCAAATCAAGCTTTTCACAAAGTGATTCATCCTGGTTTGATTGGACGACGAAGAAGCTGTGCTATTCCCAAACTGGGAAACTAGAATCACTTGATTTGAAAGTGGGATAACTTCTTCATCCCCACTCCTATGAGATTTATTCAACTTCCTGGTGATTCTACACCACTTTATGTATCCAAATCAAGCTTCTCACAAAGTGATTCATCCTGGTTTGATTGGAATGACGAACAAGCTGTCCTATTCCCAAACTGGGAACTTGGAATCACCTGATTTGAAAGTGGGATAACTTTTTCATGCCAACTCCTATGAGATTTATTCAACTTCCTAGTGATTCTCCACCACTTTATGTATCCAAATCAAGCTTTTCACAAAGTGATTCATCCTGGTTTGATTGGAACGATGAAGAAGCTGTGCTATTCCCAAACTGGGAAACTGGAATCACCTGATTTGAAAGTGGGATAACTTCTTCTTGCAAACTCCTATAAGATTTATTCAACTTCCTGTTGATTCTCCACCACTTTATTTATCCAAATCAAGCTTCTTACAAAATTATTCATCCTGGTTTGATTGGAACGACGAAGAAGCTGTGCTATTCCCAAACTGGGAAACTGGAATCACCTGATTTGTAAGTGGGATAACTTCTTCATGCCAACTCCTATGAGATTTATTCAACTTCCTGGTGATTCTCCAGCACTTTATGTATCCAAATCAAGCTTCTTACATAGAGATTTATCCTGGTTTGATTGGAACGACGAAGAAGCTGTGCTATTCCCAAACTGGGAAACTGGAATCACCTGATTTGAAAGTGGGATAACTTCTTCATGCCAACTCCTATGAGATTTATTCACCTTCCTGGTGATTCTCCACCACCTTATGTATCCAAATCAAGCTTCTTGCAAAGAGATTCATCCTGGGTTGATTGGAACGACGAAGACCAGAAAATACAAAGTTTTCCCCGATATTACTGTCAAACTGTATTAAGTTTTTAGGGTATTAACGGTTAGTCAGAGTTTCTTGGATTTGGGTTGCTAGAATCTAAAGACTAGATTTGCTGGACTTTGTATTTTGAAAGCGTAAACTGAATAAAACTTTTGTTTTATTAATAACGAGATTTTGATTACAAATTTTTTTGGAAACTTACAATAAGTAGAGAGTATTACAAAGGGGGTGAGAGCAGAGATTTTTAGAGCGAGAGGGCTTCGGAGAACTTCTGATGCCTCCTTTGTTTCCATAGCTTGTGTATTTATAGGCGAAGAGGCTTGATAGTTGTGGCGTTGATTCATTGGTTGAGTACACGTGTCTTCCATCTAATGGTGCCGACATCGTTATTGCGTCATTGCTTGCCTCATTGCTTGCGTCATTACTTACGTCACTGCTTGCGTCACTGCTGCTTGCGTATTTATTTTATTTTATATAACTAGATATACTCTATTTATTATTTTATGGTACGAATAAGTACAGTTTTTATAAAAGATATTAAAATAATATAAAGAGTCTACTAGAATGTACATTTCATTTTACCAATTTTCTTTGGCACTGCAGTAGCTTACCAACGGATTTATTGCCTTTGTTCAGGACTTATAACCGGGAACACATCTGCATTCGTGCCTTAGAGTAATTGCTAAAACGATTTTTATACAATACTTTTACCCTTTTTTTTTTTTTTTTTTTTTTTTTTATTCATACAATTTATATATCGTTGGGATCCTGAGCACAAGGGCCTCCGAATGGATCCTCCGAATCTTGCATATGTTCATCTTGTTGGTTTACTTCGTCAGATTCAGAGTCGGAAACGTCCAACGTTTTCTGAAGTGCTTGAAATATTTCTTGTAGAGCAGCTTTTTTGCCTTTTGATTTAGAAGAAGAGCCTGATCCTGTAGGACTGGCTGGTCGTTGTTGCTGAGGATGTTGGCCGTATTGTCGAATTAATTGTCTCGAATGTTGACGTTGATCTTCAGTTGGAATTGATCTTGATAGTTGAACGATTGATTTTTCTATATTTCTGTTGTCGGTGAAGAATTTTTGCATACTGGTGATTGAGCATCTTTCTTGGTCGTATTTGTCCCACCATTTGACGCGGAATTGCTTGACTAAAGACATTGGCATGTCGGGTTGGAGTTGAGTAAGGTGAAAGTGCCAACTGCAAATCCATGTTATTCCCATGTCAATGTGGAAGGCTATTTTGGACAAGATTGGAATGGATGGTTGAGGTGTTTGTTTTTGGTAATATGGTAAGGATGTTTTAAGTATAGGTTCTGGGTAGATTTGGTCAACTGGACCAAAGTAGTACCACCATTCGTAGAACCAGTTTGGTATTAGTTTGGGACAATTGAATTGAAATTGGATAAAACCATGAATGGGTGAATGGTCTACGGAAGAATGTGTAAAAAAAGGCGTTTTGGTAATCTGTGTAGGTATATCCGGGTATGTAAAAGCCGGGGGGTATTGAAGGGTTTTTGAGTATGGAGGTTGGTGAAGCCGAGGTCTCGGTAGGATGCAACACGGATAATTTTGCAGGTTGAGTAGTCTATTTGGTCTGGGTTATTTTGGTTTTCATGATGTACAATTGAAGCGGACATAGAGTCGACTAGAATGTACTTTCGTAGAAGGTTTGATTTTGGTTACATTGTCTGTTGTCCATAGGCTTGTTTAAGTAGAAGCAGCGGTTGATATAGTTTTGGAGTTCTTTTAGGGTTATCGGTTTTGGAAAATGGGTTGTATGGATGTGTTGGTAATAGGGTTTTGTATAGTATTCGGATTTTTGAGTAGGAGTTACTGACTTCGAAGAGGTTTGCCCGGAATTTGAACTGGCCGCTTTTGCATATGATAAGGGAGGAAACTCCGCAAGGGCTGAGAAGGTGTTGGTTGTTTGGGTAAGGTGTTTGTCTTGAAGGCGTGGTTGATTTTTGATATAGTCGAGGGCTGTCATTGGTCTTTTCTTTCTATCCGTCATGTTGAATATTTTGTTGATTACGTTTTCCCTGTAAATATTCACGAGTTAAGAAGTCAGGTAAAGAATTATTTTCCCCTTTAATATATTGAATATCGAAATCAAATACTGATAAAATCGCTTGCCATCTTGCAAAAATTTGTTTTGAAACTAGATTTTTAACATCTTTTTGTAAAATTTCTTTCGCTGATTTGCAATCCACGCGAAGTAAAAACCTTTTATTTATTAAATCGTCCTGGAATTTTGAAATACAATTTACAATCGATAAGACTTCCTTCTTAACAGTAGAGTAGTTAGTTTGGGGTCCTATCCATACTCCGGAATGAAACCTAACTATAACTTCTTTGGACTGATTGGGTAGCTTTTGCTTAAGGATACCGCCATAACCTACTTCTGAAGCGTCTGTTTCTACTATCATATCGGCTTCAGGGTGAGGGATAGATAGACAGGGTAAAGTCTTGATATTTAGCTTGACCTGTTTGACTAAATTAGTATGTTTATCTGTCCAAGGTTTAGGATTTTTTTGTAATCTTTGACATAATGGTTGAATAGTTTTTCTAAGATTTGGAAGGAAGTCTGATACATAATTAAGACATCCTAAGAATCTTTGAAGTTGAGTTTTTTCTCTTAATTAGGTCGGAAATTTATCGTGAATTCTATTGATCTTGCAATAGGGACTATAGTTCCTTGATATATATTATGTCCTAGAAATCTTATTCTAGTTTGGAATAATGATATTTTCTTTGCTGATATTACTAAACCGTGTTTTTTGACCGTATGGAAAAATGTTTCTAAATGTTTAATATGTTGTTCGATTGAGTTTGAATAAACTAGTACATCATCTATATAGACTATTGTGAATTTAGTATAATTATTGAAAATGTCATTCATAATATGTTGAAATTCACTTGGTGCGTTTTTTAATCCAAATGGCATTACGTTCCATTCGTAATGTCCGAATGGTACTATAAATGCAGTTTTGTATTTATTATTTTCGGATATTTGTATTTGCCAAAATCCGCTTTTCATGTCAAATTTTGAGAATATTTTTGCATCATATAATCGATTTAATAGATCTCTTTTATTTGGTATTGGGTATCTAATCCATTGTAAAACATCATTTAATGGTTTATAATTGATTACCAATCGTGGTACTCCTCGTTCTTTTTCGGCTTGATTATTTACGTAGAATGCTGCACAACTCCAAGGTGATTTTGATTGTCTTATTAATTTCTTTTTGAATAAGTCATTTATTTCTTGTTTACATGTTTCAAGTAATTCTTTATTCATTTGAATAGGTCTTGCTTTAGTTGGAATATTTTTTTCATTAAAATCTTTTATATAGGGTAGTTCGACTGTATGTTGTTTTCTTTCCCAAAAGGCGTTGGGAAGGTCTGAACACACTTGTTCTAATAGTTTGTTCTCGATTTCTTTAATTTTATTTTGAATATAAGGTGTTTGGAGCTGTTCTTCTATTTTCTTGTAAGAAATTTCTTCTTGTAAATATTGAATGTGACTTTCTTTACTTTTTATTAAGTTTATTGTTTTTGAATAGTATTTTCTTGGAGTTCAAGGACTTCTTTTCGTTTTATAGGATTTAAGAATTCAAATGTTAATTTGGTTCCCATTACTTTAGTGGTTACTCCTATTTTGCTTGCTTTAAATGGGTAGATTTAAGTAACAAATGGGGTTCCTAAAATTACTTCTTGTGACAAATTTTTTACTAATATAAATTGATTTTTAAAACAATATCCATTATTGCATACTTTAGCACACGATAGTTTATATTTTATTACGAGACTGTTTCCTCCGGCTCCGCTTAATCTTTCGGAAGTTTTTTCATAATACTTAGAGGGTATAATTCCTTCTCTTATACAATTTTGGTCTGCTCTAGTGTCTAGGAGTGCGATTATATCTGTTTTAAAATCTTTTCCTACATGCAGAGTTATCTTTATATACCATTTTTGGTAGTTGATTTTTTCATTGTTTTGGATATAATCTTCTTGGGATACGTTTAATGGTTCTTTGAATGGTGTTCTGTTTGATGTGCTGGATGAGGGTTTATCGTTTTGGATGAGTGCTAATTTAGCATCGAATTCTAATTGTTTTAAAGCTTGTTGATTAACAATTGTTTGTAGTTCTTTAATTTGAGTCTTTACTTGTTTAATTTCCGTTTGTAATTCTCGGTAGTAATTTGTTTAAATAGACTTTCGTTGGATAATTTTCAAGTATTCTGTTTAGATTATAAGTTTCGGGTTAGTGAATTTTTCTTCTTTTGTAACAATTTCTTTTAATTTTATTTTGAATATAAGGTGTTTGGAGCTGTTCTTCTATTTTCTTGTAAGAAATTTCTTCTTGTAAATATTGAATGTGACTTTCTTTACTTTTATTAAGTTTATTGTTTTTGAATAGTATTTTCTTGGAGTTCAAGGACTTCTTTTCGTTTTATAGGATTTAAGAATTCAAATGTTAATTTGGTTCCCATTACTTTAGTGGTTACTCCTATTTTGCTTGCTTTAAATGGGTAGATTTAAGTAACAAATGGGGTTCCTAAAATTACTTCTTGTGACAAATTTTTTACTAATATAAATTGATTTTTAAAACAATATCCATTATTGCATACTTTAGCACCACGATAGTTTATATTTTATTCTGAGACTGTTTCCTCCGGCTCCGCTTAATCTTTGGAAGTTTTTCATAATACTTAGAGGGTATAATTCCTTCTCTTATACAATTTTGGTCTGCTCTAGTGTCTAGGAGTGCGATTATATCTGTTTTAAAATCTTTTCCTACATGCAGAGTTATCTTTATATACCATTTTTGGTAGTTGATTTTTTCATTGTTTTGGATATAATCTTCTTGGGATACGTTTAATGGTTCTTTGAATGGTGTTCTGTTTGATGTGCTGGATGAGGGTTTATCGTTTTGGATGAGTGCTAATTTAGCATCGAATTCTAATTGTTTTAAAGCTTGTTGATTAACAATTGTTTGTAGTTCTTTAATTTGAGTCTTTACTTGTTTAATTTCCGTTTGTAATTCTCCGGTAGTAATTTGTTTAAATAGACTTTGCGTTGGATAATTTTCAAGTATTCTGTTTAGATTATAAGTTTCTGGGTTAGTGAATTTTTCTTCTTTTGTAACAATTTCTTTTAATTTTAATAGGTATTCCTTTTTGATTTCTGGGTCTTCTATTTTGTCTATGATTTCTAGTAAAATTTGTTTATCATTTTTAGTTATAACATTTATTTGTTTACACGCACATAAATCATCGGAGAATTCTTGAGATTCTGAGGATGAATCACTAGAGTTTTCGACCTCGTTTATTGAATAAATGCTTTCATTGTCAGAAGATGTTTCTGCTTCGGATATTAATAATTTAGTAAATCTTTCTTGCATTTCTGGTTGATCTTGAAAAATTTCATTAATTTTTTTCTTCATTTTGCATTCGGTAGACCTGTGACCGGGTCTTTTACCATTCCAACAAACTATTTTTTGTTTATTAGTATTTTTGTTGTTATATTTTTTATTTTTTGAATAATACTGTTCTTTTTTATTAAATTTTTCTTTGTGATAATGTTTTCTTTTTGAAAAATATTTATGAGATTTATTACGTTTATGTTTTTGTCTAGAAGGTGGATTTAGTTTTTCGTAACCATATTGGTTCTGAATTCTCCATATTTTGTCTAATTTTGAATTTTCATTTCTTTCTCTTTTTTATCTTTTTGTTCTTGGCAAATTGTTAATCCTTCTTTTTGATGAGCATAAAGAGTTGATGATGCGTTATAGAATTCGGTCGAATTGTTTACCTTTGTGTAATCTTTTAATTTGTTGATTACTTTCGTTCATAAAGAAGAAGGTAGTCCCATGACGAACCTTTCTTTCCAAAATGGTTGATTACAGTCGTTTCTTAAGAATATATTTGCTAAAAATACGTCTTTATACCATTTGAAGTCTCCTAAAGTTGGACATCTTAAATTGGTTAATATTAGTTTTTTGCTTTCTAGTTCTTCTGCTGGATTTCCTATAAAATGCATGGTTATAGTATGAATTAATACTTCTACAGCGTTTTCTTTTTCTACTTCTTCATAAAAATCATCTTCTTGTTTTATAATTGTTTCTTTGTCGTTTATTATTGCTTGTCTTTCTTATTCACTTAGTGCATTATCCCACCAATATCTTAATGCTCCATTAAATCCTGTTATTAATAATCCACAGGCTTGCTTATCGTGAATTCTCTTCCTTTGTAGGCTGCAGCAATATAGTCATTTCTTGTACTAATTTTAAGGTTTCGTATTCTGATAAACCGTCTAAGTCCCAAGTAGTTATACCGTCGCCGCTATAATTACTGGTTTTGTATTGATTTTCTTCAAATAATAAATCAGGTGGAGTATGTTTTTTGTAGT
The DNA here is from genome assembly GCA_016771965.1 of Brassica carinata. NCBI lineage: Eukaryota > Viridiplantae > Streptophyta > Magnoliopsida > Brassicales > Brassicaceae > Brassica > Brassica carinata. The sequence continues at coordinate 48,061,990 of CM028700.1, forward strand.
AAGGTTTTTTTGATCTAAAATTGTTTCTTATTTTATTTATTTCTTGAATATCAGATTCTGAATCTTGATTACTTTCTTCTTCTTCTTCAATGATATTAATTCTTTTTCCTTTGTCTAGGTCGTCTAATCTGTTAGCTATTGATTTTAATACTTCATTGTTTTGAAATTTAATATCCGTTTTTGGGATTGTTATGAATGGTTTTGATGTTGAAGAGAAGGGGTTTAGTGGTTCATTAACTTCTATTTTATTATCTATGTTGTCTATCTGTTTTGCTATCGTATGTAATATTTGAGAATGATAATTATTTTGTTGATAGATTTCCTTTATTTCTGCCTTGGTTGCCGTTTCATTATTATTTAGATTAGCTCCTGTTTTGGAAGGGGTTGCTATAATTTTTCTTTGAGAAGTTTCTATTTTTATATCTGTTAATGGTGGATGAAGTGATTTTTTCCCAAACTGGGAAACTGGAATCACCTGATTTGAAAGTGGGATAACTTCTTTACGCCAACTCCTATGAGATTTAATCAACTTCCTGGTGATTCTCCACCACTTTATGTATCCAAATCAAGATTTTCACAAAGTGATTCATCCTGGTTTGATTGGAGCGGCGAAGAAGCTGTGCTATTCCCAAAGCTGAGGCTGGAATCACCTGATTTGAAAGTGGGATAACTTCTTCATCCCAACTCCTATGAGATTTATTCAACTTCCTGGTGATTCTCCATCACTTTATGTATCCAAATCAAGCTTTTCACAAAGATATTCATCCTGGTTTGATGTGAGCGGCGAATAAGCTGTGCTATTCCCAAGCTGGGAAGCTGGAATCACGATTTGAAAGTGGGATAACTTCTTCATGCCAACTCCTATGAGATTTATTCAACTTCCTGGTGATTCTCCACCACTTTATGTATCAAATCAAGCTTCTTACAAAGAGATTCATCCTGGTTTGATTGGAAAGACGAAGAAGCTGTGCTATTCCCAAGCTGAGAGCTGGAATCACGATTTGAAAGTGGGATAACTTCTTCATGCCAACTCCTGAGATTTATTCAACTTCCTGGTGATTCTCCACCACTTTATGTATCAAATCAAGCTTCTTACAAAGAGATTCATCCTGGTTTGATTGGAAAGCGAAGAAGCTGTGCTATTCCCAAGGCTGGAATCACGATTTGAAAGTGGGATAACTTCTTCATGCCAACTCCTATGAGATTTATTCAACTTCCTGGTGATTCTCCACCACTTTATGTATCCAAATCAAGCTTCTTACAAAGAGATTCATCCTGGTTTGATTGGAGCAGCGAAGAAGCTGTGCTATTCCCAAGCTGGGAAGCTGGAATCACTGATTTGAAAGTGGGATAACTTCTTCATCCCAACTCCTATGAGATTTATTCAACTTCCTGGTGATTCTCCATCACTTTATGTATCCAAATCAAGCTTTTCACAAAGATATTCATCCTGGTTTGATGTGAGCGACGAATAAGCTGTGCTATTCCCAAAGCGGGAAGCTGGAATCACGATTTGAAAGTGGGATAACTTCTTCATGCCAACTCCTATGAGATTTATTCAACTTCCTGGTGATTCTCCACCACTTTATGTATCCAAATCAAGCTTCTTACAAAGAGATTCATCCTGGTTTGATTGGAAAGACGAAGAAGCTGCTATTCCCAAACCGGGAACCGAATCACCGATTTGAAAGTGGGATAACTTCTTCATGCCAACTCCTATGAGATTTATTCAACTTCCTGGTGATTCTCCACCACTTTATGTATCAAATCAAGCTTCTTACAAAGAGATTCATCCTGGTTTGATTGGAAAGACGAAGAAGCTGTGCTATTCCCAAAGCTGAGGCTGGAATCACGATTTGAAAGTGGGATAACTTCTTCATGCCAACTCTATGAGATTTATTCAACTTCCTGGTGATTCTCCACCACTTTATGTATCCAAATCAAGCTTCTTACAAAGAGATTCATCCTGGTTTGATTGGAGCGGCGAAGAAGGCTGTGCTATTCCCAACCGGGAAGCTGGAATCACCTGATTTGAAAGTGGGATAACTTCTTCATGCCAACTCTATGAGATTTATTCAACTTCCTGGTGATTCTACACCACTTTATGTATCCAAATCAAGCTTCTTACAAAGAGATTCATCCTGGTTTGATTGGAGCGACGAAGAAGCTGTGCTATTCCCAAGCTGGGAAGCTGGAATCACCGATTTGAAAGTGGGATAACTTCTTCATCCCAACTCCTATGAGATTTATTCAACTTCCTGGTGATTCTCCACCACTTTGTATCCAAATCAACCTTCTCACAAAGTGATTCATCCTGGTTTGATTGGAGCGGCGAAGAAGCTGTGCTATTCCCAAACTGGAAGCTGGAATCACCTTATTTGAAAGTGGGATAGCGTCTTCATCCCCACTCCTCTGAGATTTATTCAACTTCCTGGTGATTCTACACCACTTTAGGTATCCAAATCAAGCTTCTCACCAAGTGATTCTTCCTGGTTTGATTAGAGCGTGAAGAAGCTGTGCTATTCCCAAGCGGGAAGCTGGAATCACGATTTGAAAGTGGGATAACTTCTTCATGCCAACTCCTATGAGATTTATTCAACTTTCTGGTGATTCTCCACCACATTATGTATCCAAATCAAGCTTCTCACAAAGTGATTCATCCTGGTTTGATTGGAGCGGCGAAGAAGCTGTGCTATTCCTAAGCTGGGAAAATGTAATCACGATTTGAAGCGGGATAACTTCTTCATCCCAACTCCTATGAGATTTATTCAACTTCCTGGTGATTCTCCACCACTTTATGTATCAAATCAAGCTTCTTACAAAGTGATTCATCCTGGTTTGATTAAAGCGGCGAAGAAGCTGTGCTATTCCCAAGCTGAGGCTGGAATCACCGATTTGAAAGTGGGATAACTTCTTCACGCCAACTCCTATGAGATTTATTCAACTTCCTGGTGATTCTCCACCACTTTATGTATCCAAATCAAGCTTCTCACAAAGTTATTCATCCTGGTTTGATTGGAGCAGCCGAAGAAGCTGTGCTATTCCTAAGCTGGGAAAATGTAATCACGATTTGAAGCGGGATAACTTCTTCATCCCAACTCCTATGAGATTTATTCAACTTCCTGGTGATTCTCCACCACTTTATGTATCCAAATCAAGCTTCTTACAAAGTGATTCATCCTGGTTTGATTAAAGCGGCGAAGAAGCTGTGCTATTCCCAAAGCTGGGAAGCTGGAATCACCGATTTGAAAGTGGGATAACTTCTTCTTGCCAACTTCTATGAGATTTATTCAACTTCCTGGTGATTCTCCACCACTTTATGTATCCAAATCAAGCTTCTCACAAAGTTATTCATCCTGGTTTGATTGGACAGCGAAGAAGCTGTCTATTCCCAAACTAGGAAGCTGGAATCACTGATTTGAAAGTGGGATAACTTCTTCTTGCCAACTTCTATGAGATTTATTCAACTTCCTGGTGATTCTCCACCACTTTATGTATCCAAATCAGCTTCTTACAAAGTGATTCATCCTGGTTTGATTAGAGCGGCGAAGAAGGCATGCTATTCCCAAATTGGGAAGCTGGAATCTGATTTGAAAGTGGGATAACTTCTTCATGCCAATTCCTATGAGATTTATTAAATTTCCTGTTGATTCTCCACCACTTTATGTATCCAAATCAAGCTTCTTACAAAATGATTCATCCTGGTTTGATTGGAGCGGCGAAGAAGCTGTGCTATTCCCAAGCGGGAAGCTGGAATCACGATTTGAAAGTGGGATAACTTCTTCATGCCAACTCCTATGAGATTTATTCAACTTCCTGGTGATTATCCACCACTTTATGTATCCAAATCAAGCTTCTTACAAAGAGATTCATCCTGGTTTGATTGGAGCGGCGAAGAAGCTGTCTATTCCCAAAGCTGGAATCACGATTTGAAAGTGGGATAACTTCTTCATGTCAACTCCTATGAGATTTATTAAACTTCCTGTTGATTCTCCACCACTTTATGTATCCAAATCAAGCTTCTCACAAAGTGATTCATCCTGGTTTGATTGGAGCGACGAAGAAGCTGTGCTATTCCCAAGCTGAGGCTGGAATCACGATTTGAAAGTGGGATAACTTCTTCATGCCAACTCCTATGAGATTTATTCAACTTCCTGGTGATTCTCCACCACTTTATGTATCCAAATCAAGCTTCTTACACAGAGATTCATCCTGGTTTGATTGGAGCGACGAAGAAGTTGTGCTATTCCCAAAGCGGGAAGCTGGAATCACGATTTGAAAGTGGGATAACTTCTTCATGCCAACTCCTATGAGATTTATTCAACTTCCTGGTGATTCTCCACCACTTTATGTATCCAAATCAAGCTTCTTACAAAGAGATTCATCCTGGTTTGATTGGAGCGGCGAAGAAGCTGCTATTCCCAAGCGGGAAGCTGGAATCACCGATTTTAAAGTGGGATAACTTCTTCATCCCAACTCCTATGAGATTTATTCAACTTCCTGGTGATTCTCCACCACTTTATGTTTCCAAATCAAGCTTCTCACAAAGTGATTCATCCTGGTTTGATTGGAGCGGCGAAGAAGCTGCTATTCCCAAGCTGGGAAGCTGGAATCACGATTTGAAAGTGGGATAACTTCTTCATGCCAACTCCTATGAGATTTATTCAACTTCCTGGTGATTCTCCACCACTTTATGTATCCAAATCAAGCTTCTTACAAAGAGATTCATCCTGGTTTGATTGGAGCAGCGAAGAAGCTGTGCTATTCCCAAAGCGGGAAGCTGGAATCACGATTTGAAAGTGGGATAACTTCTTCATGTCAACTCCTATGAGATTTATTAAACTTCCTGTTGATTCTCCACCACTTTATGTATCCAAATCAAGCTTCTTACAAAATGATTCATCCTGGTTTGATTGGAGCGGCGAAGAAGCTGTGCTATTCCCAAAGCTGGGAAGCTGGAATCACGATTTGAAAGTGGGATAACTTCTTCATGCCAACTCTATGAGATTTATTCAACTTCCTGGTGATTCTCCACCACTTTATGTATCCAAATCAAGCTTCTTACACAGAGATTCATCCTGGTTTGATTGGAGCGACGAAGAAGCTGTGCTATTCCCAAAGCGGGAAGCTGGAATCACGATTTGAAAGTGGGATAACTTCTTCATGCCAACTCCTATGAGATTTATTCAACTTCCTGGTGATTCTCCACCACTTTATGTATCCAAATCAAGCTTCTTACAAAGAGATTCATCCTGGTTTGATTGGAACGACGAAGAAGCTGTGCTATTCCCAAGCTGGGAAGCTGGAATCACCGATTTTAAAGTGGGATAACTTCTTCATCCCAACTCCTATGAGATTTATTCAACTTCCTGGTGATTCTCCACCACTTTATGTTTCCAAATCAAGCTTCTCACAAAGTGATTCATCCTGGTTTGATTGGAGCAGCCGAAGAAGCTGTCTTATTCCCAAAGCTGGAATCACCTTATTTGAAAGTGGGATAACGTCTTCATCCCCACTCCTACGAGATTTATTCAACTTCCTGGTGATTCTACACCACTTTAGGTATCCCAATCAAGCTTCTCACCAAGTGATTCTTCCTGGTTTGATTAGAACGACGAAGAAGCTGTGCTATTCCCAAGCTGGGAAACTGGAATCACGATTTGAAAGTGGGATAACTTCTTCATGCCAACTCCTATGAGATTTATTCAACTTCCTGGTGATTCTCCACCACTTTATGTATCCAAATCAAGCTTCTTACAAAGAGATTCATCCTGGTTTGATTGGAGCGGCGAAGAAGGCTGTGCTATTCCCAAGCTGGGAAGCTAGAATCACGATTTGAAAGTGGGATAACTTCTTCATGCCAACTCCTATGAGATTTATTCAACTTCCTGGTGATTCTCCACCACTTTATGTATCCAAATCAAGCTTCTTACAAGGTGATTCATCCTGGTTTGATTGGTGCGGCGAAGAAGCTGTGCTATTCCCAAGCTGGGAAGCTGGAATCACGATTTGAAAGTGGGATAACTTCTTTTGCCAACTCCTATGAGATTTATTCAACTTCCTGGTGATTCTCCACCACTTTATGTATCCAAATCACGCTTCTTACAAAGTGATTCATCCTGGTTTGATTAGAGCGACGAAGAAGCTGTGCTATTCCCAAATTGGGAAGCTGGAATCACGATTTGAAAGTGGGATAACTTCTTCATGCCAATTCCTATGAGATTTATTAAATTTCCTGTTGATTCTCCACCACTTTATGTATCCAAATCAAGCTTCTTACAAAATGATTCATCCTGGTTTGATTGGAGCAGCGAAGAAGCTGTGCTATTCCCAAAGCTGGGAAACTAGAATCACCTAATTTGAAAGTGGGATAACTTCTTCATCCCAACTCCTATGAGATTTAATCAACTTCCTGGTGATTCTCCACCACTTTATGTATCAAATCAAGCTTCTTACAAAGTGATTCATCCTGGTTTGATTAGAGCGACGAAGAAGCTGTGCTATTCCCAAACTAGGAAGCTGGAATCACTTGATTTGAAAGTGGGATAACTTCTTCATCCAACTCCTATGAGATTTATTCAACTTCCTGGTGATTCTCCACCACTTTATGTATCCAAATCAAGCTTCTTACAAGGTGATTCATCCTGGTTTGATTGGAGCGGCGAAGAAGCTGCTATTCCCAAAGCGGGAAGCTGGAATCACCGATTTGAAAGTGGGATAACTTCTTCATGCCAACTCCTATGAGATTTATTCAACTTCCTGGTGATTCTCCACCACTTTATGTATCCAAATCAAGCTTCTTACAAAGTGATTCATCCTGGTTTGATTAGAGCGGCGAAGAAGCTGTGCTATTCCCAAAGCGGGAAGCTGGAATCACGATTTGAAAGTGGGATAACTTCTTCCTGCCAACTCCTATGAGATTTATTCAACTTCCTGGTGATTCTCCACCACTTTATGTATCTAAATCAAGCTTCTTACATAGTGATTCATCCTGGTTTGATTAGAGCGGCGAAGAAGCTGTGCTATTCCCAAAGCGGGAAGCTGGAATCACGATTTGAAAGTGGGATAACTTCTTCATGCCAACTCTATGAGATTTATTAAACTTCCTGTTGATTCTCCACCACTTTATGTATCCAAATCAAGCTTCTTACAAAATGATTCATCCTGGTTTGATTGGAGCAGCGAAGAAGCTGCTATTCCCAAAGCGGGAAGCTGGAATCACTGATTTGAAAGTGGGATAACTTCTTCATGCCAACTCCTATGAGATTTATTCAACTTCCTGGTGATTCTCCACCACTTTATGTATCCAATCAAGCTTCTTACAAAGTGATTCATCCTGGTTTGATTAGAACGACGAAGAAGCTGTGCTATTCCCAAGCTGAGGCGGAATCACGATTTGAAAGTGGGATAACTTCTTCCTGCCAACTCCTATGAGATTTATTCAACTTCCTGGTGATTCTCCACCACTTTATGTATCCAAATCAAGCTTCTTACAAAGTGATTCATCCTGGTTTGATTAGAGCGGCGAAGAAGCTGTCTATTCCCAAAGCTGGGAAGCTGGAATCACGATTTGAAAGTGGGATAACTTCTTCATGTCAACTCCTATGAGATTTATTAAACTTCCTGTTGATTCTCCACCACTTTATGTATCCAAATCAAGCTTCTTACAAAATGATTCATCCTGGTTTGATTGGAGCAGCGAAGAAGCTGTGCTATTCCCAAAGCTGGAATCACTGATTTGAAAGTGGGATAACTTCTTCATGCCAACTCTATGAGATTTATTCAACTTCCTGGTGATTCTCCACCACTTTATGTATCCAAATCAAGCTTCTTACAAAGTGATTCATCCTGGTTTGATTGGAATGGCGAAGAAGCTGTGCTATTCCCAAAGCTGGGAAGCTGGAATCACGATTTGAAAGTGGGATAACTTCTTCCTGCCAACTCCTATGAGATTTATTCAACTTCCTGGTGATTCTCCACCACTTTATGTATCCAAATCAAGCTTCTCACAAAGTGATTCATCCTGGTTTGATTGGAGCAGCCGAAGAAGCTGTGCTATTCCCAAACTAGGCTGGAATCACGATTTGAAAGTGGGATAACTTCTTCTTGCCAACTCCTATGAGATTTATTCAACTTCCTGGTGATTCTCCACCACTTTATGTATCAAATCAAGCTTATTTCAAAGTGATTCATCCTGGTTTGATTGGAGCGGCGAAGAAGCTGTGCTATTCCCAAGCTGGAAGCTGGAATCACGATTTGAAAGTGGGATAACTTCTTCCTGCCAACTCCTATGAGATTTATTCAACTTCCTGGTGATTCTCCACCACTTTATGTATCCAAATCAAGCTTCTTACAAGGTGATTCATCCTGGTTTGATTGGAGCGATGAAGAAGCTGTGCTATTCCCAAACTAGGAGCTGGAATCACCGATTTGAAAGTGGGATAATTTCTTTCTGCCAACTTCTATGAGATTTATTCAACTTCCTGGTGATTCTCCACCACTTTATGTATCCAAATCAAGCTTCTTACAAAGTGATTCATCCTGGTTTGATTAGAGCGGCGAAGAAGCTGCTATTCCCAAATTGGGAAGCTGGAATCACGATTTGAAAGTGGGATAACTTCTTCATGCCAATTCCTATGAGATTTATTAAACTTCCTGTTGATTCTCCACCACTTTATGTATCCAAATCAAGCTTCTTACAAAATGATTCATCCTGGTTTGATTGGAGCAGCGAAGAAGCTGCTATTCCCAAAGCTGGGAAACTAGAATCACTAATTTGAAAGTGGGATAACTTCTTCATCCCAACTCCTATGAGATTTAATCAACTTCCTGGTGATTCTCCACCACTTTATGTATCCAAATCAAGCTTCTTACAAAGTGATTCATCCTGGTTTGATTAGAGCGACGAAGAAGCTGTCTATTCCCAAAGCTGGGAAGCTGGAATCTCGATTTGAAAGTGGGATAACTTCTTCATGCCAATTCCTATGAGATTTATTAAACTTCCTGTTGATTCTCCACCACTTTATGTATCCAAATCAAGCTTCTTACAAAATGATTCATCCTGGTTTGATTGGAGCAGCGAAGAAGCTGTCTATTCCCAAAGCTGGGAAGCTGGAATCACTGATTTGAAAGTGGGATAACTTCTTCATCCCAACTCCTATGAGATTTAATCAACTTCCTGGTGATTCTCCACCACTTTATGTATCCAAATCAAGCTTCTTACAAAGTGATTCATCCTGGTTTGATTAGAGCGACGAAGAACCTGTGCTATTCCCAAAGCTGGGAAGCTGGAATCACTGATTTGAAAGTGGGATAACTTCTTCATGCCAACTCCTATGAGATTTATTCAACTTCCTGGTGATTCTCCACCACTTTATGTATCCAAATCAAGCTTCTTACAAAGTGATTCATCCTGGTTTGATTAGAGCGACGAAGAAGCTGTGTTATTCCCAAACTGGAAACTGGAATCACCTGATGATTTGAAAGTGGGATAATTTCTTTCTGCCAACTTCTATGAGATTTATTCAACTTCCTAGTGATTCTCCACCACTTTATGTATCCAAATCAAGCTTCTTACAAAGTGATTCATCCTGGTTTGATTAGAACGACGAAGAAGCTGTGCTATTCCCAAATTGGGAAGCTGGAATCACTGATTTGAAAGTGGGATAATTTCTTTCTGCCAACTTCTATGAGATTTATTAAACTTCCTGTTGATTCTCCACCACTTTATGTATCCAAATCAAGCTTCTTACAAAATGATTCATCCTGGTTTGATTGGAGCGGCGAAGAAGCTGTGTTATTCCCAAAGCTGGGAAACTAGAATCACCTAATTTGAAAGTGGGATAACTTCTTCATCCCAACTCCTATGAGATTTAATCAACTTCCTGGTGATTCTCCACCACTTTATGTATCCAAATCAAGCTTCTTACAAAGTGATTCATCCTGGTTTGATTAGAGCGGCGAAGAAGCTGTGCTATTCCCAAAGCTGAGGCTGGAATCACGATTTGAAAGTGGGATAACTTCTTCATGCCAACTCCTATGAGATTTATTCAACTTCCTGGTGATTCTCCACCACTTTATGTATCCAAATCAAGCTTCTTACAAAGTGATTCATCCTAGTTTGATTAGTGCAGCCGAAGAAGCTGTGCTATTCCCAAGCTGAGGCTGGAATCACGATTTGAAAGTGGGATAACTTCTTCCTGCCAACTCCTGAGATTTATTCAACTTCCTGGTGATTCTCCACCACTTTATGTATCCAAATCAAGCTTCTTACAAAGTGATTCATCCTGGTTTGATTAGAGCAGCCGAAGAAGCTGTGTTATTCCCAAACTAGGAAGCTGGAATCACCTGATTTGAAAGTGGGATAACTTCTTCATGCCAACTCTATGAGATTTATTAAACTTCCTGTTGATTCTCCACCACTTTATGTATCCAAATCAAGCTTCTTACAAAATGATTCATCCTGGTTTGATTGGACGTGAAGAAGCTGTGCTATTCCCAAAGCTGGGAAGCTGGAATCACGATTTGAAAGTGGGATAACTTCTTCATGCCAACTCTATGAGATTTATTCAACTTCCTGGTGATTCTCCACCACTTTATGTATCCAAATCAAGCTTCTTACAAAGTGATTCATCCTGGTTTGATTGGAATGACGAAGAAGCTGTGCTATTCCCAAAGCTGGAAAGCTGGAATCACGATTTGAAAGTGGGATAACTTCTTCCTGCCAACTCCTATGAGATTTATTCAACTTCCTGGTGATTCTCCACCACTTTATGTATCCAAATCAAGCTTCTCACAAAGTGATTCATCCTGGTTTGATTGGAGCAGCGAAGAAGCTGTGCTATTCCCAAACTAGAGCTGGAATCACGATTTGAAAGTGGGATAACTTCTTCTTGCCAACTCCTATGAGATTTATTCAACTTCTGGTGATTCTCCACCACTTTATGTATCCAAATCAAGCTTCTTACAAAGTGATTCATCCTGGTTTGTTTGGAACAACGACAAAGCTGTCTATTCCCAAAGCGGGAAGCTGGAATCACGATTTGAAAGTGGGATAACTTCTTCCTGCCAACTCCTATGAGATTTATTCAACTTCCTGGTGATTCTCCACCACTTTATGTATCCAAATCAAGCTTCTTACAAAGTGATTCATCCTGGTTTGATTAGAACAACGAAGAAGCTGTGCTATTCCCAAGCTGAGGCTGGAATCACGATTTGAAAGTGGGATAACTTCTTCATGCCAACTCCTATGAGATTTATTAAACTTCCTGTTGATTCTCCACCACTTTATGTATCCAAATCAAGCTTCTTACAAAATGATTCATCCTGGTTTGATTGGAGCGGCGAAGAAGCTGTGTTATTCCCAAAGCTGGGAAGCTGGAATCACGATTTGAAAGTGGGATAACTTCTTCATGCCAACTCCTATAAGATTTATTCAACTTCCTGGTGATTCTCCACCACTTTATGTATCCAAATCAAGCTTCTTACAAAGTGATTCATCCTGGTTTGATTGGAATGGCGAAGAAGCTGTGCTATTCCCAAAGCTGGGAAGCTGGAATCACGATTTGAAAGTGGGATAACTTCTTCATGCCAACTCCTATGAGATTTATTAAACTTCCTGTTGATTCTCCACCACTTTATGTATCCAAATCAAGCTTCTTACAAAATGATTCATCCTGGTTTGATTGGAGCGGCGAAGAAGCTGTGCTATTCCCAAGCTGGGAAGCTGGAATCACGATTTGAAAGTGGGATAACTTCTTCATGCCAACTCCTATAAGATTTATTCAACTTCCTGGTGATTCTCCACCACTTTATGTATCCAAATCAAGCTTCTTACAAAGTGATTCATCCTGGTTTGATTGGAATGGCGAAGAAGGCTGTGCTATTCCCAAAGCTGGGAAGCTGGAATCACGATTTGAAAGTGGGATAACTTCTTCTGCCAACTCCTATGAGATTTATTCAACTTCCTGGTGATTCTCCACCACTTTATGTATCCAAATCAAGCTTCTCACAAAGTGATTCATCCTGGTTTGATTGGAGCAGCGAAGAAGCTGTGCTATTCCCAAACTAGGAAGCTGGAATCACGATTTGAAAGTGGGATAACTTCTTCTTGCCAACTCCTATGAGATTTATTCAACTTCCTGGTGATTCTCCACCACTTTATGTATCCAAATCAAGCTTCTTACAAAGAGATTCATCCTGGTTTGATTGGAGCAGCGAAGAAGCTGTGCTATTCCCAAAGCTGGGAAGCTGGAATCACTGATTTGAAAGTGGGATAACTTCTTCATGCCAACTCCTATGAGATTTATTCAACTTCCTGGTGATTCTCCACCACTTTATGTATCCAAATCAAGCTTCTTACAAGGTGATTCATCCTGGTTTGATTAGAGCAGCCGAAGAAGCTGTGTTATTCCCAAAGCTGGGAAGCTGGAATCACGATTTGAAAGTGGGATAACTTCTTCCTGCCAACTCCTATGAGATTTATTCAACTTCCTAGTGATTCTCCACCACTTTATGTATCCAAATCAAGCTTCTTACAAAGTGATTCATCCTGGTTTGATTAGAGCGGCGAAGAAGCTGTGCTATTCCCAAATTGGGAAACTGGAATCACCTGATTTGAAAGTGGGATAACTTCTTCATGCCAATTCCTATGAGATTTATTAAACTTCCTGTTGATTCTCCACCACTTTATGTATCCAAATCAAGCTTCTTACAAAATGATTCATCCTGGTTTGATTGGAACGACGAAGAAGCTGTGCTATTCCCAAACTGGGAAACTAGAATCACCTAATTTGAAAGTGGGATAACTTCTTCATCCCAACTCCTATGAGATTTAATCAACTTCCTGGTGATTCTCCACCACTTTATGTATCCAAATCAAGCTTCTTACAAAGTGATTCATCCTGGTTTGATTAGAGCGACGAAGAACCTGTGCTATTCCCAAGCTGGGAAGCTGGAATCACGATTTGAAAGTGGGATAACTTCTTCATGCCAACTCCTATGAGATTTATTCAACTTCCTGGTGATTCTCCACCACTTTATGTATCCAAATCAAGCTTCTTACAAAGTGATTCATCCTGGTTTGATTGGAGCGGCGAAGAAGCTGTGCTATTCCCAAACTAGGAAGCTGGAATCACGATTTGAAAGTGGGATAACTTCTTCCTGCCAACTCCTATGAGATTTATTCAACTTCCTGGTGATTCTCCACCACTTTATGTATCCAAATCAAGCTTCTTACAAAATGATTCATCCTGGTTTGATTGGAGCGGCGAAGAAGCTGTGCTATTCCCAAACTAGAGCTGGAATCACGATTTGAAAGTGGGATAACTTCTTCATGCCAACTCTATGAGATTTATTAAACTTCCTGTTGATTCTCCACCACTTTATGTATCCAAATCAAGCTTCTTACAAAATGATTCATCCTGGTTTGATTGGAGCAGCGAAGAAGCTGTGCTATTCCCAAACTAGAGCTGGAATCACGATTTGAAAGTGGGATAACTTCTTCATGCCAACTCCTATAAGATTTATTCAACTTCCTGGTGATTCTCCACCACTTTATGTATCCAAATCAAGCTTCTTACAAAGTGATTCATCCTGGTTTGATTGGAATGACGAAGAAGCTGTGCTATTCCCAAACTGGAAAAGCTGGAATCACTGATTTGAAAGTGGGATAACTTCTTCTTGCCAACTCTATGAGATTTATTCAACTTCCTGGTGATTCTCCACCACTTTATGTATCCAAATCAAGCTTCTCACAAAGTGATTCATCCTGGTTTGATTGGAGCAGCGAAGAAGCTGTGCTATTCCCAAACTAGAGCTGGAATCACTGATTTGAAAGTGGGATAACTTCTTCTTGCCAACTCCTATGAGATTTATTCAACTTCCTGGTGATTCTCCACCACTTTATGTATCCAAATCAAGCTTCTTACAAAGTGATTCATCCTGGTTTGTTTGGAACAACGACAAAGCTGTTCTATTCCCAAACCGGAAACCGAATCACCGATTTGAAAGTGGGATAACTTCTTCATGCCAACTCCTATGAGATTTATTCAACTTCCTGGTGATTCTCCACCACTTTATGTATCCAAATAATGCTTCTTACAAAGAGATTCATCCTGGTTTGATTGGAACGACGAAGAAGCTGTGCTATTCCCAAACCGGAAACCGAATCACCGATTTGAAAGTGGGATAACTTCTTCATGCCAACTCCTATGAGATTTATTCAACTTCCTGGTGATTCTCCACCACTTTATGTATCCACATCAAGCTTCTTACAAAGAGATTCATCCTGGTTTGATTGGAACGACGAAGAAGCTGTGCTATTCCCAAAGCTGGGAAGCTGGAATCACGATTTGAAAGTGGGATAACTTCTTCATGCCAACTCCTATGAGATTTATTCAACTTCCTGGTGATTCTCCACCACTTTATGTATCCAAATCAAGCTTCTCACAAAGTGATTCATCCTGGTTTGATTGGAGCGGCGAAGAAGCTGTGCTATTCCCAAACTAGGAAGCTGGAATCACTGATTTGAAAGTGGGATAACTTCTTCTTGCCAACTCCTATGAGATTTATTCAACTTCCTGGTGATTCTCCACCACTTTATGTATCCAAATCAAGCTTCTTACAAAGTGATTCATCCTGGTTTGTTTGGAACAACGACAAAGCTGTTCTATTCCCAAACCGGAAGCTGGAATCACCGATTTGAAAGTGGGATAACTTCTTCATGCCAACTCCTATGAGATTTATTCAACTTCCTGGTGATTCACCACCACTTTATGTATCCAAATAATGCTTCTTACAAAGAGATTCATCCTGGTTTTATTGGAACAACGAAGAAGCTGTGCTATTCCCAAACTAGAGCTGGAATCACGATTTGAAAGTGGGATAACTTCTTCATGCCAACTCCTATGAGATTTATTCAACTTCCTGGTGATTCTCCACCACTTTATGTATCCACATCAAGCTTCTTACAAAGAGATTCATCCTGGTTTGATTGGAGCGGCGAAGAAGCTGTGCTATTCCCAAACCTGGGAAGCTGGAATCACGATTTGAAAGTGGGATAACTTCTTCATGCCAACTCTATGAGATTTTGTGACACCCGTCACCTCTATATGGAGGACAGCGTGTCACCCGGCGTCATCATACAACAATGTGATACCCGTCTCCGACACTAGACGGACGGGCCACCAACAATATCCCGTAATATAAAAGCCCATAAACCCGACAACTCTCACCCATGCCCAAATAAAATCCGAAAGAAAAGTCCAGTAGCACCAAGTCCGTCCAAATATCACATACTTGTTTGTCTCACGAAGGGGAAGAGTGAGGGTGGCGGCGAGATAAATTCGGTGAGGTATGGGATGCCACCCGAAGTCCATGGACGGACATAGCACTCGAATAAATATAATTTAATTCTAATGCATGTCAAACACAGTACCTAAAGTACTTTCGAGCAACAAACAATGGTCCTAGCGAGGTGCACACTTTCGCCCTTAACAGGGCAAAACACTACCGAAAAGGTGCTCGGTTCATACACACACCGAAAAAGTGCTCGGTAACACGCCCGTGAAGCGATTTATCAACACTTCCAGTCTACGGCTCAACCCGGTCGACTAAAGTTGGCCGTGACCTCCATCTGATCCGACGCTAGCAGTCAGACTCGTATCCGATCTCCAAACAAAAACAATCCTAGCTAAGAATTTACATTAAGTGAAACAATCAATGTTGAATCCTCTAACCCCTAGTTCGGTTTATGCAAAGAATCTAAAACTAAACAAGCAATGACAGACTCAATTTCACACAGGCGGAACACATTAGAAATAAATTATACTTATTCGAGGTCCTAAGCCGAATAAGAGGAGTTCGAATAGACCCTCACCTTAGCAATAGAAAAGTGTTGTCTATGAACTCCAGCTGCTCAAATAGACTCCATATCTGAAATCAGATCGAAATTCTGAGTCGAGCACGCTTCGAGCGATTAAGCGGGCTGGTCGAGGTTTTCGAAAAAGTCAACCGGTCAAAGTCAACCGGTCAAAGTCAACCCGAAATCGATTTGACTAAACCGACCGGTTTACCCTAACCGAACCAAAATCAATTTAAACCGGCTAACCAACCGGTTAACCGAGTCAACCGAGTTGACTCACTGAGTTGACTTCGGCGAGTTGGCCGAGTCGCGGTGAGTCACCGGTGTCGGTCACCGGCGGCGGCGGCGAACTCGGCGGCGGCTTACCGGAAAGTTGGCGGCGGCGACGGCGGAACTCGCGGCGGGCGGTGGTCGCGAACTGCGGTGGCGACATTTCCGGCTGCGGCGGCGCGTTTCCGCAGCCGAAGCGGTTTTCTGGAGAGCGCGTCGGCTTCGTCCGGGCTCCGTTTGAGGCGTGCTTGGTGTCTACGGCTTCGTCTCGACGAGAGGAACACGATGATGGTCTTGGATTCACGAGATTCATCACGGTTAGAAAGTTATGGTCGATTTACTAAAACGGCCGAAACTTAACTCAAAACATGGCGGTTTTCGATTACCTTTGGTTGCGGATGATGGTGGTGACGAGCTTGACGACGTCCTGGCGTGTGGTGGCTCCGGCGACGAGCTCAGGTGAGCTTTCTCCCTTCTTCTTTTTCTTCTCTCTCTCTTTCTCTCTCTCTCTCTCTCTTTCTTTCTTAATTTTAAAGAAGATGGAGGTGGTGGGGAAGAAGGTGGAGATGGTGGAGAAGAAGTTGGAAGTGGTGGGGTTGGAGAAAGAAGTGGAGATGGTGGGAGTGGTGGGTCATTACAATTCTCCCCCACTTATAAGGAATTCGTCCCCGAATTCATGTCATAAGCTGACGTGCCCAATGTCATCATAGCAAAACCTCGAATACTAATCTTCGCTCGACCTTTCAGGTTTCCTCCTGGGTCTTATCTCCCTCCCAATGAACTCGGACAAACACAGTCGATATTCCCCGAACTGTCTTCTCATGATGATCCAAAATCTCCAATAGATGATAAGGTTCATAAAATCTTTATGAACTCACTTGATGTCTACTGCAAAATAGTTATAGCGCCTTCTCAACTTTTGCAATGCTGTCATATGAACCAAGTACTAGAAGGCTGATATACTGCTGATAAAGTAACTGCAAGCAATTAATCCAATCCACTCCAGCGAAGGATACAATTCCATGTGTCTCGGTTTAAGCTCCTTTATCTTAGAGTCTTAGGTCCCTCACGAAATGTCCTTATTTTCAGGTATATTAGGTGCTCATATGTAGCTCCAAATCCTTACGGTGCTTAGCTGCATAAATTCTCGGCGTCATGGGCTTCGAAGCCAATCCTTGAGCATGTCCTCTGCTCTACCGTCTCTTAAACCATTAATAGTTCTAACTCATATTGCTACCCACTTTGGTCCAACAAAGTGGTATACTATGGTCTACCATAAATAACCCTCATTATAGTAAAATTTTTTTTTTTTTTTTTTTCTCAATACTCAAAGATAGTTGTCGATGTAGGCAAACTCGGTAAAGGTAGATGCTTTCGAAATTTCATCCCACGCAATCTCTGAACATATCATTTAAGTTCGAGTAGTCCTCTCGGTGACAATATGTCAACGGGTGATAAGATGTACTCATATGATCTTTGTCCCAAGTGCCTTCGAAGGCTCTCTGAAATGTAGATGTGAACCGATTCCCAATCCGATACAATGTTGACATCCATGAAACTTCCCAAACTCAATAATGTAGGTTTGCTCCAATTGATTAGCCCTGATTATCTTCTTAATTACTTAGGAAATGGGCTGACTTGGTAAGTCTATCCATGACTACCCATGTGGCATCCTTTCCACATATGGTGATTTAAAATCCAATAACAATGTCCATAATCACCATGCCTCATTTCCATTCCGGCAAAAGCAAGCTTAAAATAACATGATAGATAACTGATCCTCTGTCATTGCCATATAACATGTCTGGCACTGCGACGCAATGTAGTTACAAACATCTTCATACTACACCAATTATAGTTAACTCTTCATATCTTTGTACCCTTTGGTCTTCCCGATCGTGAGAAAACCGCAGTGATATGTTTGTTGTAAGATTCCTTTTCTTAACAACTTATCGTCCAACACACAAACTTCGGTTTCAGTACAAGTATATCCTGCTCAAAGCTGTATGATATCCAATACTCCCAATCTCGATCTGTTCAACCAATCCATAATGCTAACTTGTGCTTGTGTATCCTCCATAGCAAAACTGCCTGCTACAAACTCAATCCAACTGCACTATCCAAGTACAAGTTTTTAATAAATGAAGATAAATTTCACATTCTAATAATCCCAGAGAATCTGAATTTCCTTCCCGTACAATTACGATTTCCAAAGCGATAGCGCAATTACCACTACAGCCTCTCGGCGTGATGCATATGAATGACTTAATCCTCATACCTTAATTTAAATCCAATCCAGTATCGACACATCACGGTAAGCCTCAGCCTCAGTAGAACCCAAAACTGGTGTCTTCATTAGTTGTGCTTCAATTCAGTGAAACTCCTCGAACAAAAATCTATCCAACCACACTTAACGTCTTTACATGTAGACCGCGTCTTTAACATTACTAAACCGTGAAACCCTTGATGAACTTCCAGTAGTACACTATTAACCCAAAAGAGCGGCAGATCTTTGTAGCTCTTAGGTTTCGACCTTCCGAAGCGGTATTAATCTTCTTTGAATCCATCAAAATTCTGCTTCCAAACCATGTTACCCAAAAATTCAACATTCCTCTGCCAGAAGCTACACTTCTTCAACTTAGCGAACAGTTGATGCTCTCCAAGCTTATCCAACACCATCCGCGAAATGCTCACAAATCTCCTTTCTACTCGAAATAAATCAGGATGTCATCGATGAATACAATGTACACCTATCCAAATGTTCACGAAAACGTCATTCATATCTTCATGAATGCAACAGTGCCTTTATCGAGCCAAATGGTATCACTGCGTCCCATAATATCCATAATGTATACAAAATTCACATTCGGTAGATACTCTTCAAATATAGTAATCTGATGGTGTTCGATGCCAAGTCAACCTTCAAGAACTATAAACTTCCTGTAATAATCAATAATTCATCAGCGCGGGCGATACTTATCTTTAATGGTCACTTTGTTCCAGACCTTTGCGTCGATACAAAATTGAAACTCCCACCTTTCTTCTTTACAACAACAATGATGATGTTCCCCACGGTAAAGTACCCGGTCTGATAAAACCCTTGTCTGATGAATCTTCAACATGCTCTTTCAGCTTTGTCATCTCTGTTGGTGCTAATCGGTATAAAACTTGTGAAACTGGTGTTGTTTGCTCCAAACAAATCGCAAGAGTTTCTCATGTGTCATGTGATGACCGTTCCAAAGGTCACAAATATGTCCTCATACTCTGCAATAACCGGAAGATCCTGCAGCTCATGTTGTCCATCAGCCTTACCATCGAGATGGTAGTCAAAATCTCTATGTCCTTGTATTCCATAACTCCTCAGTATGTAGCATGCATGCACTAACAACTTCCATCTGCTCCAGCAATCGGAACTCTTGCCATCAGGCAATCCAACACTACTTGATGCCGTGACAATCAATCCGTCCCAAGGATAACATCGTAAAAACGTAGCTCCATCTCTGATGAATATCCGAACAAATCGGCCCTCCAAGCATAACTGGTACCCTGCGATGGATATAAACAGCTCCCAATGTCCTATGTGGGTTGTCAAAAGCCGACACATCTCTAAGCGATCAACACTTGCAAAATTGGTAAACATACCAAAGTGTAACTCCAACACCCACACAGCGAGCTGCTGCACCTTCAAAGCGATCTCCGCGAGTTCACAAAACAAATATATCTCCAAAATAGTCAATATACTGCATTACACACAACAACACATGCCAACCAATGGCTCATATCACACACCACAAAATCTCCGGTAACAAAACTTCGTGGAGCGATTGCTTGAAGTGGGCTGGTGGCGAAACGTCATATATCCACTCTGGATAGCCTCAAATCATGTCGAAGAAACTGATAACTCAGAAAACCGGCGAACTTGGACTTCCGCAGGCTGCTGAACATCTGTCGAGAACCTTATTAGTCGAAGGGCGAATGGCGATGATTTTACTCATCGTCATAGAAAGACATTTGAGTTAGTAATTACTGGACAGAATGGTGCTAAAAGAATTTCGAAATGTATAAATAAATATATAGTTTTTTTTTTAAGTTGAAAACCGATGAAAACCGAATCCCCTGACCGCCATCCCGGGACGGAACCGGGATGGAACCCGCTCGATACCAAATTGTGACACCCGTCACCTCTATATGGAGGACAGCGTGTCACCCCAATAGCGTCATCATACAACAATGTGACTGACGGGCCACCAACAATATCCCGTAATATAAAGCCCATAAAC
Organism: Brassica carinata; assembly: GCA_016771965.1. Lineage (NCBI taxonomy): Eukaryota > Viridiplantae > Streptophyta > Magnoliopsida > Brassicales > Brassicaceae > Brassica > Brassica carinata. The sequence continues at coordinate 48,082,402 of CM028700.1, forward strand.
CGACAAATCTCACCCATGCCCAAATAAAATCCGAAAGAAAAGTCCAGTAGCACCAAGTCCGTCCAAATATCACATACTTGTTTGTCTCACGAAAGGAAGAGTGAGGGTGACGGAGAAGCTTCGATGAGGTATGGGATGCCACCCCGAAGTCCATGGACCCGGACATAGCACTCCGAATAAATATAATTTAATTCTAATGCATGTCAAACACAGTACCTAAAGTACTCAAGCAACAAACAATGGTCTAGCGAGGTGCACACTGCGCATTAACGAGGCCAAAACAACTACCGAAAAGGTGCTCGGTTCATACACACACCGAAAAAGTGCTTTCGGTAACACCGCCCGTGAAGCGATTTATCGACACTTCCAGTCGGCTCAACCGGTCGACTAAAGTTGGCCGTGACCTCCATACAATCCGGCATCTGACAGTCCGGCTACATATCGATCTCCAAACAAAAACAATCCTAGCTAAGAATTTACATTAAGTGAAACAATCAATGTTGAATCCTCTAACCCCTAGTTCGGTTTATGCAAAGAATCTAAAACTAAACAAGCAATGACAGACTCAATTTCACGAGGCGGAACACATTAGAAATAAATTATACTTATTGAGGTCACAAAAAGCGAATAAGAGGAGTTCGAATAGACCCTCACCTTAGCAATAGAAAAGTGTTGTCTATGAACTCCAGCTGCTCAAATAGACTCCATATCTGAAATCAGATCGAAATTCGAGTCGAGCATTCGAGCGGTCAGCGGGCTGAGTCAGGTTTGAAAAAGTCAACCCGGTCAAAGTCAACCCGGAAATCGATTTGACTAAACCGACCGGTTTACCTAACGAACCAAAATCAATTTAAACCGGCTAACCAACCGTTTAGCAGTGATTGACAGGACCAGTTGACTGGAGTCGACTAAAACAGGGACGGTAGCGGTGACCAGGCAATGAATCCGGCGGAGGCTGCGGCAAAGTGGCAGGCGGCGGCGTGAGGCTGGCGGTATTCGGCGGGCTGGGTGGCGATTTCAGCCGGCGATGCGTTTCCGCAGCGAAGGCGATTTTCTGGAGGCAGCGTCACGGCTTCGTCGGGCTCCGTTTGGCGTGCTTGGTGTCACGGCTTCGTCTCGACGAGAGGAACACGATGATGGTCTTGGATTCACGAGATTCATCACGGTTAGAAAGTTATGGTCGATTTACTAAAACGGCCGAAACTTAACTCAAAAACATGGCGGTTTTCGATTACCTTTGGTTGCGGATGATGGTGGTGGCGAGCTTGGCGGCGTCCTGGCGTGTGGTGGCTCGGCGGCGAGCTCAGGTGAGCTTTCTCCCTTCTTCTTCTTCTTCTCTCTCTCTTTCTCTCTCTCTCTCTCTCTTTCTTTCTTAATTTTAAAGAAGATGGAGGTGGTGGGGAAGAAGGTGGAGATGGTGGAGAAGAAGTTGGAAGTGGTGGGGTTGGAGAAAGAAGTGGAGATGGTGGGAGTGGTGGGTCATTACAGATTTATTCAACTTCCTGGTGATTCTCCACCACTTTATGTATCTAAATCAAGCTTCTTACAAAGTTATTCATCCTGGTTTGATTAGAACGACGAAGAAGTTGTGCTATTCCCAAACTGGGAAACTGGAATCACCTGATTTGAAAGTGGAATAACTTCTTCATGCCAACTTCTATGAGATTTATTCAACTTCCTGGTGATTCTCCACCACTTTATGTATCCAAATCAAGCTTCTTACAAAGTGATTCATCCTGGTTTGATTGGAACGACGAAGAAGCTGTGCTATTCTCAAACTGGGAAACTGGAATCACTAGATTTTAAAGTGGGATAACTTCTTCCTGCCAACTCCTATGAGATTTATTCAACTTCCTGGTGATTCTCCACCACTTTATGTATCCAAATCAAGCTTCTCACAAAGTGATTCATCCTGGTTTGATTGGAACGACGAAGAAGCTGTGCCACTAAAGAGTTCCTCAAGTCTATGTTTGATATCAAAGACTTGGGAGAGATGAAGTATTTCTTGGGGATTGAGATATGCAGATCCAAGGAGGGTTTGTGTAACATCCCGGGCCCGGCCAAAAAGGAAACTCAAGTGCAGGAGGCCCAAGGAGAAGAAACCCTAGACATAACCCCTCCCGGTGCTTATAAAGGAGAAGTTTCCCTAGGGTTCAGCCACAAGAGAGACAGCAAGCGAAGCCCTGCCTGAGTAGAACCCCGCCCGCCGCCGCTCCATCTCCGTGAGAAGCCAGCAGCCCGCCCTTGAAGCCACAGCGCCCTTAGCCGAGGCTCCCCAGCGCCCGCCTCCCCTTGATTCAGTTTAGTGCAAGCAACTGAGATCTGAACCCTAAAGGTAAAACTAAGATCTCAGCTCTAAGTCATTGGAAAATGACAGATTCTAAACCCATCTCTCTCTTGTGTGAATCCGATTCTCAAATCAGATCTCGAGAAGTTGTTCCCCAAACCTAGATCGGATCTACTTACGCAAAAAGCTAAGGTGAGGACTTGGCTGTGAACTTGCCTCATGTTGAGTAACCAATGGGACTTAGTCCTTTGTTAATCAGTTCTAGATATTGTGTGTATGTGTGATGTGATATGTGATTGATCTTGTCTAGGCGATAGTGCGTGTTGAAGTGATAAGAGCGTAGGCATGTTAGGGTGGTCAAGAATATGATGATAAGGTGTTGAGGCGTGTTGTGAATGATAAGTGAAAGATGTAAGAATAAGTACGAATAAGGGATCATATAGAGAGTCTAAGGAAAGTATGTGGGGTAGTAGTCCGCTAGGTATCCATAGGAGATGTGGCCAATCCACAAGAATATGGAAGCACCCATAGGAGATGTGGCCAATCCACAAGTATATGGGGTAGAAGCCTAGTTAGGGCTACCCACTGATGAAAAGGGCGAAAAGATGAAAAGGATGTGCATTGTAGGGTCTTTAGTTCATGTCGGGTAGTATGGGTTTCGTGTAATAGATCTTATTAGCTCATGACTTGTGATTGTTTGCTCTTCCTGAGTTGAGCTCGTGGGTTCCTAGAACCTACCCTCACTGAGTATTATGTACTCACCCCTCTTTTACAGGTAGGGCGAGAGGGCGGGGAGTAGATGTCCGTATGGTGCAAGTGTTTTCGATTCTTTCATTTATGACTCCTTTCTTTCAACCATTTCTTCTTAAGTTTTATTCGACATTTCAGTTTTGTTGAGTTTGGTTTTATGTAAGACAATTTGAGTTTTAATAAGAGTTTTTGAGCGAAAAGGTTTGGGGTAAAGCATTTGATAAGGTTCATCGGGCCAAGGCGTTACAATTGGTATCGAGCCAGGTTAAACCCACCGGTGCTGTCGGTGGGAAGAGGCGAGTCGGGTAGAAGTAGGAAAAAAAAAAAAAAAAAAGGGTTTCAAAAGGACTTCTTCGAGCGTTTTTCTAAGTGTTTCAAAAGGAGTTTTAAAAAAATGCACCACTCGGACGGAACTCCTAGCTCACTCGGTGGACAATAGAATCTGAGTAGAACCGTGCTAATACTCCTTCACTTGTCAACAGAATGCCTCCCAAGAATGCCAGAGTTGCAAGGCCAGCTGCGGCCATCCCGAGGCGACCTGACGGGTCACCAGGTCTGCGTCTCAAGCCTCGGCGAGAAGAGAGGCGCACCGAGAATGGGAACCCAGTGGAAATGCGAGCGTGGTGAATGCAGCTCTGGCAGAACTGCAAAGATACCGTGGCGCTTATGGGGTCAATTGCCCAATGGTGAAGCCGCCGCAGAGGCGGGACAACCCATACCACCCGGGCGCCCAGAATCCGCCACCACCCGGCAGCCTGCGGTGGTTCCGCCTGAGCCCCAACTCTGGGACATGCTGAGACACATGAAGAGTATGCAGGCGGAGTTTTCAATGGAAAGGCCGACGCAATTGTCGCGGATAACTGGAGCGGCAACTTCGAGAGGAACTTCGCCGCAAGGTGCCCACGGAGTTCCGTAGGGACCTGGCTGCTCACTATCTTAAGGACGACGCACTAGTGTGGTGGGACGAAGTGGTCGAAAGGTCACACGGGATACGACTGACCTGGGATGATTTCTTGGAAGCATTCAATGGGAAGTACTTCCCCTTAGAAGCCATGGACGCGATGGAAAGCAAGTTTCAGGATATCCGCAGGGTCAAGGAAAGTACGAGACTACGGAGGCGAGTTCAACCGACTTCGGAGATTTGCGGGTCACTACCTGAGTGATCACGACTTAATCCGCCGTTTCCTCAAAGGCATGAGAGTGGAACTGAGGAATAGCTGCAACGTGAGGGAATATCGTGATGTCCATGAGCTGATTGAGAAAGCCGCAGAACAGGAATCAGGGCTCGAGGAAGAACGAAAACAGAACCAGAACTCCCAGAACCGGGGTGCCAAGCGGCCCGGGATGCACTGCCAGCGGCTGAGCCTGCCCGTTAAGGCCCGCATGTGAAAGGTGTGGGCGATTCCATGCGGGGAGTCGCGGGGCATGCCTTACCGGCGGCGCCATATGGCGAGGATTGCCGAAGGAGAGACAGGCCCAACGCAGGCGCTGTCACCGCTGCGACCATGAGGGACATCAGGCGTGGGAGTGCCCAACACTCAAGGAAGCGGAAGAATGAACCCCAATGACAGCGAGAGAGGGGCAAGCGGGCGAAGCGTCGTGCGTCAGTGTGAAGGGCGAACCAATGTGGTATGTTTTGATTTAACGCTACGATTATGTTATATGAAAAGAACTGTTAGTAGTCGTGTAGCTTAAGCGTTAGTGTTGTGTAGGGTCTGTCGCGGTCGGTGACAGCGTTCACTCTCGCCGACACGGGGCAACTCACGCTTTGTAAGCCCTAGACTTCGGCGTGAGTGGGACTTTAAGGAACTTCAACCCCATGGTGGCCGAGTCGAGCGGCAGGAACAGAAAATGGCCACGAGGGAAGATATGAAGAAGTACGGTGATCCTCGCAGGAGTGAATTTACCGAGACCTGCTGGAGTTAGGCTGGGCGTTCGAGGTGATCTTGGGAATGGATTGGCTAGCACAACCTGAGCGGTGGTCGAGTGTGCCAAAGCATCGTTAGGATTCCGCGATGGGAGGCAAATCGTGTACAGAGGAATGAGAACTAGGACCGGAATAACTGTGGTGTCGATGGCCCATGCTGAAGAAGCAATCGGAAAGGAGGATAAGCCTTTTAGCCACTATTGAAATGGTGGGTGAGACCAAACGCCAGATCTGGGAAATATCCTGTAGCAGCGAGTATGCAGATGTGTTTGAACCATTACGGACCCCACCTCAACGAAATAATGCTTTTACGATTGAGCTAGAACCGGAACGCACCGGTTTCAGGGCCCCTACCGTTTGGCGCCTGCAGAGATGGCCGAACTGAAGAAACAACTGGAAGAACTAGTGGAAAAGGGATTCATACGTCCGAGTAGCTCGCCTTGTGGGGCGCCGGTACTCTTTGTAAAGAAGAAGGATGGGAGCCTTCGACTGTACATCGACTACCGGGGATTGAACAAGGTGACCGTTAAAAATAAGTACCCCCTACCCCGTATAGACGAACTTATGGATCAGCTGGAGGGAGCCACCTGGTTCTCAAAGATCGACCTTGCTTCGGGTTATCACCAAATCCCTGTTCACGAAGGAGATATTAGGAAGATAGCTTTTCGTACCCGGTACGGACACTACGAATTCGTAGTAATGCCCTTTGGGCTGACAAACGCACCGGCAGCTTTCATGGGGCTTATGAATGACATTTTCAGAGATAATCTTGACCAGTGTGTGATTGTTTTCATCGACGATATCTTAATTTACTCCAAGAGCCGGGAGGACCACAGACGCCATTTTAGTATCGTGCTGGACAAGTTAAGGGAGCAGGGTTATATGCTAAGCTTAGCAAGTGTAGTTTCGGCAGCGTAAGATTGGGTTCCTAGGACATGTGATCTCGAAGCGAGGATAGCGGTGGACCCGAAGATCACCGCGATCACAAAATGGCCAACACCAAATGCTTAGACAGAATACGAAGTTTCCTCGGGTTGGCGGGATAGTACCGTAAGTGCGTTTAGGGTTCGCCACAATAGCCAGGCCACTCACCCGCCTTACGGGCAAGGAGGTTAGGTTGAATGGACAGACGGTCGCGAGGAGGATTCAAACAACTAAAGGACATGCTGACTAGAGCCCCGATTACTAGTCCTACCTAGACCGGGGTGCCATTTGTGGTCTACACCGACGCCTCCGGAGTGGGGTAGAATCGCGTACTCATGCAGGAAGGAAGAGTGATAGCCAGCGTCGAAAACTGGAAACTGCGATCTAATTACCGACACATGATTTAGAGTTAGCAGCGGTGGTATTAGCATTAAAATCTGGAGATCGTATCTATCACGGAGAAAAGGTGCAAATTTTCACGGACCACCAGAGTTTGAAATATGTGTTCACTCAAGGAGACTTGAACCTACGGCAGCGGGTGGATGGAACTGCTAGCGATTACGACCTGGTCATCGATTACCACCCGGGAAGGCAAACCTTGTGGCAGATGCCTTAAGCGAAGGAAATCAGACATCTCGGGAGCAAAGGAAACTCAGGAACTTCGCCACGGCCTTAGCGAAACTACACCTGCGTGCGGCGACCGTGAGCGAGGAGGCTGAGTTAGAGGTTGTGGAACAAGCTGACCTACTGAGTCGAATCAGTAAGGCCGGAAGCGGACTCCACACTCGAGGGATGGTCGACAAGTGGCAGTGCATGCACCGTTGGGAATGGTACTATCTGTTTAAAGGCGAGTGTGCGTACCACGGGGAGGAACGAGGGGCGAATTACTGGCCCAGCTCATCAATCACGGTTCGCAATTCACCCGACGGACAAAATGTACCAAGATCTGGCGGTACTATCACCGGAAGGAATGAAGAGAGATGTCGCCTTGTGGATAGCCGGTGTCAGACACATCAGCTGGTTAAGGCGGGCCGGAGTTCAGGAGGACTGCTGCAGGAGTTACCCTTACCACAATGGAAATGGGATATGGTGACAATGGATTTCGTCACGGGGCTACCACGGACCACGAGAAACAAGGGCGTATATGGGTGATAGTAGACCGCCTGACAAAGGCGGCTCATTTCCTACCTATCTGAACCACCGATAAGGCCGAGGACTTAGCTTCGAGTACCTGAACACCATAGTGAAGTTGCATGGGGTACCGGTAAGCATAGTATCCGACCGGGACCGAAGTTTACCTCAACTTTCTGGCAGGCGTTTCAAAGAGCATTGGGAACCAAGGTTAGCCTTAGCACAGCGTATCACCCTGAGCGGATGGACAATCCGATAGGACCATCAAACACTTGAAGATATGTTGAGGCGAGTGTTTTGGAATGGGGAGGTAAATGGGCGAATATCTACCATTGGTGGAGTTCTCATATAACAACAGCTACCATGCGAGCATTGAAATGTCCCGTATGAAGCATTGTATGGCGACCTGTAGGACCCCTTATGTTGGACGAAGTGGGAGGAGCGAGATTTGACCCCGAACTAGTTGGAGAAACGATCAAGCAAGTAGAACTCCTCGAGACAGATTGAAAACATCACACGATCGCCAGAAGAGTTACGCCGACAAACACCGAAGAAACTATAGTTTGCGGTAGGGGATGAGGTGTACTTGAAAATGAGAACCTCTCGAGGGAATGACCCAAACTGAAAGTTGAAAAGTTGAGACCGGATACATGGGCCCATCGTGATAAAGGAGAGGATTGGTGCAGTCGGCGTATCGGCTGGTCTACCCGGAACTATCAGATTTCCATGGCGTGTTTCACATCTCCGTGCTACGGAAGGTTGTAAGGAGCCTGAGCTGATCTTGCCGCACCGCCTACGGATGCATAGCGTAACTTGACCTTGGTTAGCAAACCCATAAAGATTGTGGAGGAAAAGGAAGTAAATAACCGGGGCGAAAGGAAAAGATGGTTCTCGTGCGTTGGGAGAGGATGGAATCCACGAGGATGTGTGGGAACATGAGTCGCATTTGAAGGTTAACTACCCGGGATTTTTGGAAGCGGAGCGGGACCAGGAGGAGGTCGAGTGGGGGCGAATCCTTTTCTAGTGGGGAGAATTGTAACATCGGGCCCGGCCCAAAAGGAAATTCAAGTGCAGGAGGCCCAAGGAGAAGAAACCTAGACATAACCCCTCCCATTGCTTATAAAGGAGAAGTTTCCCTAGGGTTCAGCCACAAGAGAGGCAACGCACGAGCGAGAACCCAGCCGCCGCCTCCGCCTCAAGCCGCCCGCCCGCTCCATCTCCGGCAAAGCCAGCCGCCAGCCGCCCTTGGCTAACCGCCCAACGAGCTCCTAGCGCCCGCCAGCGAGCTCCTAGCCGCCGCCTCCTTGATTCAGTTTCGTGCAAGCAACTGAGATCTGAACCCTAAAGGTAAAATTAAGATCTCTAGCTCTAAGTCATTGGAAAATGACAGATTCTAAACCCATCTCTCTTGTGTGAATCCGATTCTCAAATCAGATCTCGAGTGACTGTTCCCCAAACCTAGATCGGATCTACTTCTGCAAAAGCTAAGGTGAGGACTTGGCTGTGAACTTGCCTCATGTTGAGTAACCAATGGGACTTAGTCCTTTGTTAATCAGTTAGATATTGTGTGTATGTGTGATATGATATGTGATTGATCTTGTCTAGGCGATAGTGCGTGTTAAAGTGATAAGAGCGTAGGCATGTTAGGGTGGTCAAGAATATGATGATAAGGTGTTGATCGTGTTGTGAATGATAAGTGAAAGATGTAAGAATAAGTACGAATAAGGGATCATATAGAGTCTAAGGAAAGTATGTGGGGTAGTAGTCCACGCTAGGTATCCATAGGAGATGTGGCCAATCCACAAGAATATGGAAGCACCCATAGGAGATGTGGCCAATCCACAAGTATATGGGGTAGAAGCCTAGTTGGGGCTACCCACTGATGAAAAGGACGAAAAGATGAAAAGGATGTGCATTGTAGGGTCTTTAGTTCATGTCGGGTAGTATGGGTTTCTGTGTAATAGATCTTATTAGCTCATGACTTGTGATTGTTTGCTCTTCCTGAGTTGAGCTCGTGGGTTCCTAGAACCTACCCTCACTGAGTATTATGTACTCACCCCTCTTTTCAGGTAGGGCGAGAGGGAGCGGGAGTAGATGTCCAGATGGTGCAAGTGTTTTCTCGAGTCTTTCATTTATGACTCCTTTCTTTCAACCATTTCTTCTTAAGTTTTTATTCGACATTTCAGTTTTGTTGAGTTTGGTTTTATGTAAGACAATTTGAGTTTTAATAAGAGTTTTTGAACGAAAAGGTTTGGGGTAAAGCATTTGATAAGGTTCATCGGGCCAAGGCCGTTACAGTTTGTTTATGTGTCAAAGGAAGTATACAATGGATATGCTGAAGGAGACTGATGTACTTGGAGGAAAGGTAGCCAAGACACCTCTCGAAGAGGGGTATAAGGTCTTACGTGAGGGGGAGGTTGAAGAGAACCAGTTGTTTGAGGATGCTAAGCTGTATAGGAAGATGGTTGGCAAGCTGATCTACTTGACTATTACCAGGCCAGATATATGCTTTGCTGTGAATCAAGTGAGTCAACATATGCAGGCGCCAAAGGTCCATCACTGGAAGATGGGTGATAGGATACTAAGGTATCTGAGTGGGACGGCTGGACAAGGAGTTTGGATGGGCTGTAATGGCAGTACAGAAGTGGTTGGGTATTGTGATGCTGATTGGGCAGGAGATAGAGTGGACAGGAGATCAACTACTGGGTATTGTACATTCATTGGAGGGAACTTGGTTACTTGGAAGAGTAAGAAGCAGAAGGTTATCTCTTGTTCAAGTGCTGAAGCTGAGTATAGAGCCATGTTGAAGCTGACAAACGAGTTGGTGTGGATCAAGGGGATCTTGAAGCATCTAGAGATTGAGCAGAGCACTCCTATGACTATGCATTGTGACAATCAAGCAGCTATCCACATTGCCTCCAACTCAGTGTTTCATGAGAGAACAAAGCACATAGAGGTGGATTGTCATAAGGTGAGGCAGATGATTATCTTAGGAGTGATTCTACCATGTTATACAAGAAGTGAAGATCAGCTTGCAGATGTGTTTACCAAGGCAGCGAGATTGAAGACAATGGAGTCCATACTATCCAGGCTTGGACTCATTGATCTTACTCCCAGGAGCTGAACCCCTTAACCATGGAGTCTCCACTCTTTTTCCCTCATCAAAGTTTTATCCCAATGAGTTTTCTTTGGTGAGGTTTTTAATGAGGGAGGTCTTCATGGTTTCCAAGCTTGACTTGTTCCACATGGTCAAGCTTGAGGGGGAGTGTTGAGATGAGGTAATAAAGAGTGAATACATTGATAGAGAAAGAGGATTGAGACATACAGTAACTTTGAGTTTTACCAGGCCAGATATATGCTTTGCTGTGAATCAAGTGAGTCAACATATGCAGGCGCCAAAGGTCCATCACTGGAAGATGGGTGATAGGATACTAAGGTATCTGAGTGGGACGGCTGGACAAGGAGTTTGGATGGGCTGTAATGGCAGTACGTATGGTTGGGTATTGTGATGCTGATTGGGCAGGAGATAGAGTGGACAGGAGATCAACTACTGGGTATTGTACATTCATTGGAGGGAACTTGGTTACTTGGAAGAGTAAGAAGCAGAAGGTTATCTCTTGTTCAAGTGCTGAAGCTGAGTATAGAGCCATGTTGAAGCTGACAAACGAGTTGGTGTGGATTAAGGGGATCTTGAAGCATCTAGAGATTGAGCAGAGCACTCCTATGACTATGCATTGTGACAATCAAGCAGCTATCCACATTGCCTCCAACTCAGTGTTTCATGAGAGAACAAAGCACATAGAGGTGGATTGTCATAAGGTGAGGCAGATGATTATCTTAGGAGTGATTCTACCATGTTATACAAGAAGTGAAGATCAGCTTGCAGATGTGTTTACCAAGGCAGCGAGATTGAAGACAATGGAGTCCATACTATCCAGGCTTGGACTCATTGATCTTACTCCCAGGAGCTGAACCCCTTAACCATGGAGTCTCCACTCTTTTTCCCTCATCAAAGTTTTATCCCAATGGGTTTTCTTTGGTGAGGTTTTTAATGAGGGAGGTCTTCATGGTTTCCAAGCTTGACTTGTTCCACATGGTCAAGCTTGAGGGGGAGTGTTGAGATGAGGTAATAAAGAGTGAATACATTGATAGAGAAAGAGGATTGAGACATACAGTAACTTTGGAGTTTTACCACAGTAACTTTGTTTTACTGTGGTAACTAAGTAAAAGCTTGGAAACTTACCTTGCTTCACCTTGGAGAGTTAGCCACGACCAAGGAGCTATTGGTGTGATCTTGAGTATCTGCAGTAAAAATAGAGGCTGATACAGCCCATCCTATTCATCCTATTCAGGCTACACCAATAAAAAGGCTATGGGCCTTGATATTAATCTCTTGTAGGTGGGTAAATGCTTTGATAATCCTTGCAAACAGAGAATCAAAGACTCGATCTGTATCAAGGCGTGTGGGTAGATGATAGATGATGATGATGGACTTTGCTAAAGAGCTATGGATTGCTTTCAGAAGCTGTTTTGCTACTCAAAGACACAAGATCACCTTGTATTGTCTAAGATGAGATTCACAAAGAATTCCTTCCTTTAAGTGAGATCAATGTTCCTTAAGCTGAACAGAGAAAGCAAGAGATAAAGCAAGCAAAGCTGCTGGAAAATTCTTAGATTCAAAAGTTGAGAAAGCAAAGCTGCCTCCCTCATGTCTTAAAGAAATCGACAGAAAACCTAGAAGTAAACCAAGATGGTTTAATTCTAATTCTAATTTAATTCTAATCCTAAACCCACGAAATTGGTTTATTTAAAATCCTAATTGTCTTTGGTTTAAATTAAATGAAAGCCCAATAACCAAAGCCCTTACAAAGTAATTAAATTAAACCAACAAGCTGGTTCTTCTTTGGTTTATGATGGGCCACGACTTGAACTTGATTTGGAGTGTCTCCTAATGAGCTTTAGATCCTCCACGTCCTGTTAGGCCAGCTAGAAAGCAAGTGGATCAAGATTCTGGCTGCAACTCTCTTTTTGGACCGAAAAAGCCTTATTTCGCCTAGATCCAAATATAGCCCAACCCAGAAACTTCCTGACATGTTTTCCTTGTTCTCCATACATATTTGGACGAGGTGAATGGTCTCCATAGCTCCTGTTAAGCTCAGTTGGTTGAATCCTCTTTGTTCAAGTCGTTTCAAGGCAGTACCAACAGTTCTTCTCTTCTCTATCGAACCTCATAGATCATGCCAATAAGAGTATGATACTGTCCATTAAACTGCACCATGATCAGTGGTATAGCTGACCCATACATTGGCTTCAATCCATTGATTCCAATCTGATCAGGATCACACCATCCCTCTTCCTTTAAAAGGATTTGTCCTCAAATCCAAGCTCAGAGGATGATAGAACCTTGATAATTTAACTCCAAAGTTCCTGACCTGGCCATGAGATATATCATCACCTCTCTAGTCTCTCCAGGATGAAACACAAAGCTCTGCAGTCCTTCTTCATGTCTCAGCAACATCTTGGAACTTTCCTCACTGCATGTGGCTTCTAAGGCAGATGATTTATCCACTTTGTTGAGTTTGCAGTTGAATGCTTCTCTCCAGGATGATCCTACCCACATCCTTCTCATGAACATGAGACCATGTACTCTCAGTTTAACATCCTTCTGGTCAGGTGGTGGTGTGGTTTGGTCCCCATACTCATCCTCCAGTTCTGGCTTTTCTTTAACCACCACCTGTTCCTGTTTATCTCTTCTCAGCTTGTTCTGGTCAGTTATGAGCCTGATAAAGGACGTGTTACCTCCTGACTCTCCTTCATTCTCTCTGCAAATAGTTTTTATCATACCATTCTCTCCTTTAAAAGATTTGACCACAAATCTTGTTTTCAAGTGAATGAACCTTGCAAATTGAGCTTGTATGCAGTTGCTTTCGATCTAGAATTTGTTTATTTCTTCTAACCATACACAAGCTTCCTCCTGGTTCAAAAACAACTTGTTGCAGGCCCTTAACAACTCTCAGATGTTCCACTAAGCTGAGCTGAAGACATACCAAAGGTCTGATTAGTAACTCACAAGCTAAAGACTTAAAGTTATCACCTTGCTCAACAGTAGGAAGCACCAATTCAAGAGCTTTAGATGACCCTCCAGGAACTTTTTCTTCTTGTTTTATTTGATCAGGCACGTGGCCACACTCAGCTTCTGCAACTTCTGCCTCCTCCTCGAGTTTTAAACAAAGAGTTGTTGGTTCTGGTTCAGTTTTATGACTCTCCTCAATCTGTTTTATTGGAGAAGCTAATATAGAAGCTTGTAGCTTTTCCTCCTCTTGTTTCAATGATAGAACAGGAACCACAGATCTTCTCTCAGCCGGTTTTAATGGCAATTCAGACCAATAGGCAGGCTGATCTAAAGTAGTAAGCTTTGTTGCTGCTTCTGGTTTTAATTTTGGAAGTTTCCACTGCGAGACAAACCTCTTCTTCATCAAGGTCTTCATCTCCACCCATGAAATAATTTGTGGTTTTCAAATCTCTAGCACGAGAAACTCTCTGCCACCATGAGAATGCACTTCCACGAGTCCATTGACTGCTAGACATACCTTTTTCTTTTCAGTGTAGTATTGGAGTCCAAGAGAAACTCCATCTTCTTTTCCCAATCAAGGTATGCCTCTGTATCAATCTTTCCACGAAGAATGGAATTGTAAGCTCTTGTTCATATCGGACATAGAATACAGCTTGTTAGCGATAGATTTAGTGCTCCGTGTTAAAACTTCAAACCCTAACCCTCAAGAGGCTCGATACCACTTGGTGCGGCCCTGGATAGGCTGTCTAGTCCCTGAATCACTTGAAGGCGTGGGTGAAAGGATCAAGAGATTGTAGGTTTCTTGGATGGCGGATGGACTTCACCTTGAGCTATGGATTGCTCAGAGGTTGTTTATGCTACTCCTGAGACACAGGGGCGTCCTGCTTGATGTCTAGGATGGATCACAGAAGATTAACTATCCCTTAGTGTGATATAAGCGTTCACCACTTGTGAACAAAGGAGACAGTGTCGTCTCAAGACTGGTTTGCACCAAAAAGAAGTTTATTGATAAAAAGAATGATTCCAATCCTGATCAGGATCACACCAGGAGAGTTAATCTTCTGTGATCCATCCTAGACATCAAGCAGGACGCCCCTGTGTCTCAGGAGTAGCATAAACAACCTCTGAGCAATCCATAGCTCGAAGGTGAAGTCCATCCGCCATCCAAGAAACCTACAATCTCTTGATCCTTTCACCCACGCCCCTTCAAGTGATTCAGGGACTAGACAGCCTATCCAGGGCCGCACCAAGCTGCTCCTTATGCTCATTTGGATGATAAAGGTCCTCATCATGTTCCAGTTCCTGCTCTGGTTCTCAATCTTCCATTTCCAACTCAATTCTCGCATATGTCGGTTTGACCAGTCCATTTCTCGATCGGACTGAATCTCCCATTCCATTTCCTGTCTAACCAGCTTCATCCTATCCATCTCCTTGTCAATCAGGGTTGTCACAGGTCGTCCATGATTGTTTAAAGTCAGTCCATGCTTTATAAAGGCCACATCAAGGCCCATAGCCTTTTCTCGGTCCAGTACCTCATGGATCAAGCCTTTTAGCTTTCCATAAAGCTCATCAGGTCGTGTCAAGATCCATTTCCTAGCTCCTTCTCTCCTTGACTTCATGTTCTTTAGTATGGAGCTGATCAGGGTCACACCATCCTCTCTCCCTTCAAAAGGATTTGTCCTCAAATCCGAGACTTGTAAGATGATAGAAACATGATCATCTCACGGATCAAATACCAGGACTGCAATCCTTTTCCATGCTTCAGCGAGCTCTTGGAACCTTGCTCAATCATCTCTAAGCCCCTCACGTGCCTTAGTATGTAGCAAACAAAACTTTCCTTTCCATTTAACTCATAACCAGCTGCTGCTGCAAAAGATTTTCTCCATTTACTCCATAAGCACGCCTCAACCATGGCTGTCTCAGCATGTGTTCTATGCTCTCCGGATAGAATGAGAGCATTAGATCTCTAAAACAAGCAGAAACCTTGCTGATTGATCGGTGGCGAACTAGCTCCTTGTGGCTGCCTAGGAGAATATCTATGATTTCTCTCAATACACCTTGCCCAATGCTCATTATAACTTGGTTCTCATGCTGCATAGGGTCTGGTGGTCGTGTGTAATGATCCCCATATTCATTCTCAAGCTTTGGCATCTTTTTAACCACAGCAAGTTTCTGTTTTGTTGATCTCAGCTGGTTCTGATCAGTTATGGGACTGATCAAGGCGTGTTACCTCCTGTTTCTCCTCTATTTTTACTGCAGATACTCAAGATCACACCATCCTCTCTCCCTTCAAAAAGATTTGACCTCAAATCTTGTTTTTCAAGAGTGAATGAACCTTGCAAATTGAGCTTGTATGCAGTTGCTTTCTGATCTAGAATTTGTTTATTTCTTCTAACCATACACAAGCTTCCTCCTGGTTCAAAAACAACTTGTTGCAGGCCCTTAACAACTCTCAGATGTTCCACTAAGCTGAGCTGAAGACATACCAAAGGTCTGATTAGTAACTCACAAGCTAAAGACTTAAAGTTATCACCTTGCTCAACAGTAGGAAGCACCAATTCAAGAGCTTTAGATGACCCTCCAGGAACTTTTTCTTCTTGTTTTATTTGATCAGGCACGTGGCCACACTCAGCTTCTGCAACTTCTGCCTCCTCCTCGAGTTTTAAACAAAGAGTTGTTGGTTCTGGTTCAGTTTTATGACTCTCCTCAATCTGTTTTATTGGAGAAGCTAATATAGAAGGATGATACAGCCCATCCTATTCATCCTATTCAGGCTACATTCCTATCCTTGCAAACATCATCACCTACTTGGTGTAGTATACCCACCTACAAGTGGTATCAGAGGATGATGTGATCTACATTCCTATCCTTGCAAACAGCTTCATCCTATCCATCTCCTTCATCCTATCCTATCCAGGGCCACGTGATTCATCAATCTCTTGGTGCGGCCCTGGATAGGCTGTCTAGTCCCTGAATCACTTGAAGGGGCGTGGGTGAAAGGATCAAGAGATTGTAGGTTTCTTGGATGGCGGATGGACTTCACCTTCGAGCTATGGATTGCTCAGAGGTTGTTTATGCTACTCCTGAGACACAGGGGCGTCCTGCTTGATGTCTAGGATGGATCACAGAAGATTAACTCTCCTTAGTGTGATATAAGCGTTCACCACTTGTGAACAAAGGAGGCGATGTCGTCTCAAGACTGGTTTGCACCAAAAGAAGTTTATTGATAAAAGAATGATTCCAAGTTACATGGACGTGGTGCTGCTGTTTAAAAGCATAAAACATAAAACCCTAAGCCTAAACCAATGTGGTTTAGGAAAACCAAAACCAAATCGTATTGCTAATTGATTTAAAACACCAAACCGACTCCTAATGGGTTTATAAAGCCCAAAACCTCTTCCTAATGAGTTTACATAAATAATAAAACCAAATACACTTAAAATAGACCATAATGGTCGTGCATAATCATATTGGGCCAATCATAAACCAAGCTGGCTTGTCCTTCCACTTTTTGGGCCGATAAAGGCCTTTTCGAACAACTCTTTCTTGGGCTCGATCCATCTTGTTCCAGGTCCGACCAAGCTGCTCCTTATGCTCATTTGGATGATAAAGGTCCTCATCATGTTCCAGTTCCTGCTCTGGTTCTCAATCTTCCATTTCCAACTCAATTCTCGCATATGTCGGTTTGACCAGTCCATTTCTCGATCGGACTGAATCTCCCATTCCATTTCCTGTCTAACCAGCTTCATCCTATCCATCTCCTTGTCAATCAGGGTTGTCACAGGTCGTCCATGATTGTTTAAAGTCAGTCCATGCTTTATAAAGGCCACATCAAGGCCCATAGCCTTTTCTCGGTCCGATTACCTCATGGATCAAGCCTTTTAGCTTTCCATAAAGCTCATCAGGTCGTGTCAAGATCCATTTCCTAGCTCCTTCTCTCCTTGACTTCATGTTCTTTAGTACGGAGCTGATCAGGGTCACACCATCCACTCTCCCTTCAAAAGGATTTGTCCTCAAATCCGAGACTTGTAAGATGATAGAAACATGATCATCTCCTGGATCAAATACCCAGGACTGCAATCCTTTTCCACGCTTCAGAGAGCTCTTGGAACCTTGCTCAATCATCTCTAAGCCCCTCACGTGCCTTAGTATGTAGCAAACAAAACTTTCCTTTCCATTTAACTCATAACCAGCTGCTGCTGCAAAGATTTTCTCCATTTACTCCATAAGCACGCCAACCATGGCTGTCTCAGCATGTGTTCTATGCTCTCCGGATAGAATGAGAGCATTAGATCTCTAAAACAAGCAGAAACCTTGCTGATTGATCTGGTGGCCGAACTAGCTCCTTGTGGCTGCCTAGGAGAATATCTATGATTTCTCTCAATACACCTTGCCCATTGCTCACTATAACTTGGTTCTCATGCTGCATAGGGTCTGGTGGTCGTGTGTAATGATCCCCATACTCATTCTCAAGCTTTGGCATCATTTTAACCACAGCAAGTTTCTGTTTTGTTGATCTCAGCTGGTTCTGATTAGTTATGGGACTAATCAAGGGTGTGTTACCTCCTATTTCTCCTCTATTTTTACTGCAGATACTCAAGATCACATCAGAATCACCTAATTTGAAAGTGGGATAACTTCTTCATGCCAACTCCTATGAGATTTATTCAACTTCCTGGTGATTCTCCACCACTTTATGTATCCAAATCAAGCTTCTTACAAAGTGATTCATCCTGGTTTGATTGGAGCGGCGAAGAAGCTGTCTATTCCCAAAGCTGGAAAGCTGGAATCACGATTTGAAAGTGGGATAACTTCTTCATGCCAACTCCTATGAGATTTATTCAACTTCCTGGTGATTCTCCACCACTTTATGTATCTAAATCAAGCTTCTTACAAAGTGATTCATCCTGGTTTGATTGGAACGACGAAGAAGCTGTGCTATTCCCAAAGCTGGGAAGCTGGAATCACCAGTTGAAAGTGGGATAACTTCTTCTGCCAACTCCTATGAGATTTATTCAACTTCCTGGTGATTCTCCACCACTTTATGTATCAAATCAAGCTTCTCACAAAGTGATTCATCCTGGTTTGATTGGAGCAGCGAAGAAGCTGTGGTATTCCCAAACTGGAAGCTGGAATCACGATTTGAAAGTGGGATAACTTCTTCATGCCAACTCCTATGAGATTTATTCAACTTCCTGGTGATTCTCCACCACTTTATGTATCTAAATCAAGCTTCTTACAAAGTGATTCATCCTGGTTTGATTAGAACGACGAATAGCTGTGCTATTCCCAAACTGGAAAACTGGAAAACTGGAATCACCTGATTTGAAAGTGGGATAACTTCTTCATGCCAACTCCTATGAGATTTATTCAACTTCCTGGTGATTCTCGACCACTTTATGTATCCAAATCATGCTCCTCACAAAGTGATTCATCCTGGTTTGATTGGAGCAGCGAAGAAGCTGTGCTATTCCCAAAGCTGAGCTGGAATCACGATTTGAAAGTGGGATAACTTCTTCACCAACTCCTATGAGATTTATTCAACTTCCTGGTGATTCTCCACCACTTTTGTATCAAATCAAGCTTCTTACAAAATGATTCATCCTGGTTTGATTAGAGCGGCGAAGAAGCGTGCTATTCCCAAAGCTGGAAAGCTGGAATCACGATTTGAAAGTGGGATAACTTCTTCATGCCAACTCCTATGAGATTTATTCAACTTCCTGGTGATTCTCGACCACTTTATGTATCCAAATCATGCTCCTCACAAAGTGATTCATCCTGGTTTGATTGGAACGACGAAGAAGCTGTGCTATTCCCAAAGCTGAGGCTGGAATCACGATTTGAAAGTGGGATAACTTCTTCTGCCAACTCCTATGAGATTTATTCAACTTCTGGTGATTCTCCACCACTTTTGTATCAAATCAAGCTTCTTACAAAATGATTCATCCTGGTTTGATTAGAGCGGCGAAGAAGCGTGCTATTCCCAAAGCTGGGCTGGAATCACCAGATTTGAAAGTGGGATAACTTCTTCATGCCAACTTCTATGAGATTTATTCAACTTCCTGGTGATTCTTCACCACTTTATGTATCTAAATCAAGCTTCTTACAAAGTGATTCATCCTGGTTTGATTGGAACGACGAAGAAGCTGTGCTATTCCCAAACTGGAAGCTGGAATCACGATTTGAAGTGGGATAACTTCTTCATGCCAACTCCTATGAGATTTATTCTACTTCCTGGTGATTCTCCACCACTTTATGTATCCAAATCATGCTTCTCACAAAGTGATTCATCCTGGTTTGATTGGAGCGGCGAAGAAGCTGTGCTATTCCCAAGCGGGAAGCTGGAATCACCGATTTGAAAGTGGGATAACTTCTTCATGCCAACTCCTATGAGATTTATTCAACTTCCTGGTGATTCTCGACCACTTTATGTATCCAAATCATGCTCCTCACAAAGTGATTCATCCTGGTTTGATTGGAGCAGCGAAGAAGGCTGTGCTATTCCCAAAGCTGGAATCACGATTTGAAAGTGGGATAACTTCTTCACCAACTCCTATGAGATTTATTCAACTTCCTGGTGATTCTCCACCACTTTTGTATCAAATCAAGCTTCTTACAAAATGATTCATCCTGGTTTGATTAGAGCAGCGAAGAAGCTGTGCTATTCCCAAAGCTGAGCTGGAATCACTGATTTGAAAGTGGGATAACTTCTTCATGCCAACTTCTATGAGATTTATTCAACTTCCTGGTGATTCTTCACCACTTTATGTATCTAAATCAAGCTTCTTACAAAGTGATTCATCCTGGTTTGATTGGAGCGACGAAGAAGCTGTCTATTCCCAAAGCTGAGGCTGGAATCACGATTTGAAAGTGGGATAACTTCTTCATGCCAACTCCTATGAGATTTATTCTACTTCCTGGTGATTCTCCACCACTTTATGTATCCAAATCATGCTTCTCACAAAGTGATTCATCCTGGTTTGATTGGAGCGGCGAAGAAGCGTGCTATTCCCAAGCGGGAAGCTGGAATCACCAGTTGAAAGTGGGATAACTTCTTCTGCCAACTCCTATGAGATTTATTCAACTTCCTGGTGATTCTCCACCACTTTATGTATCTAAATCAAGCTTCTCAAAAGTGATTCATCCTGGTTTGATTGGAGCGGCGAAGAAGCTGTGCTATTCCCAAGCTGGGAACACGGAATCACCGATTTGAAAGTGGGATAACTTCTTCATGCCAACTCCTATGAGATTTATTCAACTTCCTGGTGATTCTCCACCACTTTATGTATCCAAATCAAGCTTCTTACAATGTGATTCATCCTGGTTTGATTAGAGCGACGAAGAAGCCGTGCTATTCCCAAAGCTGGAATCACGATTTGAAAGTGGGATAACTTCTTCATGCAACTCCTATGAGATTTATTCAACTTCCTGGTGATTCTCGACCACCTTATGTATCCAAATCAAGCTTCTTACAAATTGATTCATCCTGGTTTGATTAGAGCGGCGAAGAAGCTGTGCTATTCCCAAGCGGGAAGCTGGAATCACGATTTGAAAGTGGGATAACTTCTTCATGCCAACTCCTATGAGATTTATTCAACTTCCTGGTGATTCTCCACCACTTTATGTATCCAAATCAAGCTGCTTACAATGTGATTCATCCTGGTTTGATTAGAGCGGCGAAGAAGGCTGTGCTATTCCCAAAGCTGGAAAGCTGGAATCACGATTTGAAAGTGGGATAACTTCTTCTGCCAACTCCTATGAGATTTATTCAACTTCCTGGTGATTCTCGACCACCTTATGTATCCAAATCAAGCTTCTTACAAAGTGATTCATCCTGGTTTGATTAGAGCGGCCGAAGAAGCTGTGCTATTCCCAAACTGGAAGCTGGAATCACGATTTGAAAGTGGGATAACTTCTTCATGCCAACTCTATGAGATTTATTCAACTTCCTGGTGATTCTCCACCACTTTATGTATCCAAATGAAGCTTCTTACAATGTGATTCATCCTGGTTTGATTAGAGCAGCGAAGAAGCTGTGCTATTCCCAAGCTGGAAAGCTGGAATCACCAGTTGAAAGTGGGATAACTTCTTCTGCCAACTCCTATGAGATTTATTCAACTTCCTGGTGATTCTCCACCACTCTATGTATCGAAATCAAGCTTCTCACAAAGTGATTCATCCTGTTTTGATTAGAGCGGCGAAGAAGGCTGTGCTATTCCCAAGCTGGGAACACGGAATCACCAGTTGAAAGTGGGATAACTTCTTCATGCCAACTCCTATGAGATTTATTCAACTTCCTGGTGATTCTCCACCACTTTATGTATCCAATCAAGCTTCTTACAATGTGATTCATCCTGGTTTGATTAGAACGACGAAGAAGCTGTGCTATTCCCAAGCTGGGAAGCTGGAATCACGATTTGAAAGTGGGATAACTTCTTCATGCCAACTCCTATGAGATTTATTCAACTTCCTGGTGATTCTCCACCACTTTATGTATCCAAATCAAGCTTCTTACAAAATGATTCATCCTGGTTTGATTAGAGCAGCCGAAGAAGCTGTGGTATTCCCAAACTAGAAAAGCTGGAATCACGATTTGAAAGTGGGATAACTTCTTCATGCCAACTCTATGAGATTTATTCAACTTCCTGGTGATTCTCCACCACTATGTATCCAAATCAAGCTTCTTACAAGTGATTCATCCTGGTTTGATTAGAGCGGCGAAGAAGCTGTGCTATTCCCAAAGCTGGAAAGCTGGAATCACGATTTGAAAGTGGGATAACTTCTTCATGCCAACTCCTATGAGATTTATTCAACTTCTGGTGATTCTCCACCACTTTATGTATCAAATCATGCTTCTCACAAAGTGATTCATCCTGGTTTGATTGGAGCGGCGAAGAAGCTGTGCTATTCCCAAAGCTGGGAAGCTGGAATCACGATTTGAAAGTGGGATAACTTCTTCATGCCAACTCCTATGAGATTTATTCAACTTCCTGGTGATTCTCCACCACTTTTGTATCCAAATCAAGCTTCTTACAAAATGATTCATCCTGGTTTGATTAGAGCAGCGAAGAAGCTGTGCTATTCCCAAGCTGGGAAGCTGGAATCACGATTTGAAAGTGGGATAACTTCTTCATGCCAACTTCTATGAGATTTATTCAACTTCCTGGTGATTCTTCACCACTTTATGTATCTAAATCAAGCTTCTTACAAAGTGATTCATCCTGGTTTGATTGGAGCGGCCAGAAGAAGCTGTGCTATTCCCAAACTGGAAGCTGGAATCACGATTTGAAAGTGGGATAACTTCTTCATGCCAACTCTATGAGATTTATTCTACTTCCTGGTGATTCTCCACCACTATGTATCCAAATCATGCTTCTCACAAAGTGATTCATCCTGGTTTGATTGGAGCAGCGAAGAAGCTGTCTATTCCCAAAGCTGGGAAGCTGGAATCACCAGTTGAAAGTGGGATAACTTCTTCCTGCCAACTCCTATGAGATTTATTCAACTTCCTGGTGATTCTCCACCACTTTATGTATCTAAATCAAGCTTCTCAAAAGTGATTCATCCTGGTTTGATTGGAGCGGCGAAGAAGCTGTGCTATTCCCAAAGCGGGAACACGGAATCACCAGTTGAAAGTGGGATAACTTCTTCATGCCAACTCCTATGAGATTTATTCAACTTCCGGTGATTCTCCACCACTTTATGTATCCAAATCAAGCTTCTTACAATGTGATTCATCCTGGTTTGATTAGAGCGACGAAGAAGCGTGCTATTCCCAAAGCTGGAATCACGATTTGAAAGTGGGATAACTTCTTCATGCCAACTCCTATGAGATTTATTCAACTTCCGGTGATTCTCGACCACCTTATGTATCCAAATCAAGCTTCTTACAAATTGATTCATCCTGGTTTGATTAGAGCGACGAAGAAGCCGTGCTATTCCCAAAGCTGGGAAGCTGGAATCACGATTTGAAAGTGGGATAACTTCTTCATGCCAACTCCTATGAGATTTATTCACTTCCTGGTGATTCTCCACCACTTTATGTATCCAATCAAGCTTCTTACAATGTGATTCATCCTGGTTTGATTAGAGCGGCGAAGAAGCTGTCTATTCCCAAAGCTGGAAAAGCTGGAATCACTGATTTGAAAGTGGGATAACTTCTTCCCGCCAACTCCTATGAGATTTATTCAACTTCCGGTGATTCTCGACCACCTTATGTATCCAAATCAAGCTTCACAAAGTGATTCATCCTGGTTTGATTAGAGCGTGAAGAAGCTGTGCTATTCCCAAGCTGGAATCACGATTTGAAAGTGGGATAACTTCTTCATGCCAACTCCTATGAGATTTATTCAACTTCTGGTGATTCTCCACCACTTTATGTATCCAAATGAAGCTTCTTACAATGTGATTCATCCTGGTTTGATTAGAGCGGCGAAGAAGCTGTCTATTCCCAAAGCTGGAATCACCAGATTTGAAAGTGGGATAACTTCTTCACGCCAACTCCTATGAGATTTATTCAACTTCTGGTGATTCTCCACCACTCTATGTATCGAAATCAAGCTTCTCACAAGTGATTCATCCTGTTTTGATTAGAGCGGCGAAGAAGGCTGTGCTATTCCCAAGCTGGGAACACGGAATCACCATTTGAAAGTGGGATAACTTCTTCATGCCAACTCATGAGATTTATTCAACTTCCTGGTGATTCTCCACCACTTTATGTATCCAAATCAAGCTGCTTACAATGTGATTCATCCTGGTTTGATTAGAGCAGCCGAAGAAGCTGTGCTATTCCCAAAGCTGGGCTGGAATCACGATTTGAAAGTGGGATAACTTCTTCCTGCCAACTCTATGAGATTTATTCAACTTCCTGGTGATTCTCCACCACTTTATGTATCGAAATCAAGCTTCTTACAAAGTGATTCATCCTGTTTTGATTAGAGCGGCGAAGAAGGCTGTGCTATTCCCAAAGCTGGGCTGGAATCACCGATTTGAAAGTGGGATAACTTCTTCATGCCAACTCCTATGAGATTTATTCAACTTCCTGGTGATTCTCCACCACTTTATGTATCCAAATCAAGCTGCTTACAATGTGATTCATCCTGGTTTGATTAGAGCAGCCGAAGAAGCTGTCTATTCCCAAAGCTGGGCTGGAATCACGATTTGAAAGTGGGATAACTTCTTCCCGCCAACTCCTATGAGATTTATTCAACTTCCTGGTGATTCTCGACCACCTTATGTATCCAAATCAAGCTTCTTACAAAGTGATTCATCCTGGTTTGATTAGAGCGGCGAAGAAGCTGTCTATTCCCAAAGCGGGAAGCTGGAATCACGATTTGAAAGTGGGATAACTTCTTCATGCCAACTCCTATGAGATTTATTCAACTTCCTGGTGATTCTCCACCACTTTATGTATCCAAATGAAGCTTCTTACAATGTGATTCATCCTGGTTTGATTAGAGCGGCCGAAGAAGCTGTGCTATTCCCAAAGCTGGGCTGGAATCACGATTTGAAAGTGGGATAACTTCTTCTGCCAACTCCTATGAGATTTATTCAACTTCCTGGTGATTCTCGACCACCTTATGTATCCAAATCAAGCTTCTTACAAAGTGATTCATCCTGGTTTGATTAGAGCGGCGAAGAAGCTGTGCTATTCCCAAGCTGGGAAGCTGGAATCACGATTTGAAAGTGGGATAACTTCTTCATGCCAACTCCTATGAGATTTATTCAACTTCCTGGTGATTCTCCACCACTTTATGTATCCAAATGAAGCTTCTTACAATGTGATTCATCCTGGTTTGATTAGAGCGGCGAAGAAGCTGCGCTATTCCCAAAGCTGGAAAGCTGGAATCACAGTTGAAAGTGGGATAACTTCTTCTGCCAACTCCTATGAGATTTATTCAACTTCCTGGTGATTCTCCACCACTCTATGTATCGAAATCAAGCTTCTCACAAAGTGATTCATCCTGTTTTGATTAGAGCGGCAGAAGAAGCTGTGCTATTCCCAAAGCTGGGAACACGGAATCACCAGATTGAAAGTGGGATAACTTCTTCATGCCAACTCCTATGAGATTTATTCAACTTCCTGGTGATTCTCCACCACTTTATGTATCCAAATCAAGCTGCTTACAATGTGATTCATCCTGGTTTGATTAGAGCAGCCGAAGAAGCTGTGCTATTCCCAAAGCTGGAAGCTGGAATCACTGATTTGAAAGTGGGATAACTTCTTCATGCCAACTCCTATGAGATTTATTCAACTTCCTGGTGATTCTCCACCACCTTATGTATCCAAATCAAGCTTCTTACAAATTGATTCATCCTGGTTTGATTAGAGCAGCGAAGAAGCTGTGCTATTCCCAAACTGGAAAGCTGGAATCACGATTTGAAAGTGGGATAACTTCTTCATGCCAACTCATGAGATTTATTCAACTTCCTGGTGATTCTCCACCACTTTATGTATCCAAATCAAGCTGCTTACAATGTGATTCATCCTGGTTTGATTAGAGCGGCGAAGAAGCTGTGCTATTCCCAAAGCTGGAAAGCTGGAATCACGATTTGAAAGTGGGATAACTTCTTCTGCCAACTCCTATGAGATTTATTCAACTTCCTGGTGATTCTCGACCACCTTATGTATCCAAATCAAGCTTCTTACAAAGTGATTCATCCTGGTTTGATTAGAGCGTGAAGAAGCTGTGCTATTCCCAAAGCTGGAAAGCTGGAATCACGATTTGAAAGTGGGATAACTTCTTCATGCCAACTCCTATGAGATTTATTCAACTTCCTGGTGATTCTCCACCACTTTATGTATCCAAATGAAGCTTCTTACAATGTGATTCATCCTGGTTTGATTAGAGCGGCGAAGAAGCTGTGCTATTCCCAAGCTGGAAAGCTGGAATCACGATTTGAAAGTGGGATAACTTCTTCACGCCAACTCCTATGAGATTTATTCAACTTCCTGGTGATTCTCGACCACCTTATGTATCCAAATCAAGCTTCACAAAGTGATTCATCCTGGTTTGATTAGAGCGACGAAGAAGCTGTGCTATTCCCAAGCGGGAAGCTGGAATCACGATTTGAAAGTGGGATAACTTCTTCATGCCAACTCCTATGAGATTTATTCAACTTCCTGGTGATTCTCCACCACTTTATGTATCAAATGAAGCTTCTTACAATGTGATTCATCCTGGTTTGATTAGAGCGGCGAAGAAGCTGCGCTATTCCCAAACTGGAAGCTGGAATCACCGATTGAAAGTGGGATAACTTCTTCCTGCCAACTCCTATGAGATTTATTCAACTTCCTGGTGATTCTCCACCACTCTATGTATCGAAATCAAGCTTCTCACAAAGTGATTCATCCTGTTTTGATTAGAACGACGAAGAAGCTGTGCTATTCCCAAGCGGGAACTGGAATCACCTGATTTGAAAGTGGGATAACTTCTTCATGCCAACTCCTATGAGATTTATTCAACTTCCTGGTGATTCTCCACCACTTTGTATCCAAATCAAGCTGCTTACAATGTGATTCATCCTGGTTTGATTAGAGCGGCGAAGAAGCTGTGCTATTCCCAAGCTGGGAAGCTGGAATCACGATTTGAAAGTGGGATAACTTCTTCATGCCAACTCCTATGAGATTTATTCAACTTCCTGGTGATTCTCCACCACTTTATGTATCCAAATCAAGCTTCTTACAAAATGATTCATCCTGGTTTGATTAGAACGACGAAGAAGCTGTGGTATTCCCAAACTAGAAAGCTGGAATCACGATTTGAAAGTGGGATAACTTCTTCATGCCAACTCCTATGAGATTTATTCAACTTCCTGGTGATTCTCCACCACTTTATGTATCTAAATCAAGCTTCTTACAAAGTGATTCATCCTGGTTTGATTAGAGCGACGAAGAAGCTGTCTATTCCCAAAGCTGGAAAGCTGGAATCACGATTTGAAAGTGGGATAACTTCTTCATGCCAACTCTATGAGATTTATTCAACTTCCTGGTGATTCTCGACCACTTTATGTATCCAAATCATGCTCCTCACAAAGTGATTCATCCTGGTTTGATTGGAGCAGCCGAAGAAGCTGTGCTATTCCCAAAGCTGGAAGCTGGAATCACGATTTGAAAGTGGGATAACTTCTTCACCAACTCCTATGAGATTTATTCAACTTCCTGGTGATTCTCCACCACTTTTGTATCCAAATCAAGCTTCTTACAAAATGATTCATCCTGGTTTGATTAGAGCGGCGAAGAAGGCTGTGCTATTCCCAAGCGGGAAGCTGGAATCACGATTTGAAAGTGGGATAACTTCTTCATGCCAACTTCTATGAGATTTATTCAACTTCCTGGTGATTCTTCACCACTTTATGTATCTAAATCAAGCTTCTTACAAAGTGATTCATCCTGGTTTGATTGGAACGACGAAGAAGCTGTGCTATTCCCAAGCGGGAAGCTGGAATCACGATTTGAAAGTGGGATAACTTCTTCATGCCAACTCCTATGAGATTTATTCTACTTCCTGGTGATTCTCCACCACTTTATGTATCCAAATCATGCTTCTCACAAAGTGATTCATCCTGGTTTGATTGGAGCAGCGAAGAAGCTGTGCTATTCCCAAGCTGGGAACTGGAATCACCAGTTGAAAGTGGGATAACTTCTTCATGCCAACTCCTATGAGATTTATTCAACTTCCTGGTGATTCTCCACCACTTTATGTATCTAAATCAAGCTTCTACAAAGTGATTCATCCTGGTTTGATTGGAACGACGAAGAAGCTGTGCTATTCCCAAACCGAAAACCGAATCACCAGATTTGAAAGTGGGATAACTTCTTCCTGCCAACTCCTATGAGATTTATTCAACTTCCTGGTGATTCTCCACCACTTTATGTATCTAAATCAAGCTTCTCAAAAAAGTGATTCATCCTGGTTTGATTGGAACGACGAAGAAGCTGTGCTATTCCCAAGCGGGAACACGGAATCACCGATTTGAAAGTGGGATAACTTCTTCATGCCAACTCCTATGAGATTTATTCAACTTCCTGGTGATTCTCCACCACTTTATGTATCCAAATCAAGCTTACAAAGTGATTCATCCTGGTTTGATTAGAACGACGAAGAAGCTGTCTTTATTCCCAAAGCTGGAATCACCGATTTGAAAGTGGGATAACTTCTTCATGCCAACTCCTATGAGATTTATTCAACTTCCTGGTGATTCTCCACCACTTTATGTATCCAAATCAAGCTTCTTACAAATTGATTCATCCTGGTTTGATTAGAACGACGAAGAAGCTGCTATTCCCAAACTGGAAAACTGGAATCACCGATTTGAAAGTGGGATAACTTCTTCATGCCAACTCCTATGAGATTTATTCAACTTCCTGGTGATTCTCCACCACTTTATGTATCCAAATCAAGCTTCTTACAATGTGATTCATCCTGGTTTGATTAGAACGACGAAGAAGCCGTGCTATTCCCAAACTGGAATCACCTGATTTGAAAGTGGGATAACTTCTTCATGCCAACTCCTATGAGATTTATTCAACTTCCTGGTGATTCTCGACCACCTTATGTATCCAAATCAAGCTTCTTACAAATTGATTCATCCTGGTTTGATTAGAACGACGAAGAAGCCGTGCTATTCCCAAACTGGAAACTGGAATCACCTGATTTGAAAGTGGGATAACTTCTTCATGCCAACTCCTATGAGATTTATTCAACTTCCTGGTGATTCTCCACCACTTTATGTATCCAAATCAAGCTGCTTACAATGTGATTCATCCTGGTTTGATTAGAACGACGAAGAAGCTGTGCTATTCCCAAACTGGAAAACTGGAATCACCTGATTTGAAAGTGGGATAACTTCTTCCTGCCAACTCCTATGAGATTTATTCAACTTCCTGGTGATTCTCGACCACCTTATGTATCCAAATCAAGCTTCTTACAAAGTGATTCATCCTGGTTTGATTAGAACGACGAAGAAGCTGTGCTATTCCCAAGCGGGAAGCTGGAATCACGATTTGAAAGTGGGATAACTTCTTCATGCCAACTCCTATGAGATTTATTCAACTTCCTGGTGATTCTCCACCACTTTATGTATCCAAATGAAGCTTCTTACAATGTGATTCATCCTGGTTTGATTAGAGCAGCGAAGAAGCTGTCTATTCCCAAGCTGGGAAGCTGGAATCACCAGTTGAAAGTGGGATAACTTCTTCATACCAACTCCTATGAGATTTATTCAACTTCCTGGTGATTCTCCACCACTCTATGTATCGAAATCAAGCTTCTCACAAAGTGATTCATCCTGTTTTGATTAGAGCGGCGAAGAAGCTGTGCTATTCCCAAGCTGGGAACACGGAATCACCAGTTGAAAGTGGGATAACTTCTTCATGCCAACTCCTATGAGATTTATTCAACTTCCTGGTGATTCTCCACCACTTTATGTATCCAAATCAAGCTGCTTACAATGTGATTCATCCTGGTTTGATTAGAGCGACGAAGAAGGCTGTCTATTCCCAAGCTGGAAGCTGGAATCACGATTTGAAAGTGGGATAACTTCTTCCTGCCAACTCCTATGAGATTTATTCAACTTCCTGGTGATTCTCCACCACTTTATGTATCAAATCAAGCTTCTTACAAAGTGATTCATCCTGTTTTGATTAGAGCAGCGAAGAAGCTGTGCTATTCCCAAACTGGAAAACTGGAATCACGATTTGAAAGTGGGATAACTTCTTCATGCCAACTCCTATGAGATTTATTCAACTTCCTGGTGATTCTCGACCACTTTATGTATCCAAATCAAGCTTCTTACAAAGTGATTCATCCTGGTTTGATTAGAGCGGCGAAGAAGCTGTGCTATTCCCAAGCTGAGGCTGGAATCACCAGTTGAAAGTGGGATAACTTCTTCATGCCAACTCCTATGAGATTTATTCAACTTCTGGTGATTCTCCACCACTTTATGTATCGAAATCAAGCTTCTCACAAAGTGATTCATCCTGTTTTGATTAGAGCGGCGAAGAAGCTGTGCTATTCCCAAGCTGAGGCTGGAATCACGATTTGAAAGTGGGATAACTTCTTCATGCCAACTCCTATGAGATTTATTCAACTTCCTGGTGATTCTCGACCACTTTATGTATCCAAATCATGCTTCTTACAAAGTGATTCATCCTGGTTTGATTAGAGCAGCGAAGAAGCTGTCTATTCCCAAGCTGAGGCTGGAATCACCGATTTGAAAGTGGGATAACTTCTTCTGCCAACTCCTATGAGATTTATTCAACTTCCTGGTGATTCTCCACCACTTTTGTATCCAAATCAAGCTTCTTACAAAATGATTCATCCTGGTTTGATTAGAGCAGCCGAAGAAGCTGTGCTATTCCCAAAGCTGGAAAGCTGGAATCACTGATTTGAAAGTGGGATAACTTCTTCATGCCAACTTCTATGAGATTTATTCAACTTCCTGGTGATTCTTCACCACTTTATGTATCTAAATCAAGCTTCTTACAAAGTGATTCATCCTGGTTTGATTGGAGCAATGAAGAAGCTGTGCTATTCCCAAGCTGGAAGCTGGAATCACGATTTGAAAGTGGGATAACTTCTTCATGCCAACTCCTATGAGATTTATTCAACTTCCTGGTGATTCTCCACCACTTTATGTATCTAAATCAAGCTTCTCAAAAGTGATTCATCCTGGTTTGATTGGAGCGACGAAGAAGCTGTGCTATTCCCAAGCTGGGAACACGGAATCACCAGTTTGAAAGTGGGATAACTTCTTCATGCCAACTCCTATGAGATTTATTCAACTTCCTGGTGATTCTCCACCACTTTATGTATCCAAATCAAGCTTCTTACAATGTGATTCATCCTGGTTTGATTAGAGCGACGAAGAAGCTGTCTATTCCCAAAGCTGGAAAGCTGGAATCACGATTTGAAAGTGGGATAACTTCTTCATGCCAACTCCTATGAGATTTATTCAACTTCCTGGTGATTCTCGACCACCTTATGTATCCAAATCAAGCTTCTTACAAATTGATTCATCCTGGTTTGATTAGAGCGGCGAAGAAGCGTGCTATTCCCAAGCTGGAATCACGATTTGAAAGTGGGATAACTTCTTCATGCCAACTCTATGAGATTTATTCAACTTCCTGGTGATTCTCCACCACTTTATGTATCCAAATCAAGCTGCTTACAATGTGATTCATCCTGGTTTGATTAGAGCGACGAAGAAGCTGTCTATTCCCAAGCTGGGCTGGAATCACGATTTGAAAGTGGGATAACTTCTTCTGCCAACTCCTATGAGATTTATTCACTTCCTGGTGATTCTCGACCACCTTATGTATCCAAATCAAGCTTCTTACAAAGTGATTCATCCTGGTTTGATTAGAGCGACGAAGAAGCTGTGCTATTCCCAAAGCTGGGAAGCTGGAATCACGATTTGAAAGTGGGATAACTTCTTCATGCCAACTCCTATGAGATTTATTCAACTTCCTGGTGATTCTCCACCACTTTATGTATCCAAATCAAGCTTCTTACAATGTGATTCATCCTGGTTTGATTAGAGCGACGAAGAAGCTGCTATTCCCAAACTGGAAAGCTGGAATCACAGTTGAAAGTGGGATAACTTCTTCTGCCAACTCTATGAGATTTATTCACTTCCTGGTGATTCTCCACCACTCCATGTATCGAAATCAAGCTTCTCACAAAGTGATTCATCCTGGTTTGATTAGAACGACGAAGAAGTTGTGCTATTCCCAAAGCTGGAAAGCTGGAATCACTGATTTGAAAGTGGGATAACTTCTTCATGCCAACTCCTATGAGATTTATTCAACTTCCTGGTGATTCTCCACCACTTTATGTATCCAAATGAAGCTTCTTACAATGTGATTCATCCTGGTTTGATTAGAACGACGAAGAAGCTGCGCTATTCCCAAGCTGGAAAGCTGGAATCACCATTTGAAAGTGGGATAACTTCTTCTGCCAACTCCTATGAGATTTATTCAACTTCCTGGTGATTCTCCACCACTCCATGTATCGAAATCAAGCTTCTCAAAAGTGATTCATCCTGTTTTGATTAGAGCGGCGAAGAAGCTGTCTTTATTCCCAAAGCTGGAAACTGGAATCACGATTTGAAAGTGGGATAACTTCTTCATGCCAACTCCTATGAGATTTATTCAACTTCCTGGTGATTCTCCACCACTTTATGTATCCAAATGAAGCTTCTTACAATGTGATTCATCCTGGTTTGATTAGAGCGACGAAGAAGCTGCTATTCCCAAAGCTGAGGCTGGAATCACAGTTGAAAGTGGGATAACTTCTTCATGCCAACTCTATGAGATTTATTCAACTTCCTGGTGATTCTCCACCACTTTATGTATCGAAATCAAGCTTCTCACAAAGTGATTCATCCTGTTTTGATTAGAGCGGCCGAAGAAGCTGTGCTATTCCCAAGCTGGGCTGGAATCACGATTTGAAAGTGGGATAACTTCTTCATGCCAACTCCTATGAGATTTATTCAACTTCCTGGTGATTCTCGACCACTTTATGTATCCAAATCAAGCTTCTTACAAAGTGATTCATCCTGGTTTGATTAGAGCGGCCAGAAGAAGGCGTGCTATTCCCAAAGCGGGAAGCTGGAATCACGATTTGAAAGTGGGATAACTTCTTCATGCCAACTCCTATGAGATTTATTCAACTTCCTGGTGATTCTCCACCACTTTATGTATCCAAATCAAGCTTCTTACAAAGTGATTCATCCTGGTTTGATTGGAACGACGAAGAAGCTGTGCTATTCCCAAAGCTGGAAAGCTGGAATCACGATTTGAAAGTGGGATAACTTCTTCATGCCAACTCCTATGAGATTTATTCAACTTCCTGGTGATTCTCCACCACTTTATGTATCCAAATCAAGCTTCTCACAAAGTGATTCATCCTGGTTTGATTAGAGCAGCCAGAAGAAGCTGTGCTATTCCCAAAGCGGGAAGCTGGAATCACCATTTGAAAGTGGGATAACTTCTTCCTGCCAACTCCTATGAGATTTATTCAACTTCCTGGTGATTCTCCAACCACTTTATGTATCAAATCAAGCTTCTCACAAAGTGATTCATCCTGGTTTGATTAGAACGACGAAGAAGCTGTGCTATTCCCAATGGGAACACGGAATCACCAGTTGAAAGTGGGATAACTTCTTCATGCCAACTCCTATGAGATTTATTCAACTTCCTGGTGATTCTCCACCACTTTATGTATCCAAATGAAGCTTCTTACAATGTGATTCATCCTGGTTTGATTAGAGCGACGAAGAAGCTGCTATTCCCAAAGCTGAGCTGGAATCACCATATTTGAAAGTGGGATAACTTCTTCCTGCCAACTCCTATGAGATTTATTCAACTTCCTGGTGATTCTCCACCACTTTATGTATCGAAATCAAGCTTCTCAAAAGTGATTCATCCTGGTTTGATTAGAGCAGCGAAGAAGGCTGTGCTATTCCCAAAGCGGAAAGCTGGAATCACGATTTGAAAGTGGGATAACTTCTTCATGCCAACTCCTATGAGATTTATTCAACTTCCTGGTGATTCTCCACCACTTTATGTATCAAATCAAGCTTCTTACAAAATGATTCTGTAATGACCTAAACCTTGCCCAAGGGTCAGGTTGTTTTCTTTAAAAGAGAGAGAGAGAGAGAGAGAGAGAGAGAGAGAGAGCTCACCAGAAGTCCTCGCCGAACCACCACCGCCAGACCGTTGAGTTCGCCACCACCATCATCATAACCAAAGGTAGCCGGAAACCGCCATATTTTTGAGTTTAGTTTCGGCGTTTTAGTAAATCGACCATAACTTCTTAACCGTTGCGAATCTCGTGCATCAAGCCCATCATCGTGTTCCTCTCGTCGAGAGGCGAAGCCGTAGACACCAAGCACGCCTCAAACGGAGCCGGACGAAGCCGTCGCAGCGCCTCAGAAAACCGCCACCAGCCGCGTAAGCCTGCAGCGCCCGCCGAAATCGTCGCCACGCTTATCCTGCGCGGACCACCGTCCGCCGCCGCAGCTCCGCCGTCGCCGCCGGCCAAGCTTTCGATAGCCGCGCATCGCCGTCGCCGCGTGGCCACACGCCGATGACTCACCGGCTGGTCCACTTCGGTAGAATCAACTCATGG
Organism: Brassica carinata; assembly: GCA_016771965.1. NCBI lineage: Eukaryota > Viridiplantae > Streptophyta > Magnoliopsida > Brassicales > Brassicaceae > Brassica > Brassica carinata. The sequence goes on from CM028700.1 coordinate 48,116,628, forward strand.
AGTTTCGGTTGATTCGGTTAACGGTTGGTTAGCGGTTTAAATTGATTTTGGTTGGTTAGGGTAAACCCGGTCGGTTTAGTCAAATCGATTTCGAGTTGACTTTGACCGGGTTGACTTTGACCGGGTTGACTTTTGAAAACCTTGACCAGTTCGTTTTCGGCCGGATTCGGCGTTGACTTCAATTTCGATCTGATTTCAGATATGGAGTCTATTTGAGCAGCTGGAGTTCATAGACAACACTTTTCTATTGCTAAGGTGAGGGTCTATTCAGAACTCCTCTTATTCGACTTAGGACCTCGAATAAGTATAATTTATTTCTAATGTGTTCGTCATTGTGAAATCGAGTCTGTCATTGCTTGTTCTTTTCCTTTGCATCATAGGCTGTGTTTTTATCATTCTCTTTCTTCTCGTAAGCTTTATAAGTAAGTAGCTTGGCTCGCCCCTTCGTTAGCTTTGTCTTTACCTACTTGAGCATAGTTTTCTTCCCCTCCATGTATTTGAACCGTAAGCTAAATCTTCCCTCGAGTCTCTAGCATTCTCTACCAGATCTCTTCTCTGGAAAAACACAATTTTTTTCAAAACCTACAAGGTAATAATTCTAAGTAGGATTAATAACTTGTCCTGCGCGTAAACCTCAGAACCACGTACTTAAGTTCCTTACAATCAGAGCTTAACTAAACTAGGATACATAACAGCCGTGAGTCTAACAGTATTACATGTTACTTTAGCTAGGCATGTTCAAACATATTCGTATGTAACTTTCTATTCATTTGTTTTATCAAAAGAGACTTTGAAAGGGTTAACGCCACAATATAACGGTTATTATGTTATCATGATAAAGACAATGGTTTACGAAACTAAGAGTTCTATAGTTAAAACTCTAACTGCATCAAAGTCTAGGTGGTGTGTTAGTTATCAAGCTAGTCTCATGCACTAGAGGTCCCGGTTCGAGCCAGGGCAGATTTCACTTTTTGTTTTCATGGTAAAAGTACTCTAACCGAACCACACATTGCTTTATTTTAATTTTATGACCCTGGGAACAACAATCTTCCGTAGAAATCCAGATTGATAGTAGAAAATACAAGCTCAATATTGTAGACATAACCGTAGATTAATTACCATTTTTGTACAAACACATCTCATATTATGTAATTAGGCGTAATTTAAAAGCAGAAAATAGACTAAAACAGAGCAATACATGAACCTAAAACACATAGATATCTTACTTATCAGTTATGAAGTACAC